>CM040473.1:1967035-2078070 GCA_022758105.1 Pangasianodon gigas | reverse complement strand
TTTTTTTTTTTTTTTTTTTTTTTTTTAAACACATTTTTTGGCATTTTATTTCTGTAATGTTTTCCACTAAAGTTCCCTTAAATGACATTACAGTATTTAATGCATTAATTAACACGAACAAACCATGAACATCAGCATTAAGACACCATCAGTAACAAGATTACTAACACTTCTATTAATTTATTTTAAAAAAAAACAAAAAACAAATAAGCAGAATAATCAACACATGCATTAACTAAAGTTCCTATCCTTGCTGAGTAGAATTACTTGTCAATATGAGCAACATCTTAATTAACACATTTGCAGTTGGCAAAAATTCAGAACTGAGGCTGAAAAACAAGTTCCAGTATTTACTCCTGAGTTCAAGTTATCAACACTAAGAAACATGCTGTGACGTAATTTCTGCGAACTTCCGTGGACTTCTTTTTATGTCACATGTCTGTACTTTGTTAGTTTGTTAATGTTACTTTGAATGTTTATTGAAGTTCACAGTTTGTTAATATTAACCAACCCAGTAAATAATGTTAGTTAAGGGAAGCTTCCTGCACAAAGATCTGTTTATATTAACCTCAACTTCACCCCGCTGTACTGATCAGCGTCTCTGCACTAACTTGTGTTGGCTTGTAAGAAAACCTTTCCTGGTGTGTCTTTAAGTGGTGGAAGTTGTTAGATGTGGTTTAATTCCCAGTGTCAGTAATTGCGATGCCACAGCCATTCTCTTTTTGTCTTTTATTTCAATGTCTTTGTATCAAAAAGAAACAGCCGACCATCTGAATGAACAAAGTCGTAATCTGTTAGGGAAGGGCGTGGAAGAGTCATCTGACACGAGTGTTTGTGCACATTTCAGGGTGTGATTGAAGGAAAAAGACAATTTCTACAATAGGTGGGGGGAAAACTTTTTCTCCTGCGTGCGATATGAGTTTCCTGAGTCACATGTCAGTTAATAAGGAGATCAAGTTGCAAGTCAGTATTGTTTGCAGGTATTATTAAGAATCTTCCTATTCCTATGAATGAATGTTTTCTTGCAAGTTTGTTTGTATGTATCAGGTCCTGAAGTCGCAATTATTAGGAAAGAAAGTGAAGTGTTCCTGGTTTCATGAAGGGGGGTTGTACCTGAAGAACTGAAGAACACAAGCATATTTTACTTGCTTGTATCATTATTAGTTATAGCACCTTAGCTTTACAGCCGATTCCTGTATTAAATGTAACTATTTTTCTGGACTCTTTATGGCATGCCGTAAATTCCATGTTTTCCAATTCCTTTATCATTCTTCCCATTTTTTTTGAAAGACCCCTAACAGCAGTCCTTGTCATAACTCTGGGATCTTCGGTTTCAGTCGTGTCATTCTGGTGAACTCCTGGTGAACACGTCCTCCATTTTGAGTCTCGGAACTTCGTCAGTTTTCTTCCTAATGTATTTAACGAGCCACTCTCACCTTCGACAAACCTGGATTTCCTGGATTTTGTGACAAAAAAATATGATACCAATAAAATAAAAAAGCTTATATATAAATAACAGAAATAGCAGAAAGCAGAAAGCATCCCTAAAATGAGTAGATTTTCTTATGCTCATAGAGTTTTAAAAGAGAAGGAGAAGTTCTTGTGGAATGTCCGCGTGATGTCCGCCTCGGTGGTCTTTTATCGTCGCCCTTCACCCTGAGCACCTTTCACTTCTCTTTGTCCACGCTTTCCTCCCCTCGATCTGCTCTCATGCCCTCGTGCTCTCCCGCTATCACCCCGCTATTCTCCTGAGTGTCACGTCGCTAATCGGCTCTTCAGTACGACACGCTGTCTTCATTCCCAGACCTGCTGATTGTCTCATAGACTGATGGATGGCCTGTGTGTGGTATCAGGACTGGAATGAGCGACTGTCTGCTTTGTCCTTATCCACTGTCTGACTGATCGAGCCATTGGCACTAGTATTTAGCGTCCGTATCAGTGCAGTCAGACCCCAAAGACCTGGACGTTTCAAAACACTGATGCTTTATTTAAATATGAAGGTTTAAAGTTTTGGAGCTGCTTTCTCTGAACTGCAGTAATCAGAGAAATCAGATTTGATGGCCTAAACACTTTACATTTTACTAGACCTGTGGTTCTTAAAGTGGAGTCTGTGATGCTGTTGAGTATTGACATTGTTATAGATATTATTTAGATATAAGATTAAGACACTTAATTTGAGTGCGTTTAATCCAAAAAGAAAGAATGTAAAAATTAGTACAGTGAAGTTGTATGATTTGCATCTGCGTTTCAGCACAGTCTAGATTGGGTTCTGTGGGTGGAAAGTTCAAGAACAAAAAAGCTCCAAAATGTACAATTTTTCAACAAGGCCAATGTTTGAATAGTTGGATTTATAGTTGTTTAATAAAATAAATCTGTGCCGTGATCATAAGGGGGTCTTGGGAAATATTCTTTACACCTGACAGCATCTCTAGACTGATTTATTCTGCATTTAGAATAACTCAAAAAACCGTGACGGTCTCCTTAACTCAGAGCTCAGCAAGTGACATCAAATCAACATGGCTGCCCACAGCATCAACAGTAAACAAAGAAGAACTTCTTATTAACAAAGATATACTTCTTTGTATATACACATGCTAGCGTTAGATCAGGGCTGTACAATTTGATCCGGAAAGGGCTGGTGTGGGTGCCGGTGTTCATTCCAGCATACATCATTCAACATACAGACATATTCACTTGTTAAATCTAGAACGCCAACTATACAGATCACTGTTTGGCTAGCTTGTTGCTAACAATGACTTAATTCTGAGCTCTGAATTCCCACTTTTGAGCCAAGTTGAATGCATAAGTACCTCAGATTCTCAAACCACTCACTCTCAGTATAGAGCAAACAATGTGGACTGTTTTGGGGATCCTGAGAGCTAGACAACCTGCTGACGCTCAACACACCACGGTACCTCAGGGAGTGTTTACAGCAAGACTCCGTCTCCACTGTAATGCCCCCCAATTAGCCGTGAGTGTAGAGAGAGGTTTTATTTGTTGATGTTTTGCTCAGGTTCATCATCTCCGCAGCCGCAGTCATTTCTTTTCATGCTTGTTTTCGCTGCTAAACTCTGTCTAGAGTCGTGCCAACTTTATGTTGGCAATTGTACAGTAATTATGAACCATTACCTCTGGTGTTGTTCATGACTGATGCTGCCTGATTGCTCTGGCAATATTATTATAAAACCATCAAGGCTATAAAAGCCTTTGAAGTGAGAGATTTTATGGATTTTGAGACAGACATGTCTGTTTCTGTGAGTTTAAAGTGCAATATGATTTGAGTAGAGCCTATAGAGAGATTGTTTGCCTTTCAAACTGTTTGCCTAAAGGTGAATGTATCAGAGCTGCGATTTAACAGGACAAATTAAACAATTTAAACAGTTGGACAATATGCACGCTGACAAGTAAAATGAGCATGTAAAGCTGTAGCAGTGAGTGTTATTTCCCATAATGCACTGCCACACCTCTCTCACTGTCTGCTGGGAGATTTTTTCAGAATTATACAAGATAAAAAATAATAGGGCATGTTACTGTTTATAGAACTGAGAAATGACAAAAATTATAGAGCACTTTTCTTCTTTGCATTCATGCTGCCTCATGAAAAATGTGTTGAGTATCCTTCTCAGAGTTCAGAGCCTCCTGATGGGAGGATTATACCTAATGTGTTTTTCATTGTAAGAATTCAAAGCAGGCTAAATAAATTGGCCTAAAAATCAAAACTCTTCCAGTAAAGGACTAGGATAAAAGGACCAGAATGGACAGATCTTCTTGAGTTAAAACATTATTTGCAGAAAATACTACAAAACTCAGAGATATGGGTATTCCAAAATAATAAAATTATATGTTTGGGCCCTTTTAACCTTTTAAGAGAGAGCTTCATGTTGTTACATCACAGACAATACGTCACATTCTTACATCACAGACAAAATATCACATTGTTACATCACAGACAAAACGTCACATTCTTACATCACAGACAGAATGTTATGTTGTTACATCACAGACAGAACATCACGTTGTTACATCACAGACAGAACATCACTTTGTTACATAACAGACAGAACATCATGTTGTTACATCACAGACAGAACGTCACTTTGTTACATCACAGACAGAATGTTATGTTGTTACATCACAGACAGAATGTTATGTTGTTACATCACAGACAGAATGTTATGTTGTTACATCACAGACAGAACGTTATGTTGTTACATCACAGACAGAACGTCACTTTGTTACATAACAGACAGAACATCATGTTGTTACATCACAGACAGAATGTTATGTTGTTACATCACAGACAGAATGTTATGTTGTTACATCACAGACAGAATGTTATTTTGTTACATCACAGACAGAACATCACGTTGTTACATCACAGACAGAATGTTATGTTACGTCACAGACAGAATGTGATACTATTGCATCACAGACAGAACATCACGTTGTCACATCACAGACAGACTATTATGTTATGTCACAGAACGTCACACTGTTACATCACAGACAGAATGTCACACTCCTGCCTTGTTTAGCTGTACTCTTGTTTATTAAGGAGATCAAATTGGTCATCATATGCTCATCATATGTTTTCGAGAGTCTTTAATAATCCTCATTATACCAATTGTACATTGTCCATAACCATAGTATATATCTATTTTTAATCCTTTATTCACAGAGAGGCTCTTTATGAAACATTCATTTGCTGTTTCTTTCTCAGCAGGTCAGTAAATCAATATGACTGTGGTAATAGTTTGGGAACACGAGAGACTCTCCCTGCATGGTCTGCTTTTTTCGCCTTTCATCTGAAATCCTGCAGCGCTTTTAATCCCAGAGTCCCAAATTAATTTGTACAGAGTGAGCTGGTCTCATTTTGGTGGAGGGATGAGAGAAGCAAGCTGGACGTCCCTGGGGGGATTCGCTCTCCTTCCAGGTCTTTCTCTGCTTTTTCTCTCTGTTGCTCTCTTTTCTTTTCTCCTGCTATTTTTTAAATAATTTATTCTCTCTCTCTCTCTCCCTCTTTCTCTCTCTCTCTCTACTATTCCTCTTTCGCTGAACCTTCATCTCCTCACCTCTCACCTCTGTGGCCTCTCCTTCCTCCGCTGAGTCCGTGAGTGTTGAGGCCATGTGTCTCATGTCTTTCCTCGTCCTGTGGTCATGCTCTGGTACAGTAAAAACTGTTCGGGTGCGTCCAGTACTCTGTTACTCCGCAGGTGAAAACGCAGAGCAGATGGGATTTGGGAAAAAAAAATCATAGGAACACTCATGAGCTGAACCCCGTATGAAAACTCGGAGCAGATGGGGATGGCTTGGCGCAGAGTCAGCTCCATTACACACACGTTCAATGGGGCCTTTGTACCAGTGCTGATTGTGATATTGTTGCTGTAATGATTAGGCGAAAGTTAACAGTGTGTCACAAAATTATGCCGACAACAATACACATCTCCGTGACTTATTAATAGCTAATATCCAACGCTGATATACAACATCTGTCATCATTTTTTTGTACTTGTTTAATAACCTCATAAGATTGTAATACTGTAGCTGATAGAGCAGATCATCGTAATTAATTCATGGTTCACTCAATAAGAGCTAATCTCATAACAGGCCTCTGGGATCTGGCATCTCTGTGGGGTTCTGTGATTTATTTCTGATTTTTTTTTCTCCTCCCAGTTATTTTCATTTTTGCCAGTGCTACTGAGCTCTTCATTCTGTAAATGCCTCAGCTATACATACACATCTGTTCCACAACTGGAACTCCAACCATCTTGGCCTCCTAATGGCATGAATTCCTTGATCTCTTTCTCATTTTTTGCAGAGTATTATATGACATCATACTCGCTGAGAACAGCAGGTCTTTATTCCTAACTCAAAAAACAGCTCTCTGGCTGTTAGCATCCCTCTTAAAGCATTCTATCTTCATCACTGTCTTTATTTTCCCTTTTACCCAAAATGCAGCCAATCAGCCAAGACCCATCTTGTGTCCAACATTTTTTTTTTTTAGTTTTCCAATGAGACTAAACTCTTATTTGAACAAGATTAAATTTACACAGGGATCTGGAGGAATTCCATCATTTGCAGGTGTTCGTCTCTGATTTTTATTTCCTACCTGATCAGCCATGTCAGTGATTTTTTTTTCCTGTTTTTTGATAGACTCTGCAATCATCTGATAATTTTAGTCCTGTCTAGAAAGTCACATCAGTGATTTTGCAGGTTGATGCTTCCTCTTGCTTTGGAAAAAGGTTTTTTGATCACTGCTACGCTTTGTATTTAGTCCCGCAGCATGCACATTCTCTTCCCAAATCGGGAAAAGATGAATGCTTTGGAGGAGTCTCTGACAACTGACTTCATATGGGTCTTACAGCTTTGCTTCTATACTGCCTACATTGGGAATTCATTAGCAAGAGAAAGAAAATAAAGATTCAGATGTCAGCTACAAGTATAAAAACACTTCATGTTGACATCCACCACAATCATGCAGTATTTACTTTTCTAGAAATCAATGAGCAGTTGCATCTCTAAGTTCCTTAATCACTTAACATTAGATGCTGACAAATAAATAAAACCATGTGTAACGCAATCATCCAGGTTCATAGACAGAACATTCTGCAGAAACACATCCCTCTCACGTTAATTTTACCTTCCGTCCAGACACAAGAACTTTATCACGGAGGAGATCACTAGATGTTATCACTAGATGTTTTCCAGAGAAACGAATCCCGTCTGAATAGGGCTTACTGTAGCCGACATCTTACTGAAGTCTGTTTCACCTAAAATCATTAAGGTCTCATTTTTAAATAAATGATTTTATAAAATAGCAATGACCATCTATAAGAAATGTAAGTTCAAAATGGAACTTTATTATCATTGTCATCATATCCAAAAAACCCAACCATATATACTAAAAAAGAAATCTCGTAAAAATGGAAAATGATCTCATGTGCATGTAAAAATGTAATGTTTTCACAAGATAAATTTTTTTCTTAAAGAAAACAAAAAAGTAAGTGGTGAGCACAAGAAAATTACCCCAAAACATTACATTTCCTTTTCTTTCAGAAAAAAAAATCTCATGAAAATTAAAAATTTTTGTGTGCATGATTTTTTTTTAATATGTATGTTTTTTTGTTTGTTTTTTGGCCCTTCAGAGGGCTCTGCATCCTCGCTCTCAGTTTTCTGCTACAGTTCCACCTTCAGTCTCAGAGCATATGGTACGGAATGTGGAATGTTATGTTATCCGGAAAGATATGATTCTGGTTGTCTGAACCAAAGATGTTGTCTGAACGCCCACATGATGTTCCAGTTTTGTTTGTATTTATAGGCTAAAGTGAGATGAAAGATTTTGGTGAGAAAGACTTCTGTTACTTATTAGATTCATTAATCTCACAATGCCAGTGCAGAACTTCCAATGGCAAGTTGGACACCAAACATGTCTGTAAAAGTGTGTATTTTTTTGTTGAACTGTTGAACTTATGAAAGGTTAAGATTAGGGTCATAATCAAGGTTATCGCTCATGTTGATCTTACAGCTCGCAGAATCATCAGGTTGCCCTCTCACATCCCTGTGAGAGTGTGTCGCTGTAGCTCTCCACCCTCAGCTCTTTCCCAGTTCACCGTGTCCTTCCTCATATTCGTTAACAGCGTGATAATAGCGCCTACTGAACGTGAGACGGTGGAGAAATGGTTCAAAGCCACTGAACGATAAAATAACAGTGTAGGGTTTAAAAAAACACCCTCTCTCCTCTCTGAGTGCTTGAGTTTCTTTGTACGTCTCTGAAGTGATCTATGTCTTCATCGTTTCTAGTGTTGTCTCTCTAAAGTGCCCCTGTCTTGCATTGTCAGTGCTAACTAATAAATCAGCCGTGTTTTTATGAGCGAGGCCCCGTTTCAGCGAAGACGCTGAAAAGAAAATGTTTGAGTTTAGAGTCTCATAAAGCTGTCTGCATGCTGCTGGCTCCAAGAACTCATCATCATCATCATCATTAAAACCTTACATCATTGCATCATATCTGCAGCTGGAGAATAATTATAACTGTTAATAAGAGCAACAATGGTTAAAGAGATAAAACACCTGGGGCATGCTGTTATAGGAAAATAATCAAAGATGGAGTGGTGTGATGAAGCAGAGTTACTGTCACCCCTTCATAGTTGATTATTTTCCAATACCAGTACACCCTGAAGTGTTTTATTCCTCCAATACAAGTCCCTGTGAATGAGCTGTTACTATAGATATGATAATGTATTAAAACGAGAATGTGTGTGTGTGTGTGTGTGTGTGTGTGTGTGTCAGAGCTGACCAATCAGAATCCAGAATTCAGTAGCTCTGTGGTATAAATACGACTGATGTATGATCTTTTTTTATACTAACTGTATCATTACTGATAACTTATGATAGACCCTACAAGTTTCGAGTTTTTTATATTTTACAGTAATTTAATTGACTTTAGGAATTCTGGCCTTGTTTGTTAGTTGTCTTGCTTTATTTTTTAGAAAACAAGGATAGAAGTTTGGTGTCAGCCATGGGCGGTGTTGCCTTTTGTAACACTATGTTTTTTTTTTCTCCACTTCTAACATCCGTATCTTATTACAAGAAATATGAAGTCTTCCACCACTTGTGGGTTTTGCTCTCGGGGCCCGAACCGTGCCAAGCTGAGTCATACTCACTGTACAGAGTTACAGGAAACCTTAATAAACAACATAATCCAGATAAAGAACGTAATTGGATCTCTGATAATAAATCTCATTCAGAGTTCCTGGCTGTCGAGTGTTAAAATATCGGGTTATATGCGAGTATTAGGAACTAATCCGTCTTCATCTTCTTCTTCTTTTTTTTTACATGTTATCACTGTGTAATGAAAATAGCTTTCTGGTTTCGATAACCTTTCGTTTCTGGTGAATCATCCTTTACCATCGTTTTTGATCAAGGTTGCACAGTCGCGTTGCATCATTAGCTACGATTAAACTCAGACTTCGGCAATAATTCAACACTAGTGTATATAGTGGACCAGCACTGTTGAATTTTGGTTTCTAATTGGTCAGAAGGTGTTTATTAATTTTTCTATAACTGCAGCTATGACAGTAGCGCAGCTGCCAATCACATGGTTTGTTTCTATAGTAACAGCTCATTCACAGGGACTTCTATGGCAGACGCTTCACATAAACAGATTTCAAAACCCTGTGTAATCACTGATATGGTGAAGGTTTCTGTAAGCAGATGTTTATTTAACATTTATGGAAGGAGTCTCCAGTGTCAGCGCTTACCTTGCCACTCACTAATAAACCCACATAAGAAGAAGGACATACTGTAAATTTTCCCTTAGCATTTTTGGACTGATAAACATATGCAAGATTTTAATTTTCTGTGTTTTATACTGAATTAATTAACCTGATTGCTGAGCTAAAATACAGGTTTGTTGAATTACTAAGTTAACAACTTTAGCACAATAAAATATTGTAATTTTTTTTAATATGTTTACATGACTCTTATTGCTGCCAAAATCAAATAATTATTATTACACTTATAACAGCAGTGCTCTCCATCATGTGTGGTACACTCCGCATTATTCTGTGTGAGCATCACAGAGCCTTTGTTTCGTCTGGGAACAGAGAGGATCAAAGGTTGTCTCCTCAGGTTGAGGAGCGATGAGTTTGTCTGTGTGTGTGTCTGTGTGTGTGCGTGTGTGTCTGTGTGTGTGTTGGCAGGGAAGACGTCGTACATAATGCCGACTCGATGAGACACTTTCATCCCGAACGTGGAGCAGCGAGTCACATCAGTGTGTTATTGCAGCCTTGTCATCTCCATCATGATCAGATAACCTTTGAGTCTAACGTTTCAGGAGTCAGACAGTGACACCGAGACTGAAGTGCGCATGAAGGGCACTGGGATATTTATTGCACTTTTGAAATGAGATGCAGCCACAGCAGACAGTGAATTCAAGTGACAATATTCTTTACAGAGGGGATTTATTCATCGATTAAATTATTCATTAAATTATACCATGGAGCTGCTGAATTCTCAAATGGTCCTGAATTCTCAAAAAGTGACCTCCAGGAACAGGGAGGTCTGGGCATCTCTGCTTAGTCTGCTGCCCCTGCGACCCAGAAGAGGAAAAGCCGAAGAAAATGGATGGATGGATGGATGGATGGCATCTTAAATGTGTTCTTATAAGTATAATGTGCTTTCATAAGTAATTATAACAATGTGGGTAATGCCTTATGAATGCATTATAACATGATGTAATTGTGTTCATAGTTTATTATGGATATGACCTTCATAGAAAGTGTTAGCAAAATGATATTCTGGTGACAAGTTATGGTTGAAATCGGATCTTGTGCGTTAAAGAGGCAGCGAGGAAAAAACGTCATGTGTGCATTTTGTACTTATTGACGAAGTCCAGTCAGTTCCACCAGAATAGAAGAAGTGCTAATCGGATCCTCTGTACTTCTTTTTGATCTCATATTTTCCTGACCGTTTGACTAAATGAAATGAGTCAGTTTTCACATAGTGCTCCAAGATCACAAAACTTGGCCAGTCTTCTGAGGACAGGGGCGTGTATATGTGTGTGTGGGTATGTGTGTGTGTGTGTACCCGTTGATGCCCAGAGCTTCACTCAGGCCCCATTATGTCCACATGTCTGTCTGCAGATCCTCAGTACTGAAGCCTGGCACTTCGCCTCGTCAGTGCCAAGGTGACCTGTCACCACGCGCTCTCATGCTCAGCGCTCCAAAAGGCCTAATGTGGCTCCGGGGAGCAGTAAATGTGTTAGCGGCTCCCTGCTAGACCCCGGAATCTCCACCTGTTCTCTCTTTATGCTTGTGAGAAGCACTGAGGCGACACCTCGTCCTTAAATACCGAGGCAGGTCTCTGACGTTGGTCCAAGTTCATTATGATGCCAATATGTGTCAGTGTATAACGTCTTCTCTGGGTTGTATTTATAAGCTAGATATACAGAACCATCTATTGGCAAGTATTTTTGGTTGAACCAAATTTTACGGCCAATTTATCTTTTTTATTACATGTTTATGCATCATATCATTTATTACAATGTAATTAAGCATGTAATAACCTAAACTGCAGCTGAATCACCCAATATAAGTGTCAGTTTTTGAGAGTCTAAACAGAAATGACTCTAATCTCTCAGGCGTTGACCTACTGAGCTGTGGGGGTGTTAAAAATAACTGTTTTTGGCACAGTGACGTGTTCGCAGCGAGCATGCTTGGAGAGGGAACACTGTAGAGGATTTCCTCCCCTCTGATTAGATATCACGACTTATTTATAATGCGGTGTGATAGAGACGTGCGCTGTTTATCTCAGCATCAGGAAGAATTTACACAAATTCATCCGTACTGTTGAATAATAAATGAAAGCCGTGCATGACAAGGCTGTGTATGCCAATTTGGTTGGAAAATGAGTTAACCACATAAACGGGTGAGAATTTATTCTGCTGTGGTGTTATTTTATTGTTTCGTGGTGCAATATTTGAAAAAAATGAAGCTCTATCTCAAACCAATCTCTCAACCACTCATCATCCAGGATGAAAAAAGACACTGGCCAATCAGTATCAGTGTTCTCGGTGCAGTCTGACAGAAATCAGCAGACTTGAAGCTTGAGTATGTGAGGCTTTCTCTGCTTATTAGTTATTTAATGAGATAAAGAGAATTCCCCCTCTCGCCGCTCTATGAATGCTGTTTTCTTTCTTTTTTTTTTTTTTTTTTTGGTTTGTGCTCATATCATGTGTTTTTTTTATATGTCATGTGCTTGTGTAATTGTCTTGTTTCTGCTCGCCCCTCCCCACAGTTTTGCTAGCTGGAATGTCAAAGCATTGATGTCTCATATCTCAAAATGGCTCTTTCCCCCGATAGAACTTTATAATACCAGGGACACGGGTTAGCTTTATGCAAATTACACAATGCTAGCTAGGCTCCTTGATGGTATCATTTCACTTTATTTCATTTTTGACTTGGGTCAGTATCTGTTGGTCACACCACCAGTTGCACTTTGCGTATATTTTATATTACAGGTAGTGCTGAAGCTGTGTGCCCACCTCTCAGTCCTCTTGTATCCGGAGAGCTGTTCTGTACACACTGTCTGTAAGCATTGCGAGTGGAAAATCTGACTGAGGTGATGTTAATCTCTGAGTTTGTTTAACCCGTGCATTCCTGTACAGTTCAGAGCATCCTGACATCTTCATGCACTCTCTGTCACGCAGCTCAGTCCCGTCTGAACGCGTCTGAATAAATTGAAAAGACAAAAAGTCTCTTACAGCATGTTACGGCGATGACAGATCCACACGTTTTTCCTGGCTGGTCACGTGCTCGTGAATAGCATTTACAGCACAGTGCTGTTTAATAATAATTATATCAGTTCAGACATTTGCATCCTCCTTTCTGAATGATTATAAATATTCTCTAATGACTTTAGAACTTTAAAATTTCCTGAAACCTCTTTCATACCCTCTGAACAGCTTTGGTTAACATTATACAATTGTTGCTATGGTTACGTCTCTGGTCACTCCCTCTGCATTTTTGCTGCTAACACTATATTTATAAAAATATTGTACTTTGTATTTTTATACTTTCTACCTGGATCCTACCCCAATAACTGCTATGTCCATATACGGTATAAGCTTATCTGCTGAAAACTATCCCATAGTATGTTATGTTTCATTCACAGCATTTTTATTATTACATTGTTGTATATTTTTGCACTTCCTGATATATCTGACACTTATCCACACTAGATCTGTGTACTGGCCGGCACTGCACTGTGTCATACTGTGCCTATTGTCCTGTTTTAGTAATTATTGTATTGTCTTGTGCTGTTTGCACGCACGTATGTAGCCCTGTTTGGTTCTGTGTAGTCTCATGTAGTTCAGTGTTGTTTTATGTAGCACCATGGGCCGGAGGAACGTTGTTTCGTTTCACTGGGTACTGCACCAGCTGTCTGGTTGAAATGACAATAAAGCCACACTTGAATTTGACTTTTACTCTTTTTCTTTCCTTGTATTAAAATTTTTTCTGTGCAATTAAAAATTATGGTAACATTTCTATGAATCAGATATTCGCCATGCAATGTAAGTGATAAAGATTTATGAAGTATTCATAACGCTTCATAAGACTTGACTGATGGTCATTTCAATTCTGATAGCAACAGCAAACGGCAGATATAGCCCTAGCTTAAAATGTTATTTCTGTCTGTTGTCATGGTTACATTGCAGCAGGGTTCCATGGATGAGATGATCATTATGTTTGACACATATCAGCCTATCAGAAATTAGTATTTACATGGCTGTAGTTAATATGTAGTCATTTAGTTGCCACATGTAATATGGCTGTAATTAAATAACTGCATGGATTTTAAGTGATTTGCTGAAGGCTACAAGCAGGTTGTAAAAGCACTCATGCACTAGTTGGCGCTCTTGACCATGCACACACCTCCGTTAGCAAAGTCAGCGGGAGGGTATCGGCGCTATTTTGGGCGCTGTCCTGCTGTTGCGATAGGCATCCAGGAAAGACGTCACATCGGCTGCAGCTGTTGAAGGTGGATTCCTGTGTGCACCGTTCGGACTAGCACTCTCTCGCTTATAGCAGCTTACCTCATGCTGAGGCTGGGTTAAACAAATATCACTGCTGTTTGTGCAAATGGCTGGAGAGAGAGAGAGAGAGAGAGAGAGAGAGAGTTAACGCTAAATGTAAGCTTTGGGACGAGTCACACTGTAATGCTGATCTGGAGACTTTATTTGACACAGAGTTAACTGAGCATGCGGCTCAAACCCATCAGGGTCTTCAGGAAATGCTGACTATTAGAGCCAGATGAAAATGAACGGATCGTGTTGCAATGAATAAGTTACTCATGTCCTTGTATCAGTACTGCTTGCTCTCTCCATTTCACATCATTTCACATTATATTAGTTCATCACCTGAAGGGCAGAGGGCTCGAGGCATCATTACTGTACACTTCACTTGCAGAAACTACCCTTTATTTTACTCTTCTGGTTAGTTAGCAATCGTATATAACTCTGAAGCTAGGTGAGAGCTCAACTCTTGATGGTAGCTACTTCGATTACATTGTGCTTGCTGTCAAGAGTAAATGCATTCCCGCTGAAAATCTGCTCCTGGTCAAGAATAGCGTCTTCTGCAAGCCATGTTGACAAAGTCATATTGAAAAAATACGGTTTTATGGTTTACTTGCCACAAAACAGGGAACTGAAAAACTCAATACATCTGAATTAGAACTGAATCACAGACAATGTTATTGCATCATAAAATATAAGAACCAATCCGGTTCCAGTATGCAAATGCAGGCCATGTAACACCAGTTAACCAGGGGAAGGTGTTGGGCTTCAGTAGTTTCCAAATTACACATGCGTAGAATCTGTACTTATAAAATGGACAGTTTTAGTCCTAAAATCTGATCTGGCTGATCCTCGATATATGCACACCTGTGAGCGCATCACAGAAATCACATTCTGTATTCATGCAGCAGGATTTAAAAAAAAAGAAAAAGTTAACCTACACCCAATGTTATGTCTATAGAATCCCCTTATCTTTATCATGTTATGTTGCTTAGCAACCAAAGCCTACTTTTACAGACTACATTCCATGTTGGAAGAATTGCTTTAAATATTATTAATAATAATAAATTAATAATAGCATTATAAGGTTAATGTATGTTTATTTTTATATTTTTACAGACCACATTCTATCTATCTATCTATCTATCTATCTATCTATCTATAAACAAGACATTATTCTCTCTCTCTCTGTTTCTCTCTCTCACTGAGCTTCGGTTTAACAAGAATTGACTTGTACACAAATTCACAGAGTTGGTTCTCATTTTAAACATAAATAGGAATCTCTCTCTCTCTCCCTGTCGGCATACTGTGAAATGTCAGAGTAACTGAACACAACATCCCATAAATACCTCTAACTGTCTAGAAAGTATTTGGCTGTCGGCTTTAATTTGCCTTTAAACTGTTTTTAAACCCTCTCCTGCACACTACATCTTCTTCCTCGCTCTAGAGACTATTAGTGTCAGCGAGGTTGCCACATGATGAAGAACTCCCCATTCTCTCAGCCCAATTTACGACAGGAGATAACGTTCCCGCTCTGAACTCCCACAATGCCTTGGCACTGTTAGACACATCATGAATAACATAAACTTAACTGTACAGCAAGTTTTAAACTTTTTGAATTAAGCAGATGTTTTTTTTTTTCAGTAAAGAGAATGATAAGGAATTTTCAGGGCCTGGCTGGTTTTAAAAGTTTCTGTTGACAATTCTACACTGTTTAGGACACACTTTATGTGCACGTCACAGGGGTGGATGCATTTGGCTTATAAAATGCTACCACAATGGAGGCTTTTCATCACCGTGGTTTATCTAAGGACGCAGCTGTCACTGAGATGAGAGACAGAAAATATGCGGAGTGAACAGTTCAGGTTGTACAGTTAAATTATACAGTAGAACAGGAAAATACTTCTTAAAATAGTCTTTCCTATTGGCTGGCAGGATGCCATGAATATAAAGCCAGTCCAGTATTTTATGACAGTTCTAAAGTAGAGTTCCTGATGTGATAATTTCATGAAAAATAATGAACACAGTTTAGAATGAACGAGAGCCATGTGAGTGGATTTGTACACATGCACCAAACCCTAACTGTAATCTTCATAACTTGTGTATTGCACATCGAATTTGTCCTGTTGATCCATGACACTGAGCATCAATAACAATTTAGACTAGGTTTGTATATTTACCGTTCACTATTGCCTTTATCATACCACTAAGCGAAGAGAAGAAAAACAAATGATGGGAATTTACTCAGAAAAAAATGGATTTAAGAAAACATCTGTAATCGTTGATATGGTAAAGTTGTCTGTAAGGAGATGTTTATTGAACATTTATGGAAGGAGTCTCCAGTGTCAGCGCTTTGTAACAGTCAGAGGTAAAGCAGTTTTTACGCCGTGCAGTTTCTCAATAACATGACAAGCTGCAGTTTTTTTGTCTTATTAACTTTGAGAGGGGAAAAAAGAGAGGCTGGTGAGGGAACGACAGTTACGTTATGTCTCACAGATAAATAATATGACTTCATTCTTTAATAAATAAAAATTCTAATCTTTGTCAAATTGCTGTGGTATAAAAGGAATAAAACACTTTGAGATGTACTCTTATAGGAAAATAACCAACTTTGGGGTGCTAATCAGCACACCACCGAATTCCTGATTAATTTTCTACAACAGCGTGTCCTCAAGGGTTTTACTCCTTACGTAACACCACATAGTGGCAATATCGTTCATACTGTAGAAACAGCACCTTAGCTTCCCTTATCTTTACGTCTCGTCTCGCACTGTGTCTGTATGCTCTTCTCACATCAACAACACTTTCAGACGTGTGCCCTCCTGACCTGGGCCCCACTAAATCAGCCCCGGGGTCGAAGGTCACAGCTCTGGCACTGTCTATGTGGCTGCCGCTGAGGAAGCTGCTCTGTCGGACAAGGAAGTTATAGACGTGTCGGCTCTGCAGGACGAGGAGGACGAGGAGAAGGAGGTGATCCATGATGTGAGGAGGAGGTTTGGACAACACTAACCCCAGCGTGGTGCAGTTCTCAGTGGGGTGGTGTGTAACCGGAGCTGGCGAGTGTGTGAGTAAGTGGACCCGAGGGGGCCAGTGTGGTGTAACAGCAGTAATAGCACAGCTAAGTGTTGCAGTTGCTCTGGGAAAGAGAAGCTGGAATGCAGAGCTGGAGAGCGGTGAGAGATGGACTACTGGCTCCGACGCTCCGTCCACCAGACGATTCCTCTCGCTTGCTCTATTTTACTGTTCCAGTAGGATCCAAAAATACTGCTTACAAAAACAATTTTGCACCTTGGGTTCACGCTTGAAAGTGTAACAATTGCCACAAATCAATTTGTATAAAAATTGAAAAATAGCATTCAGATCACATGCATTGCTTGTTTGAATTCGTACGACTTTTGCAGGAGATCAGGTTAATTCATGAAACTAGCTGATCAGGTTAATTTATTTTAAACCAATTTCTACAACAGCAGCTGTGACGGTAGTGCAGCTTTATATTAATATGCTTATTCTAATACTTTATCCTTTCTATAGCAATAGCTCGTTCACAGGGACTTGTACAGCTGATGCTCCACATTATAATGAAGTTTTCTTTAAACAGACATTTATGTAACATTTATGGAAGGAGTCTCCAGTGTCAGCACTTTGTAACAGTCAGAGGTAAAGCTGTAGCGTTAGGTTTTCCGAGATCTTCAGGACAGAGGAGTTTACGCTTTAAGGTTTCTCAGTAACATGACAAGCTGCGTTTTTTTTTTCTTTATTTGTTTTATTAACTTCAAGAGAAAAAGAAAGGCTGGTGAAGGAACAACTGTTTATAGCTGCTATAACATAAGTGAAAACAGGAACTAATTTATTTGCAAACGTTCCACAACATTAGATAGATAGTAACTATAAATGGATAAACAGTACATTGTGTTGTTTTTTAACAAATACAAATTGTAATCCTTGATAAATTGCTGTTGTATAAGAGGAATAAAACACTTTGGGGCCTGCTGTTGCTGAAAAACAATCAACTTTGAGGTTGTAAACGTCATGTTTTATTCTATACTCAGAATAAAACATGAAGTGTTACAACAGCAATCCAGAGAGAACATATGTTAGCATTTGAATAAAATAATCACCCAAATTTGAACAAATAGATAAATCCTGTATTAATAGCTAACTCTAATATATTTTCTTCTTTAGTTTCATAGTTAAATGGCTATAAAATAAATTTGTGTCACTGTATCAGACAAATAGTTAAGTTTTTGCTAATTGGTGCTTGAACACTCCATAGTAGTGCACTTTAGGGTGACTTGCTTACTTTTCTCTATTTCTCGGTGTAATAGCTCTACGCACCTTGTATCTCTCTTTCTCTCCTTCCCTTCGTCACTTTTCCCTCCATCTAATGCACTCTACAGCTGAAACACCTCATACTTCTTGGTGATTGTGTAAGAGCACTTTCTGAGTTACGCCATGATTTAATGTCCCTCCTAAATCTCTGGCCAGTGAGAAGGCTCTCCTGGAAAAAAAAAAAGGAGATATTACTTACTCAAGCACAAGTCAGGACAAATCCAGTGATATGTATGTGGATCACTTTATTTTCTTTAGTTTTTTTTAAAATTTACATTGCAAATTCATAAGAATTTGCACAACTCAACTCGTCAAATGGTTAGCGCTTGTAACCTTTTCTTGCTTCTTAAAATTCTGTAAAATTTTGTGTTTTTTGAGTTTGCCAAAATGCCAAATTTAATCCAACCATTTTAATTTTATCATGAGCTAACTAAAATTACCACAGAATGTTATTGCAGCCTAGCTAAACTTATCTCACAAGGTTTATGTTAGCTAGTTAAATTTAACACAGGTTAGAGCTAGCTAGCTAAAAGCTATCTAAGTTACCAAAGAAGGTTGTCGTAAATGATCTAAAATTACCATGGGTTACTAATAGTTAGGTAAAATTACCACAAACGATTACAGCTATCTAGATTAAAAATGATCACAGAAGGTTCTTGCTAACTAACTAAAATTACCACAGAAGGTTATTGCTAGCTAGATAAAATTACCACAGAATATTACATCTAGCTAGCTAAAATTACCACAGAATATTACATCTAGCTAGCTAAAATTACCACAGATGATTGCATCTAGCTAGCTAACTAAAATTATCACAGAATTTTATGGCTAACAAGCTAAAATTACCACGGGTGGTTACCCTTAGCTAAATAAAATTACCACAGTACGTCACAGCTAGGTAGCTAAAATTACCACAGGTTATCACTAGCTGGTAAACTTAACACAGAAGCTTACAGCTAGCCAGCCTTAAATTATCACAGAAGGACGTTAGCTAGCTATGGCTATGTTTCATTTGTTGCTTAATTTTTTTTCCACAGTCAGATATTACCACTCAGGTTAGCTGCTTCATCTGCTTGCAGTGGTGTCACGATGCTGCCAGATTTAATCCAACAGTTTTCATTTTATCGCTAGCTAGCTAAAATGACCACAGAAGGCTATTGGAAACGAATTAAATTTACTACAGAAAGTTATCGCTAGCACAGTGTCCTTGAGCTTGTCGTCTGATGCATCCCTGAGGGTCGGATCAGGATCAGGAACACTTCTGGATATTTGATCTGTCTTTCCTATTTGCGTTATTCAGTATGTGGAAATTGACTCACAGGTTTTTGCTCCAGATTTTTTGTTCCTTTCTGTATGAAATACCTGGGGGAGAGATCAGGAAGTTGATGTAATATTTGTTGGAACATGACTCAGTAACTTGGTGCTGTGTGTTAATATTAACGTGTGGGATTGCAACAGGCCACGTTGGTCACACGCTGATGCTCCGAGTGAACTCCAACTTTTCCACCCGTAATGCTCTGTAAACAGGAAGTGAGATGTTATGATGCACTGCCGCGCATTTCAAGTGTGTCTTAGATCACATCGCAACAGTGGTAAATAACTCAGCGGCGGCTCTTTGAAGTCAGAGTACACAAGCGGGCTCGGAGTATATTTATTTCACTCTGTGTGTGTGTGTGTGTGTGTGTGTGTGTGTGTGTGCGCGTACTTGTGAGATTTGTGTGTGTTTGAGTCAGTCACCTGTGTATGACAGATACTGTAATTATTTAGGGGTGGTTATACACAGCATATTAGTTGGAAAGCATGTGTGTGTATGTGTATGTGTGTGTTGCTTGTTTATGGGTTTTAGGTTCAAGTGTTGTGTATGCAGCTGTTGGATCATAACTCAAACACAGTAACTTGATCAATGATATTCTGACTGTGACACTAACTTTCTCTCTCTCCGTCTCTGTCTGGTCATTTCGAAGGATTTTGAGAACTCGCTTTCCTCATCTGCCTTTAAAAAAAATGAACGTAATAACAAATTAACATTAATATCCAAAAATCCAAAAATAATTGAAGGCAAACTAATAATTGAGACATTCAGCAAAATGCTTGAGGGTTTTAAGTAAGGAAGGAAAAAAACACTCTGCATTGTGCTGTTATAGGAAAATAATCACTGCCGTGGTGGTTACCACCCACCCAGAAGGTAATATATTCAAATAACAGCACTCCTTCCATAAATGTTAAATAAACTCCTTACAGAAAACTTCACTATATAAATGATTACTCAACCATTTAAAAAAAAAAAATCTGTAGAGCTGTACAAGTCTATGTGAATGAGCTGTTACGATAGAAATAATAATAATGTATTAGAACAAGAGCATTAACATAAACCACTGATGCATGATCCAGAATTCAACAGCACTATGGTATAAATTATAGTAAGACTTGAGAAAGCAAACAAGTTGACTAGAGCATGTCAGTGGGGATACAAACTTTTGTGCTTGCTAATAACAAGACTCAACTTGTGAGACAAAAGTCTCCATACATAGGGGGAAATTGACACCTTTTAACAAAATGGCTTCCAAAATTTTTCATACTTAGTTTATATTATATATATATTTTTTTCAGATAGTCTTTAAGAATGCCTTTGACAAAAGAAGAACCTATTGATATCATTCTCATGGCTGAATCGGGAAGCTGTCGCAAGGTTGCGATGGACTTTAACAGGAAACATGGCAAGCACATCACACACCACACTGTCACCAAACTTATTAACTAATTCAAAAAGACTGGAAGTGTTGAGGACCAACCGAGAAGTGGACGTCCACAAACATCCACTGACGAAGGCACAACCGACGTGGTGATGGCAAAAATAGTCCCCTGTGTATGGAGACTTTTGGGACACCTTGTGTGTGTGTGTGTGTGTGTGTGTGTATATATATATATATATATATATATATATATATATATATATATATATATATATATATATATATATATATATAGATATATAAACATTAAATAAACACAGAATTCCATTTTTGTTGGTTCACCCAAAAACCCAAGGGGATGCAAACTTTTACACCCAGTTGTACAGCAGTGTTTCCATCATTCATTTCATTTAATTTCATGACGACACGCATTATTGCCCACCATCTCTTCCCGAAAGGATCAGTGCAGCAACACGATTGTACATATTTTGATGAATTAACTTCCTAACAGTTACGACTGGTTGAAATTGAGGTCAGTGCTGGGTTTAGCAACTTTTTCTCCCCAGTGCACTCTTGGGAAATCACCCTCATTTATAATAACTGCAAATTCTACATGAGATCAAGTTGCAAAATCCACCAGCTCCCAGTATTTTCATGCTGGGCTCTGGATGGTAGTTAAGCGCTAAACCATGACATACTGGGTTCGTGGGCGATTTGTAGCGTGACTAGCCAATCGCAGTTGATTTTGATCCTTGTCCAAGATCTAATTTTATGTTATTTGTGACCCTCAAGAACATGGACGCTGGAGTGAGTCATTGAGCCATTCATCAGGTTAATGATGGATCTGCCGTTACACTGAGAGATCACGGCGACTTTCTGTCTTCATTTTAAAGAGTATTTATTTAGATTAAGAAATTGATTGATGGGAAAATGTAACCACGTCAGCAGGCCATGAAGCTATCCATGAACTGTTCTGCTTTCTGTAAACCAGCTGCAGGTTCTCTCCATCATATAGATGAAGTTTCACCGGCCTGTGCATAAAAATGCCGTTTTGTTTGTCCCCTGTTAGCCATAATTAGTGTGGCTAGCTTTGCACTGTGCAGAGCCCTGTTTTCCAGTGGGCTCTTTTTCCTGCAGGAAAGCTGCAGTTTTGTGCTATTAAGAGTGAAACTCGGAACAGCAGGAGGATCAGGTTTCTACCATTCTGAGGAACCCGTGCCAAGAATGACTGGGCCGAGCTCGTAAAAAGACACGCACACACATGCTCGCGGAGCTCCGAGGTAAACCAGTCCCCTCTTTACCTTTTTCTCTTTCATTTCTCGAGATGTTCGGGACACTGTGATTTGTAAAACTAAATACTCGCATGAGGTTTGGCACTTTTGCTGCACTCGGTTCTTCATACAGGGTAAACAGGTGCCCAAAGATTATCACGCCAGGTGCTTTTTTTCCCCACAGACACAGGATTGATGCTGGAACTAGAGCCAAATCTCAATCTATCCTGCGTGTTTCTTTTCAGCATGAGTTTCTGATCCAGCACCAAGAACCTGTACTTTCAGGAAATTAAAAGGTTGTTCACCTTGTTTGTCTGGGGAACCCATAAAGGTTCTATGTGGAATCCTACAAAATCTGGTTCATCCTTGACTTCCAGAAAGGTCGTCCCAGAGAGCGAGAGAGAAACAGAGAGAGAAAGAGAGGAGGGATAGAAAGAAAGATATAAAGAAAGAGAAAGGCAGAGAGAGAGTTTGGTTTGATGAACTGCCATATGGCTGCAGCGTCTTCCGAAGGTGCGGTGAACTGATCTGGGTTCTCCAACATGGCACTTGTACAAACCCAGAGAAAAACGCCAGAACTCTGTGTTCTTGGAGAAGTGAGGCCGTTATCAGGGTCCTGGATGCTCTCACTTCACTTCACACCACAACCACAACCACAGCACATCCATCAGCCAATTCTCATGTGGAACATTCACTGAATCATTACACTAATCAGACCTTTGTCTTGGGTGAGTCAGGAGCGTGTCCTGAGCAGTGGTTAGGTGGTGCTCGACTGTGAACCCTCGACCCTCTAATCAATACCTCAGAACCTGAACCACTGAGTCACCACCAGCCTTCATTTCCACCACTATCAGAACCCAAATGTTATGTAATCAGAAATGGAAGTTCCCTAACACAGAGTGTAACCGGGGCAGATCCCAGTCATTGTTTAACATCAAAACATAAAAAAAAATCTGTAACAGAAACCAATGAGCCACAACCGGCCTGTGTTCTCACCCACACCAGAGTCCAATCGTTATGTAATCAGACATGGAAGTTCCCTAATGCAGGGTGTAACCGGGGCAGATCGGGTTCTATGTTCACTGTAAGAGTCCTGCTTAAAGAACATACCATTGTTCAGCATTTCCTCTCTTTAAACACTTTCCTCTTTGGGTAGCTAAGGGTCTTTCACTTTCTAAGGGGTTCTAAATGAGTAATACCTGCCAAGTGGAACACCTTCAGTAAGCGCAGAACGCTTGAGGAACTCTTTGAGAGTTGCTGTAGCTGCTGCTATGATTCTGAAAATAACGCCAAGTTCTGATATCGGCATTGGTTACAAACTCTATCAGATGTCTGTCTATCTATCTATCTATCTATCAGTATGTCTGTCTATCTATCTATCTATCAGTATGTCTGTCTGTCTATCTATCTATCAGTATGTCTATCTATCTATCTATCTATCTATCTATCAGTATGTCTGTCTATCTATCTATCTATCTATCAGTATGTCTGTCTGTCTATCTATCTATCTATCTATCTATCTATCAGTATGTCTATCTATCTATCTATCTATCTATCTATCTGTCTGTCTGTCTGTCTGTCTGTCTCTTTTCTCTTTCCCCTTTTGTTTCTCTTTCTTTCACTCCTCTCTCTCTTACTTCTTCTCTCAGTTACAGCTCTTTCTTTCATTTCTACATTCCATTTTCTGTTTTCATCCCTCCTCTTTTCCCTTTATCTCTCTATCTTTTTGCTTAAAATTGTTTTCTCTTCCTCTCTTTTTCTCTTTATCTCTCAATCTCTCTTCTTTGTTTCTGTCTTGTTAACACCTTCATCAGATCCTGAGTTTTCTTGACTGTGGATAACGAGGTCTCTCTGTCTCTCTCTCTCTCTCTCTCTCTCTCTCTCTCTGTGTGTGTGTGTGTGTGTGTGTGTGAGACACATCCCACTGCGACAGATGGTGCTCCGTGTACAGTTTCTGGAACACTTCAGCATTTTGCAGTGTTCTGTTCTGAAATGCCCGTAAATATGTCAGCACATCAGCCTTAGGAACAGTCAAGAGCACGACGAGTGAATTTGTGTTTTCTTCTTTTTTAAATTCACATACGTGGCACATGGCCATCATCGGTGATCCTGCAGTCCGATCTAACGGCATGATTGATTGGGCCTGCCTGAGTCTCTGAACTTTACACATGTTGTAATCATGTGTGTTCGGCTTTATTCTCCCCACATGACGCCGTACACACTGAAACACTCAGAGCTCTCCTAATAATTCTGTCCCTGAAGCAGCTGTGAGCGTGTGTGATCAGAGCTTTGGCTTCTCCACAAGGAACTCTGGGACTGAATCAGTAGGAATATGACTCTTATTTTCTCACTGCATACTTGATGGAATGCGATTGTGTAAAATGCAAAAGTCAGGTTCAGTTTGCTTAAATGCTTTAAGCAAGTCTGTCTCGCCTTCAATCATTCCATTAGCTCAGATAGTAGAGATGACTATTTGAGTCTTTTGAGTCGCTTCATTCAGGTTTGTTCTCACATTGGTTCAGTTGCCTGGTATGCCCAAATGTGTAGCCTGATCATGCAGCCGTCTAAGTCAGAAGTCTGAAAAACAGCTAATAATGGTTGCTATTTGGTGTAATTTTCTAATATGCTTGTGTGACTTCACTTCTGACGGAATGAGACTGAATGTGACTCATTGAACTCTCTGACTCAAACACTGATTTGCTGAATGAGAGAGGATTGAATCTTAGTCATGACTAAAATGATTCACTGATTCAAGTACTGACCTACTGAACGAGAGAGGATTGAATCTTAGTCATGACTGAAATGATTCAGTGATTCAAACACTGATCTGCTGAAAGAGAGAGGAGCGAATCTTGGCGTTGATGAGTTTTGGCACACATGCAGAAACCTATGTAAAATCTCTATCAGTTATAGCTATGTATGGAAATATAGTGCATTTCCACTACATTGTTGTAGTTTCCTTATGCATGTTAAAAATTGGAAATAAACTTTGTAGATGGAAACAGTGGTAATGTGCATCCACCCACTCACCCGCTATCCTAGACGCAGTCATTGCTCTGTGCCATGACCACTTTATAAAGCCTTCGCGTGCCAGTTCCTATAAACACCCCGTGCTGTGGTAAAGAAACCCAGCGCTTGTGGCCCTTGTGGTCAGGAACAGAGCAGTTGAGTGGGTGGAGGCGAACATGAAGAGCTGGGATGAAGAGTGTGGAGGTCGGAAGGTCACTCTTAGTGGCTTAATACATTGTTTCCTTGATGGAGATGTAATGCAGAAGAATCAGAAGAAGAGAATTAATTAATTAATTAAATTAATCCACTTGCTTTCAAAATTAAAATTCTTGATTTCAGCTTATGAGAGTAAATAAATGATAAACCTCAGAGGCTGTTTATAAGAGTTTCTGCTGTTTGATTTCATCTCTCTGTCTCTCTGTCTTTCTCTCTCTCTCTCTCTTCTCTCTGATCTCCACTCTGACCTGTCAAGACTTTCTCCTTTCTCCTCTCTCTCCCTCGGCCTTGATAGCTTCCTCCGAAACAAACAAGCAATCAGGAATTTCTTCAAAGGCATGAGAGAAAAATCGATAGACTGCTGGAGCCTTTTCATCAATAACTTATACGTGTGTGTGTGTCTGTGTGTTTGCGTGTAGCAAAGTGAAGTGAAGAAAAAAAAGTTGTTTACTGTCAGACTTTTTTGTTTTATGCTCTCGTGGCCAGAGATTTAATCTGTGTGTAGCTGATGGAAACACAAGTGAGGTCACGCTGACTCTCTCTCTTTCATTCTATTATTGTGTCTCTTTCTGTCTTTCTGTTTGTCCCTGTCTCTAAGTGTGTTTGTGTGAGAGAGAGAGAGAGACAGAGACTTTTAAATTTCAGTTCGAATTGAGAGACGGAGAG
The DNA here is from genome assembly GCA_022758105.1 of Pangasianodon gigas. Lineage (NCBI taxonomy): Eukaryota > Metazoa > Chordata > Actinopteri > Siluriformes > Pangasiidae > Pangasianodon > Pangasianodon gigas. The sequence goes on along the minus strand of CM040473.1, from coordinate 2,052,316 downwards.
AGAAAGAGACAGATAAAGAGGCAGATAGAAAGAGAGAGACTTTTTGTCACCATCTTTAAGTGTGTGTGTGTGTGTGTGTGTGTGTGTATGTTGGAGTGTGAATGTCACTCTCTCTCCTCTCCTCAGTGAAGGTCGAGTGCTTATCTTTTAGGTCAAATGTTTCACTTCATTGAACCCACCTGTGCATCTCTCACCTGCCAGACACACACACACACACACACACTCATGGCACAAAGCTTCTCTATCCACCACCAACAAACGCTCTCATTCACCTGCAGTATGCCATCAAACCTCTCACATTCCCCATGCAGCCTGAGAAAAGAATGAGGAGAAAAAGAACAGAGAGAGAGAAAGAGACTTTGATTTTTTTTAGATGCCTTGAATGCATCAGTTTTGCAAATTTACACATTTACATTAAAATAAACCCTAAGACCACCCCCGCCCCACCCACCCCCTACCCACACCCTCCACCCAAAACCCCCAAAATGCCTTCAATCAATTTTAATCATTAAGTCCATGTGAAAGTCCACAGTCTGGTTTAGCGCAGAGCCTTTCCTGCAGCCGATGTTCATTCTCCCAGTCTAAACCACCAGTGCAGTGAGAACACGTTCAGGTTTTCGTTTTTAGTGATATGTTGTGCTGATTTTACATATCGTTCTGTGTCTGCATAGTAGCTTGTCAGTGAGAGGTTCCTTTCCTTTGGTCAGATCTAAAACCCGGTTCATCTGTGCTGTGGTGTACAGGTCCTGTACTGCACACTGGGCCTTCGCTCTCCTGCATCACGACATTTACTGATCTGCTATATCATCCTTAAACTCTGCAGTGTTTCTCTGTCTTGGTGTGTTCCTGTGTGAGTTCTGTAGTTTCTCCTTATGCTGCTGCTTTACACAGTAGTAGAATCTGTGTTAGCGGGACTCTTGTGTTCTGCTGTCGAATGGAAATGAAAAATTTCATTTCTGAAGCGGGTCAGCTCTTTCATTATATCCTCATTATTTAATGAATGTCAGCACATTTGAAATCTCGCGTTGCAGGGGCAGATGGGAGGAATCCCGGGATCAGTGTGTCCACGAGACTTTGTCTTTTCAGGAACACCACCGCTGCTTTATTCATTCAGGAGGCAGAGTAGATGTTCTCACACCCAACCTGCTCTCCCACCACTAATAACACGTCTTCCACCTTCACCCTCCAGCACACACCTGACGCCATGCTGGAGAGGCAGCGTCTCTCCGCCGGCCTCAGAGGCCATGACGTCCCACTCACGCTCACCCACTTTCAACTGTTTACAGCTTGTGTACTTCACTTATAACTGTAGACTTTCACTATTTCATTCAAATAACGCAAAGAAAAAGAAAACCAAAAAAGCCAGAGAGCTCTACACATGTTCCCTCCACACACACAGAGAGAGAAAGATAGACAGACAGAGAGGGAGATGGAGAGAGAGAGAGAGAGAGAGAGAGAGAGAGAGAAATAGTGAGAGTGAGGGAGAGAGAAGCAAACAGACAGCGATAGATAGAGATAGAGTGAGAGAATGGTAGGATACAAGGGGACTCTTTAGGAAGATACACATTTTGCTCACCTCTTGGGAATAGTACAGTAGATTACATGATAACAGATTTAGACCCTTTCTCTCTCAGTGCAGTCAAACCACTAACCCCTCCGTCTGATCACAGCCAAATTACTGTGTTCATTAAAAAGACAGAAACTAACCACACGGCATACACACAGCCCAGTAAGCTGTACAACATCCACAACTCCTACAGATGGCCCAAAAGAGCAGCAACGAGTTCCAGAAAGCAATCAGTAGTCAAGAAATTCAAACACTGTTAGACACATTTCTGGACATGACATACACTCACAGTAAAGTCAATCACGCAGTTCAAACTATTAATATAATCTTCAAAAGAACAGCAGAGAAGGCTAAATTAAAAATTAGAACTACATCAAAACCTACATTCAAAAATGATGACAGCTGGTTTGACAAAGACTGTCAAAATTCAAGAAAAGAACTCAGGAATTTATCGAACCAAAAACACAGAGATCCAAACAACACTAACATACGACTTCTTTACTATGAAACACTCAAACAGTATAAACGTACACTCAGAATCAAAAAAGCACAATACACACAGACACAACTGACACTAATCGAGGTGTTGATCAACATGCATCAATTCTGGGACAAATGGAACAAAGTAAATAAAAGAGAGCATGAAGAATTGGCAATTCAGGATGGGAATATCTGGACAACCCATTTCCAAACACTCTATAAAAATGTAGAATTTGACAGAAATTCAGAGCAAAATCACATAATCAGAAAGCTTGAAGAACTGGAATTGGCCATTAAAGATGATGAAAACCCTTTAGACTTCTTGATTACTGAGCAGGAACGTAAAGACAAAATGAACAACCTGAAACCAAAGAAAGCATCAGGACCTGATGGAGTCCTGAATGAAATGATGAAACACACTAGCTCAAAATTTCAATTGGCCATTTTAAAACTCTTCAGTTTGATTCTGAGTGTAGGTTTCTTCCCTGAAATCTGGAATCAAGGTCTAATAACACCTATCTATAAAAGTGGAGATAAATTTGACCCTAATAATTCCCGAGGCATTTGTGTGAACAGTAATCTGGGGAGGATAATGTGTAGTATAATTAACTCAAGATTTTTAAACCTTCTTATTCAGCACAATAAGGTGCCTAATTGAGTCTTGAGTAGAAGTCAGATTGGATTTTTACCAAATTACCACACAGCTGATCATATTTACACCCTACACACCCTCACTGAAAAATATGTGGTTCAAAATAATTCTAAAATATTTGCTTGTTTTATTGAATACAGAAAGGCTTTTGACTTCATTTGGCATCACGGTTTGTTTTATAAAATGTTGGAAAGTGGTGTAGGGGGTAATTCATATGATCTCATTAAATCTATGTACACAGGAAACAAGTGCGGAATAAGAATTGGCAATAAATGAACAAATTTCATCTCTCAGGAGCGTGGAGTGAGACAGTGTTGCTGTTTAAGTCTGACACTATTAAACTCCTGCTGTATACAGATGATCTTTTCCTGCTGTCCCCCACCGCTCAGGGTCTACAGCCCAACCTGGACCTGCTGCAGCAGTACTCTCAGACCTGGGCCCTGACACTCACCCTCAAAAAGACTAAAATTATCACATTCCAAAAAAGACCCAGCTTTCAAGGAACAAAACACACATTTAGATTAGCTACACATGAAACTGAGCATTCCAAACATCATACTTACCTAGGACTAAAAATGAGTTCCTCAAGAAACTTCAACCTGGCAGTGAATGAAATGAGAGAAAAAGCACACACTGCTTTCTGTGTTTTCGCCATAAAACAACAAACATTTGTAGAAATTCCAATTAGAATTTGGCTCAAAATATTTGAATCAGTGACTGAACCGATTGCCCTGTATGGCAGCGAAGTGTTGGGTTCGCTTACACATCACCAATTCGACAAAAGGGACAAACATCCGGTCGAGACCCTGCATGTGGAGTTCTGCAAAATTATTTTAAAGATGCACAGAAACACCATGAACAATACATGCAGGCCAGAATAGGCTGATATCCATTAATTATAAAAATACAAAAAAAGGGCAATCAAATTCTGGAAACACTTGAAAGAGAGCAAAGATACCAGTCCCCTCATCCACCTGGTCCTGAGTCACTGCTCTGGAACCCCACTACCACACACTAACACACCACTAACACACACTCACACACCGTTAACATACACTAACACACCACCAACACACAATAACACACCACTCACACACTGCTAACATACACTAACACACCACCAACACACAATAACACACCACTCACACACTGCTAACATACACTAACACACCACCAACACACAATAACACACCACTCACACACTGCTAACATACACTAACACACCAGCACACCACTAACATACACTAACACACCACCAACACACAATAACACACCACTAACACACTAACACTCCATCAACACACACTAACACACCACTAACATACACTTACACACCACTAACACACCCTAACACAATAAAGACTCAGGAAGAGAAGAAATTTGCAAACCCAATTAGAATTAACCAAATTACACACACTGAAAGTAAACTAGTTGAGCTACTGGGAGTAAAACGCAGTGTTATCTGGCCTTAAACATACAGTACAGCGTGGCAGATTATCTGAGGATGGTGACTGATCCAAAACTGAGAAACACCCTGAGGAAGTACAGACTCAGCGAGCATGGCTTGGCCATCGAGACGGCCGACACACACAGCCCTGCTTCCTCGAGAGAAGAGACTGCGCCAGCGGTGCACACTAAATAAAACAGAGACAGAGCTGCACTTCCTCACTGATGCACTAAATATAACTACATTCCAACTGAATTCTTCACAAAATGAACAAAATCATCCCCAATTTTAACTTCTCTTCGGACCCCGACAAACTGCCCCACCTACTGGGGGAGCACAGAGAGAGCTGCACACTAGCAGCACAGTACACACACACACACACACACACACACCTGCCACCAGGTGAGGGACAGTGAGTGACCACGTCGTCTAATATATATAACACACACAAGCACACATGCATACACACGCACACATGCGCGCAAGCGCACACACACACACACACTCACACACACACTATTCTACTTGGTATTGTTTTTTATTCTCAGGGTTCTATGCGTTTCATCACTACTGCTTCTTTTTAACTGTATTGTTGAATGTATGTACATTTGTTTCTATCTAATCAAAGTCTGTATCCAAGCTGCAGTACAAACATTAATATTTGTCATGCCAATAAAGCAACCTTTGAATTTGAATTTGTGAGTGAGAGAGAGAGAGAGAGAGAGAGAGAGAGAGAGAGGCGTCTGGTGTTTGTCACTGTGTGAGTCTAAGTGACACCTGACACTTAAAAGGGTCCAAACTCGAGACATATGTCTTACACCGGTGACAAATCTGCTGCATGCACGCATCCAACAGTGACACTCTCAAGACCACTGCAACGCTTTTAAACAATCACACACACACACACACACACACACACACACAGAGCTATAAAAAATGGTCTGTTCCCCTAAAACAGCAAGTGGCTCAGCTTGGTGATGCATTGCTCCCATTTTGGGTGTTGAGTGTGAATGACGCTGAATCAGAACAGACACATTTCTTCATGCTGTACAGCAAAGCTCACCACTTCACAACTGCATATTTATAGCAATTACTATAAATTAAAAGTTTGGTTTACGTTAGAGTCATGTTTAGTAATTTATCTTGGGAATTCGAACAAACTTGCAATGTTCTTCAGAGCAGTTCTTGAGATCCGATCACATTTCACCCTTTTTAAAACCTGACCTACGACTTATCGATTCCCATCAGACCGCAAGGCTAAACGCTCGCTCCCGTACGCATAAACTTGCCTAAACGTATTACGCTTTTGGCCAGCACTCGGGCCTTCAGTGTGTTTCGACAGCGCAATTCGTCACGCCGTCGCTCAGCAGTGCTGCGGGTATGCACCTCGACTCGACTTGGCTTTCGCTCGTGTTTATTATATTCTATCTAAAACGTTTATTATATCACCTCCAGCACGTTTGAGTCTGGGCAGAGCAAGGCGGCTGTTCTGGCTCTCATTACGTGTGCACTATGGATGCGGTTCACTTCCAGACGACCTAGAGCTCCATAAACACACAGAAACTGTAGATTCATTCAGGACTCAGTAACTCAATTCTGCCTGAGGAGGAGGAGGAGGAGGATTAGTCTAGAGCTGAGGCCTTTATAGATCCAAGGGGCCAGTTCTGTTCGATGTTGCTAGCTGTGATGCGTTTAAGGCTAACAACTTTTGAAAAAAAGCAAGCACTGGCACAGTCAATGTTGGTACTGTTACCAACCTGAAGTTGATTATTTTCCTATAACTGCACATGCCAAAGTGCTTTATTCTTCTTATACCACCGCAGTTTGCCAGTGATTACAATCGTCTACTCATTAAAGAATGACACATCACACTTTTTATCCATTTATAGTTACATTTAATATTGTGGAATGTCCAAAAAACAGGTTCTCACTGACGTTATAGCAGCTATAAACAGTCGTTTCCTCACCAGCCTCTTTATTTTCTCTTTCTTGAAATTAATAAGACAAAAAAACGCAGCTTGTCATGTTACAGAAAAACCTTGAAGCGTAAACTCTTCTGTCCTGAAGACTTTCTGAAAACTTAACAGCTTTACCTCTGACTATAACAAAGTGCCAACACTGGAGACTCCTTCCATAAATATTAATAAAACGTCAATGTCTCCTTACAGAAAACTCCACCATATTAACTGTTCATGTGGAGCGTCCACTGTACACGTCCCTGTGAATGAGCTGTTACTATAGAAATGAAAGCGTATTAGAACAAGCACATTAATATAAACTTGTGATTTGCAGCTGCAGTACTGTCAGAGCTGCTGTTATAGAAAATTAATCAACACCTTCTGACCAATCAGAATCCAGAATTCACCAGCGCTGTGGTTTAAATTAGTGGTGTATCCAAATCCACATTTCCAAGCTCATTTATCAATTTAACAGCGCACCAACTTAACACGTTCCCACTGGGTAATAAATTGCGAGTGGTTCCACACCCCTACCTGCTCATTAGGGACGGAAACGGGGCTGACCTGAGCTCAGCGTGACGACCACAACTCGTAAAAAAAAAGCCCTACACGCAGTTTGAAAGTGTGCAGAAGTATTGCTGTGTGCATGAAGGAGTCTGTGAATGTGTGCATGGCTGTGTGTCGTTTGTTTGTGTGTGTATTCTGCGCATATGAGGAGTGTGTGCTTGGTTATTTATGGTGAGCCCCAGTGCATGGCGCCCCGTTTCTCTTGAGGATCGGGGTTTTTATTTACAGGAGGGGCAGGAGAGGCAGGAGGGCAGCGTGGGAACGCGGGGCAGCCGTCAAGGCACAGCACGATGCTTCACTCTCTATTGAGCAGGATTTTGGAAGCACATGGGGAGTCAGACGGGAGGTGAGGATGTGAGGGGGTTCCTGGGAGCCACAGATCCCGAAACCTGAGCAGATTCGGTTGTTAAAGCAGGAATCGGACCTCAGCAGGTTCACTTGTACGTCTGGGTGTGTGTTTTATCACCTCCTGTGACCTGTGTCTGCGTGGAGGTTGACAATCACAGCACTGTCAGTCCTGTTTATTGCTTACATCACGGATCGTAAACGTACCCAAGTCCTCCTTTAATTTTTCCTTCTTTTCAGACTGCAGGACTTAAAAACTTTATTGACATTTATCCCACTGAGGCAGTAAATCTTCTGTTGTCCTCATGGCACTATTTCACTGAGCACTTTCTGTGCACGATGATTCAGCCCTTTATGTTTCAGTATAACGAGTTTGTCAGAGAGGCCTCTTGTTTTGCTTCTTGTTTTATTTTTAAAATTCTCTGTTCTAACTTTTACAGAAACCATTGAGGTGTGATTTCTGCTTATTAGTAGTAGTTTTTGATTCTCCAATTTTTTTTTAAACAGGCCTCATTTTATCAAGCTGGATACAAAATGAAATTATTCATAATTCAGCCAAGAAATGTAGTGTATAAGAAATTCCATTTAGTTGGAAAAAAAAAAATTTGTATCTGCAATATCTGAGCTGCATTATTGGAAGATTTAGCACATGCCATGCTTAGTAGGCGCTCTTTCATCGTTTAGTCATCATCGTGTTCTTTTCAGCTCTCTGTGAGCTTTGCCTTTTATGGAGTTTTATGGGCGTTGCTAAATTTAAATCAGCTGTATCTTGAAGGGGGTTAGTTATTTACACATGATTTGCATTTATCAATCATGAACCAAACTTTTGTATAATTGTACTTTTGTAATTTAAAATATTGCGCCGCAGTGACACACACATTGCCAGCTACAGAAACCTCACAGCCGCTCGGTACAGTCAGAAGAGTGCTGGAGTTAAAGCCCAAAACTTCCCCCCGAACCGCAGGCTCTCCCCTCAGCAAAACCATAATATTATGCTAGCAATCATGTGGTTGCTGCGGAGGGCACGTGTGGGCCGCTCCATCACAGACACATCTGGGGGAAATTCAGCATTCCTCTCACTCTCTCGCTCACTCTTTCCATTCTCTACGTTCTCCATGAATGTCCACGTCGGAGGAGAAGGTCGCTGTGAGATCCGGGGTGTTTGTTCTCTGATAACGAGTCAGCTCATCTGGTTACTAAAATGTTCACAACTTTATTTCCACCATATTTAGCTGAATTTTGCATGGATGGAAAACCACAATTCGTCTTGTTTCCCCTCTGCGTCAGTTAAAGATCTCTCTGTGGACCGTAACGCAGATTTGCGTGAGAAATACATGACGGCCATTTTGCTGACAGTCCAAAATTATGACCCTTAGAAGTGAATTGTAGTTCAGACTCCTGCTGGTTTCTCTAATTCTCTCTCACGCACACACACACACATGTTAGAACTGAGGACAGGTGCAGGTACCGGGAACAAACCACTACATACACACACGCGCATGCACATGCACACACACACACACACACACACACACACAGCTGTTTATGGGCAGGTGTGTGTAAGTACCGTAGTGTATCAAATGCAGTTCATGTGGTTAAAGCAGAACAGGAGTGTAGTGTGAGACACCTTCCACATGATCACACCAGATTTATAAAGAAATCTGGCCAAAAATTAAATCATACAGTTTTTCTCCTTTTACACCAAATGTAGTCGATCAGTCGTATATGATGTGAAAAGTAAACCTTTTTCTAAGCGTACTTTCACACTTGTCATCTATTTTTCTTTTTCTTACAGACACATTATCACTTTTACCAAAATCTTTCAATCGGGGGAAAAGGAATAATTTTAAATGATCAACGTTGTCATGTCATTTGACTGGTTTAAGCGCTGGACTTTATTTTAATTTAGAGGCACTTAGTGAGACTGTGTCCCAGAGAGAGGAAAGAAAAGCTGCTTTGATTGGAAATGCCTACTTTCCAAGTCCTACATCATTTGTGTTATTTTAAACACATCATATTTTTAACACTGGTTCAGCCTTGTTAGCATACACCTTGCTGACTGTGCGTTATTCTAACACATCCGTGGGAATTGACTTTATTTTATTTAACGTCATGATTTGTGTTGAATCTGGAGAACAGCTCATAATTCATCCATAGAGACGGACGGACTTGGACACTTTACTGGCCTCGACACAAATGTTGATGCACTAAGCGGCGAGAATTTTCCGCTTGTACTGAAGCACACTCACTTTCCAAACAGCTTTATGTCATCGCTCTCACAAACACACTGCCAAACTCTGCTGAGTCTAAAGTCAGCAATTTTGTTTTGATGGGAAAAAAATTTAACTCTTCTTGACTTTTTTTTTATGACTTTTCTGTCATTAAAAAATGGATCACTCTGTTGATAAGGGTTTAAATCCTGGACAGGATTCGGACGTGAAGCTCGTTAGCATCCTGATTCACATGTGTTTAAAATAAGAGTGATGATATATGATCAGATTGTGTGCCTATTCTTAGGGAAAAGATAATCCTACATCAACTCAGCTAAATTCATTTCAGTTTTCACCTATCTGAACTTTAAAGTTTATTGAAATAGAGCAAACCGGCTGAGGCTAAGTTCAATGAAATTTCAATGTGATCAAAAGCTAACTAGCTAATTACCTTTTTTTTAAGCTGTGTCACTGACTATGTTTAATAACCAAGTTATAGTGTTAACAGCTAGCAAGCTTTTTATTATTTGCTAATATATGTCAATGACAGCCTCTTGCTGCAATGCTAGCTAGCTTATTTACTAGCTAGGTTTAGCAAACCAGTACTGATTTATTAAACATAAGCTGTGTAGGAAACATTTGGGAGATAAATTTTGTCTTATGCTACATTCACACTAGCAAGGCGACACAGCGACACGGAAAAATCTAAGCGATCGGCTGGAATGATTCCTCAGACCGATCCTACGGTGCACGTAATCCGACATTTCTTTAGTTCCTTCCTGCAGTTAGTCCCTGTTTACTGTTTGACTCACAAAAATGGATGAAAAACCTCTAAACGTGGATTGTCATTATCCTGTCATTAAATGTGTATTGACAGATTATAAAGAAAAATAAAGCTTTGAAGGAAGTAGCATAGATTGTTTGTGTGTCTGGTGAGAGTTTGTAGCTAGTACAGTTAGCTTGCTCTTTAAATCAAACAATCACTGATTACTGTGTTAACTAATTTGTGTTTAACTAGTTAGCTAGTTAGAAAAACACCCAACAATGCATGTCCACAATTAAGCTAGCACATAGAAAAGCATATGATGCTAATAAAGATGTGCACTGAATAAATAACAATAGAATAAACAGAACGTAGTATCAAAGTAATTAGCATAAACAGCAGATGTATTCCAAGTGTTGAAGCTGTTCACTGTGAGATGCCTAATGTGTCTGTGCCTGGAGTGCTGAACGATGGCGTGGAATTTTGATGTTCTCCTGTGTTTCCTTTCAGAGAACAAACTGAGCATGCTAATCTTCCCTCAGGGGCCAATCAGGAAAGACGGATTATGGCATCCGAGCCCCTGTCTGTGGTCGGCTGTCTCCGGAGCTGCGCGGCTCTGGGTGACTGATCGCAACCCTAACACACATGTGACATCACAGCGAGCTGCCGAGCTCGGGCGCTCGGCCTCCACATGTTGGCGAGTTCGCGTTTGTAAATATTTACATCTCCCAGGAAGCGGAGAGCTTGTTTGCAGTAATGCGCTGAGCGGGAAAAGGGGTTCGTGATGGATAGTAGGAAAGAATCGGATTTCGTGGGCGAAACTTCAGGAAGTGGTTTGTGATGATGTGAAGTAAAAGTTATAAATAGTCTTCTTCAGCATATTATTTTCTGCCTAGAGTTTGCTTTTTGCTAACAATAAATCAATTTCTCTGAAACTATTTGTTTTATTTTTTTCCCTTGATATACTCTTGTATTGGAGTCCATAACACTACGGGACAGGTACAAAAAACTGTGAAACACCAATTTTGATTTCAGGGCCACTTTAAAGGAGCAAGATTACAAGAATCACAGAGTGCACTGTTATCCTCCTCGGTGCTGTCCTACTTTCTGAGCTGTGCACAGCATTCAGGTACAACCGGTTTAACATCACGTCATCGCAAACCTCTTAATCCCCCAGCACATGCATTTACACTGAGCTTTCTGGAACATTCCACCCCACACTCTGCTCCCTCTTTCGCCTTTCCTTCGTGATCCAGAGTCTGATAAGTCTTTAGCTCCGGTGCTGCCTCTCGTTAGTGCCGTGCTCCATGCTGGATGCCATCCAGAGCTCTTATTGACATCGTCCCGCATCAATTAAATCCCCGGGAAAAAGCTCTGACCTCCCAGTGAGAACACACAACGCGGCGACGTGCCAGACCTGTCTGGCAGAGGGTGGTAGATATTGATCATGATTATAGTGTTATGGTGATAAATTTGTTTCGTGTGCATGTGGGATGAGGAAAGCCTGCAGCCGGGATCCCTGGGAGTGATAGACGGCACTGATCTCACGCTGCAGGGGAGCACATGAACTGAGGAATTGGAAACCCTGTGGATATATTATAGAGATGTAAAGATGTAGAGATTTATTATATGGATAAGGATTGTAAATGTATATATGTCATTTTTATATAGATATAAAATTAGACACATTAATAATGGAGGATCTGGCAACCGGAGCTGGACAGTATGGGGATATATGTAAGGAGTAAAACACTATGTGTCATGCTTTTATAGGAAATTAATCAATGACAGGGTGGCGTGATGAAGCAGAGTTACTCTTCCCACCTGGATATTGATTACTTTCCTATCACGGCAAATCCTGAAGTGTTTTATTCCTCTTATACCACAGCAGTCCTACAAAGAAAGAAACATCATTTTTATCCGTTTATAGTTCCACAAAACAAGTTCCTGTTCTCACTTACGTTACAGCAGCTATAAACGGTTGTTCCCTCACCAGCCTTTTTTCTCTCTCTTGAGATGCAGCTTGTCATGTTACCGAGAAACCGCATCATGTAAACTTTAAAATTTAAAGTTACAGCTTTTCCTCTGACTGTTACAAAGCGCTAACACTGGAGACTCCTTCCATAAATGTTAAATAAACATCTCCTTACAGAAAACTTTGCTGAATCAACAATTACACATTTTTTTGTATCTGTTTATGTGGAGCGTTTTATGGAGTATAGAGTTACTATAGAAACGATAACGTATTAGAATGAGGGCATTAATATAAACCTGTGATTTGCCTCTGCACTACTGTCAGAGCTGCTGTTTTAGAAAATTAATCATCACCTTCTGACCAATCACAATCCAGAATTCAATAGAATTCAGTGCTGTGGGACCTGACAGGAAGTCTGGCAGTTGTGATTTTGGAGTAATGGCCTGTAGACTGTGGGGTCAGTGATGTGAGGGGTTTGGCTGCGTTCTGTCAAAAAGGAAGAGAGAGAGAGAGAGAGAGAGAGAGAGAGGAAGAGAGAGAGGAAGGAAGTGAGGAAGTGAGCAAACGAAGGGCACTCAGGTCATCCCACACGAGGCGATGATGTGTCGTGAACTCCACTGGAGGTGTGACCCGTTCAGTCACGGTGTTCTGTTCCTGCTCAGACATGCCGGCTTTTATTTTAGCACCATGCTATACGCTGAAGCGCAACTCTATACTGTTACAGAGTGTTGTTACACGCACACACACACACACACACACACACACACACACACACACACACTGAGGGTCATGAAATACCTAGTAATGACCTGCTACTAACCTCCAACTGTCTCATTCTATCTGTCTTTGGTCATTCTACTATTTTGTTTTCTCTCTCTTTCATTTCCTCTGCATGTGTGTGTGTGTGTGTGTGTTGTGGTAAGCAAACCCTGTGTGTGCTCCCCAGCTCGGCATTCTGGGAATGCGCAGTAGAGAGAGACTCGCCAACAAGGATCCACCCGTCCACATAACCTCATGTACATCCTATCCCTACTACTAGCTTAACACACACACACACACGCACACACACATGCACGAAGCTTTAAAACACTCAAACAGTGAGGCTTGTTTTCATTCCTCTCGATTGGCCACTTGCGATGGCGAAAGTGCACCATGTTTGACCTCTGACCTTTGGAGTCCCCTGTCTTTCTGGCATTGTATCACTGCACATCCTGAACTAGAACCCGATCCTGAGGCGGATGTCTCTGTTCTGGCACAAGCGGCGACTTTTAAGACGAGGTTGCGAGTCTGAAATGAAGACCAGCTTGCATGTGACGGAGTAAACTTCATGCGGTGTGATACTTCATTCCGCTGCTCGTCACTGATATCCGGTGTGTTACTGGGGGACTAGAACGCGCAGTGCTGACCGCAGCAGTGTGTGTGTGTGCGTATGTGTGTATGTGTATGTGTGCTGCTGTGACAATGTATTGGAATAATATCTCGTGTGTAGAATGATATTTCTGATTGAAAACATAGGAGGAGTGTATGTGTTGCAAAGTAAAAAAATGATGAAACAAAAAAGTTTACAATCCAATCAGCTCCTTGTTGTAGACATTGTGATCGGATGTTAATTTAATTGCTTTAAATATGCATTTAATTTAATATGCAGGTAATATGTGTCCTAGAAGTATGACAATGTCTATGTAGATATATTGTCATAGTATGATGTCATAGTATCATGTTGTAGTATTGTATTGTAGGATTATGTTGTAGGGTCATGTCATAATGTCATATTGTACTATCTTCTCATAGTATCATGTTTGAGTGTCATATTGTAAGTATCGTATTGTGACATCGTAGTATCATATCATAATGTCATATTGGTGAGTATCATATCGTAGTGTCATAGTTTCCTGTCATATAGTATCGTAGTATCATATTGTAATTATAATTTTCTAATGTAGTGTCATGTCATAGTGTCATATTGTAAGTATCGTAATGTAGAATCACGTCTTAGAGTAATTTCATAGTGTCATAAGTATCATATAGTAGTCTCCTCATAGTTTCATGCCATAGTGTCATAAGTAACATATTGTAATGTCATGTTGTAATCATCGTATCATATCATAGTTTCATGCCGTAGCATCATATGATAAGTAATATAATGTAATGTCATGCTGTAATCATTGTATCGTAGAGTCATGTCGTAGTGCATAAGTAACACTGTAATGTCATGCTGTAATCATTGTATCGTAGTGTCATGTCGTAGTGCATAAGTAACATTGTAATGTCATGTTGTAATCATCGTATCATATCATAGTTTCATGCCGTAGCATCATATGATAAGTAATATAATGTAATGTCATGCTGTAATCATTGTATCGTAGAGTCATGTCGTAGTGCATAAGTAACACTGTAATGTCATGCTGTAATCATTGTATCGTAGTGTCATGTCGTAGTGCATAAGTAACACTGTAATGTCATGCTGTAATCATTGTATCGTAGTGTCATGTCGTAGTGCATAAGTAACATTGTAATGTCATGTTGTAATCATCAGATCATAGAGTCATGTCACAGTGACATATCGTAAGTATCATTTCAAGTGTTATGTCATAGTTTCATGCCATATCCTGTCAGAAGAGCATGTCATAGTGTCATATCATAAGTATCATATCGTAGTATCGTGTCATAGTATCATATTGTAGAGCTATATTGCAAGTATCGTATCGCAGTGTCATGTCATAGTTTCATGTTGTATGCTGTAGTAGCATTTTGTAGTAGTATCACATCATGGTGTCACAATGTAGTATCATATCGTAGTATCACGGCATAATATTATATATCGTGAGACCTTATTCGTGACAGAGACAGATTTGCCACTGGTGATTCTAGGTCATCTCGTGCGTTGCCAGACTCTTGTGCGTGTTCCCAGAAGACTGTCCTTAGTATTGCGTGTCAGTGTGTGTGTTTGTGTGTGCGTGTGTGTGTTTTTACCAGCCTGTTTTCAGATAAACCTCTAGGAGATTCTAAACAAAAGGCAGATGAGATTTTATCTTTTTGAGGGCTCTCTCTCTGTCTCTCTCTCTCTGTCTCTCTCTCTCACTCTCTCTCTCCACATTCCTGATAAGCTTAAAGCTCCTTTATTCCAGATGTTCATCACTCACACTGTCCTGTGTGAGGACCTCCTGACCCGAACCCATATCAAGACCCTCGGCATAAACAGCTCTAATCTCGTCTCAAACCTGACCCAGGATCCGATTCCTTGTGACTTATTTAGCTGGATAATTCTGTCAGGAACTCACACGCAAGAGCTCACGCCAAACACAAATGTAGCTGATGATCTGAGATTAATGACACATGGTGGCTGTGGAGAGTGTTCACAAAATGAGTTTCACACAGTCAGCTGGCTAAACTAGATACCCATATACAGGGAAATTACTCTAATAAAAAAATAATGCACATCATTACCATCTTGTTAATAGTGTCCTGACAATACTGCTACAGTCATCACAAACTGAAGACAAGAACAAGAATAGTCATCATTAGCCAGCTAACTGTAACTAGTTAGCCATCTACAGTACAAGGAAACCAACAAACCAGTCACTGTAAGAAACTGGTACATGTATGGCTTTACATCGTTAACCATCTGTACAGTTTTAGCATAATCATCATGCTTTAATGGTGTTGGAGATCCCAGGCTCAGAACAAGGTAGTAGACACAGTTAGCCTGCTGACTCAGTTAGCAGGTCCACAAGGAAACCACCAGTGCAGAACCAATCATTGCTAGAAGCTGCCCAGAAACCCAAACCCAATATATAATCAGTAAGAACAAAAGGGTCAGCTTCATGATATCACTCCAAAATAAGCAAACTTTTATTTTGTTCATATTTCCTCCATTTCTGTCCAGTCCTAAGTCCTTTTACACATCTGCATTAGTCGTCTTTGCTGCTTCTGACTTCTGGCTATAAATGTGGATTTTCACCTTGCGAATTTCGCAGGTGAGTATGGGCGGTCCTGGAGGTAAAGTACTGGTTCACTGAGCAGCTAACCTTAGTCAGCTAGCTGCTAGTTTGTTGTTTGTGAGTGATATTTGACGCTACATTGACTAACCTTTTCAGGCAGCAAGTGCTTGTTAGCTTTGATTCGATTCGTGAACTGAAATCGAAATAGGTGGATGTGAAATCAATGGCTACCAGAAGCAAATCCCTTTGAATTCAAACAAACAGACTTTTGCACCAGACGGATTTTATTCGTTTCCTGCTTCATGCTGATATTTGTCATCCTCAATCACACGATCCATCACAGGAAACCAAACGGTCGGATGAAGCTACAAAAAAACTGACATCTGGTCTAGTTTGTTTGCCTTGCGGAATAACAAACATACATCAATTTATTCATTTATGTTTATATTTGTTTTTCAAAATACATTTATGCGTCGCTGACCGAGCATGCCATTAACAGCGCAAATTAAAGGCCACACAAACAAACAAGTAAGCAGTTAAACAATCCCAAACAGCACTGTCAGGTCTGGAGTGTGTCTCTTCTCGTGGCTTTGTGACGCGCCCAAGACAACAGCGACGTTTAAGCCACAGCGGGACGAAATGGCACGAGACGAGCGGAGACAGCCGGCAAGCAATCAGGAAAAAAATCTGCCTCAAATACCCCTATTCCCCTCTCAGTGCTTCTGAGACCTGGTCCTTTCCATGCAGAGAGAGCGAAAGCGATGGTGGCGTTCCTGCTTTCTCCTGGCTTACTGTTTAACCCTGGTTTGTCTTTTGTTTTGGAGCGGGTAGATAAGGAGCGCGGGGGGGGGGAGAGAGTGGTGGGCCATTCCTCGGAGGGCAAAATTAGAGAGGAGACAGAGAGGAATTATCGTTGACTAATGCGGAGGAGAGGGACCCGGGTTCAACATGCAGGTAATTAGGTGAACAGGAACGCTGTAAACACACAGGACCCGGGAGACTCACGCAAACACACACACAAACACGCAATCCAGGAGCGTTTCACGGTGGCTGAGCAATGCTGTTTCAGCAGTGCGCACACATAATAAGCAACTCGTGCAGTCACAGGTCACATGATATATGGTAGATTTGTAGAAATTCTCTTATAGGAGAAATGACATTGGCTTTGAAGACATTATTGCATTGGAAGTTTCACACTTTGCATATTCTGTATCCCGCAAGAATTGATGCATTGTTGTCACGGTGCTGAGGGATATGATACAGCTGGTCAATCTGGATCTCTCTTACATACACACACACACAGACACACACACACAGATATATACACACACTACATTCTTCTCCTGGCTCCACAGCTGTCTGTTGCAAGCCTTTGCTGTGTGTGTGGTCTGCTCTCTATCCCACAATCTAATTAGCAACAGTGGGCCATTTGAGTATTTCTGCTCCTTCTGAAGCCTCACAGTTTCTCCAACATCCCCTGATCTGAGATCACGCCCGTGTGGTCCAAAATAGAGTTCAGAGTCCAGCAATACTGCACCTTTCACCACTTCATACCAGCATTTCTCAACTCAGTCCTTGGGAACCCCATACAGTCCATATTTTTGCTCTTTCCCGACTCATCTGTATTAGGTATTCTACTTTAGGCAAGCTGGGGCATTAGCAAAAAATGTGGACCAAAGGGAGGTCCAAGAACCAGCTTGGGAATCATCTCATTGACTAAATGTATAAGCACCCCATTCTTCCTCTTTTAGACAAATGGACACAGATAACTGACAGTTCCTAGCCCAAATATGGTTGAGTTTAAGACCTAAAGTTGAATTATGGCAATGTCATCTTGCTTCGTGCCAGTGTTTCTCAACTCTGTCCTGTACCAGTGCTCTTCCTTGCTCAGTTTAGGTGAGCTAGGGGCAAAAACTATGGATCAAAGAGAGCCCCGAGGACCAATTTTGGAAATACCGGACCATGGCAGACTGGTGACACCACAGATCGCACTACTTTTTACTTACCATTTCCATGACCAAACGAATACGCAAATCTCTAGGAACTTAATTGCTTACTCAGAGTATCGTACCCCCTCATCCTACCTCATCCTATTCATCCTGACATTTTCAAGAACAAACTCAAGAAATGGTGTGGCCACAAGACCAACACTTCCCCTTTGGTGTTATACCAAAACCTGATCCCCCCATCATGTACTTTTGGTGAACCTTCTTAAACAAATCTGATTCTCTCTTTTAGACAAATGGACACAAAGAGTGGACAGTTCCAACCCAAATATGGTTGGCTTTAAGCACCTGGAGATAAGTTATGGCAGTGGAAAGTGAGCTAAAAGTGGCTCAAATAATTGTAAACATCCATATGTTAGGTCCGCAAAGCAACATCTGGGCCAAATATGGTTCCAAAAAAGCCTTATTTTCAACACTTAAGGCTTTTTATTTTCTTAAAACGGCTTTTATGGAGTTATGCCATTAGAAATTTGAATTTAAATACAACAATCAGAATCTTTATTATTTTGAATATCTATCACACCATATGAAACTGAATTCTAAACTGAAACTGAATTTCATGGTTTGCAAAAAAGCAATCTGAAATCTGAAACTGAATTTCATGTCTAAGGGTGTTCGATTGGACATTTGATATTGAGATATTGAGATTACTCTTTTTTAATCCAATTCAATTGTAGTTTAAAATTCTATTTCAGATGGTGTGATACAAGTTCAGAGTAATAATATTCAAATTAGATGTTCGCATTTAAATTAAAATTTCTAATGGCACAATTCTAACTCCATAGCTATACTTGAAAAGGAAATCCTTTAAACAGAACCTAAAGGGTTCCTTCCTTTAGATTGTGTGTCTAATACTTTTATAAGTTTATACAATTTTGGGGCAAAAGTGGCTTAACTGCATGTTCTGGACCATCTCTCTTGTGGTAGCTCACACATTATTTTGGGCAGAGATAGATAAAAACCCTCCTTCTTGAGATCTACTAGACAGCTAGACAGAGGTTTCTCCCATTTGAAATCAGGGTGAGATTTTATTTTATTTATTCCTGAAATTCCTAAGAATTCTGCTTTTGAGAAACGATCCTTGGCTGGTCTTGCCCTGATTTAAATATCTATTTAAGAGTAAATATACTACTCCTAAATTCTTTAGAAGTTTATCTCAAGCTCATATCTTCTCAGGTATGCCTGTCATCCCAGAAATGAGATTAAACGCTAGAGGCAAAATGAAACTGCACTGTCTCACAGATGAATTAACTCTGACTGTTTCTGCCCAAGAACAATGTTTCAGTATGGGTCAGGGATGCAACACTATGCTTGTTTCATCAATCTCCAGTTCTTCTCAAAATTAAAGGCTACTTTTGTCTTATTGGCAAAAGAGGTCAGACTTCAGACATCCATGATGCTAAATACAACATGGATATATTCTGTGGTTCACTAGATTTGTGAGTGCTATCGCAATGCTGCAGTGACATCGTGAAAAAAAAAAGCTTTAAAACCAGCGTCTGGCAGCCAAGACCCCCCGAGTGACTTACAGATCTGAAACAGCGCAAGCCTTCCATGAGTTATGATGTACCATAAAAACTAGAACAGCTATTCATGTACACAGGTATCATTCTTAAAGTGTAAAAATATAGCAAAATTGGTTTGAAAGAAGCAGGGAAATAACGACAAAGTTGGCACCGGTTCCTCAGGTTCGTCTGCCAATGGCAATATTCCTGCCAGGATAATTCAACTTGAGGCTGGAGGAAACAGTGCCTTATCATTCAAATCTAGAGACTCAAAAGGAACCTGTTTAACGCTCATATGTTCCTTTTATCCAAATGTCTACGGGGAAAAATAACCTTGTTTTCGATTGACATGATTGCCCTCATGGGCCACACAGGATGAAAAAAATGCATCATGCAATCATAAAAGTCATTATTGATCAAAGGGGATTTCCATTACATCAAGCCTGCGTTGGATGAGGCATGAACAATGGCAGCTTATCAGAGGAACCAGAAACACTTCAGATCTTTTGTTTTTCAATATGACCAAATCATTAACCAAGGCCTTGTAATTCAGTCATACAAATCCGTGATCAAGCGTGGTGTTTTTGCCAAGCCTGACCTTATAGCATATGTTCCACAAAACACACACACTTAGCAAGCGATGTTTGCACATCACTTGCTAAGTGTTTAAAAATATTTGTGTCTCGTTTTGCCTGGTACTCAGTTGAGGAGAGATAGATGGACAGATAACATCATCCTTCTTACTCCTTGAAATGGGGGTTGATACTCCAAAGTCTCACCAGACGCCACCAAAGACTGACCTGTTATCAGGTATGGATCCATCCTGCACCCTGATGTGCTGCAATCCTGAAAATGGACAAGATCTTCCATCGGTAAGCATATCTAGAGCCAAGACTTGTTTAGATACAAAGTAGAACGAGGGTGGATTTCATGGAGAACCCAGAGCTGGGCGTCTTTCATCAGCCTTCCAGTCTACTGTATGCATCCCAAATACAAGACACATGAGTGAAATTCATCACCAAACACAGCCCACCGTCATGGTCTGAAATTTCTGATAACCATGCACCATCTTGCAAAATACAAACCTGAGATGGAGTTTCATGCAAGGTAAAAAAAAAGTAATGTTCATTGCTTGACCGCCTCGGTATCTTCCACTCACTGCTCCCTAATGAAAACATGCATTATTTAGTGTCCGTGGTTGTTTTAATCTCCAACATGTGTAAACATTGCCAAGATATTTAGATTGGGTGAAATCAAGCGTGCAGCAAACAAACCTCATGTCAGAGAGCTTCAATCAATTCTTGTGTAAATACAAGCTCCGCTACCCCGTCCTATGGGAGAAGAATGAGAAACAGCACGGTTGAATGTGCTTCGAGTCCCTGAATGTGCCCGGAGGTTGGATTTTGAGTCGCGAGCATTGCCAAATCCTTTGTTAGAATCCTGGCAGCACACTGCATTCTCATAACGCAGTATTATGTTTCTCGTTAGAGCTGGAAATGAATAAAAAATGGGGTTGCCCTGATACACGAAACCTTTTGCAAATGTGAGATGTTTTGGTTGAAATGACACTTTTCATATCCCGGCTCAACAAAACAGGCGTCACCACATCACCACTGTCGTTCAGTACATCAAATCCAAACAATCTGCCTGATTTAACCCAAACCCATTTGCTAGCTAGCTATCCAAAAAAGTTAAATACAAATGCTCCATTATTTTGTTTAGGGTTTACACATAAAATATACATTTTCTGTTGTACAACACATTTAGAACACAAAAATGATTCATTTGTAAAAATCTGACACGTATACAGGAGCTAGCTAAGAAGGCTCTCTGCTAGCTACTTAATTTTATGCTAGCATAAATTGCTAATATATTGTTCTTCAATAATAAACAGATAATTTAGATAATGTTTAACAATCTTTGTAGAATCTTTGTAGCTAGCCATGTGGCTAGTTTTAAGACCCCTGCTTAAAGGAATCGAGACTTTTTGACCACTAGTGGCAGCATTGTAGGATAAAATGGATCCGGGAAGGTTGTGTATCTCTTGTTCCTCAGGAATACAAGCAGAGGTGACTCACATGGACAGTTTGACAGAGGACACAAATTGCATAGTTTTTACTTGACTGGTAAGTCTCTTTTTTATATGCTTAGCTTAAAAGGTGTTTAGCTAGCTAACCAGTGCTACATGTTCTGTTTTAAGCAGTGTTTTGTTTAATGACTTGGTAACGTATCTAAAACCTTCTGCTGTAACACTGCCTGCTGGATAACAGTTACACTTGAGGCAAGAAAAAAAAGTAAAACGCAAATGTTGGGCTGACTAGCTGGCTAGCAAGCTAACTGTTTTGAAGTATTTCTCTTGCTAGGCTAACATCTGTTTGTATATAAGATTTGTAAACAACAGGCTATAGGTTTTGCTTTCAGAGTAAGAATGTGGGGGGAAAAACACAATTATTTGCGAGTATTGTTTAGTTATGGGTCTGGTAAGTTTGCTAGAGTGATCATTTCAATCAAACGAGGGGTGGGGCTAAACAAAAACATTTTAATATAAATGTCATGATGTTAGAACGCTCTCAAGTAGATTGTAACGCCTTGAGGAAACTCAGAAATCTGTTTATTTGAAAACTATATTGAATCTTATTCATTTTTTTGGTTGTTGCGCTCAATCAGTCATGAACACATCAGCTCTGAGAAGAGCTTCTCACTCGGAATACTCCAATGAGAGGGATTTCCGTGATTTTCTGATCTGGCTTTGTTTCATTCCTTGTTATCCCTGCATCCTGAGACTTCCTTAAATCATATGATGTGTCCTCCTCTTCCTCCTCCTTAAACACATAAGTGTGTTAGCCTGAGGCCTAACGCCATCATCTGTCCTAATCAGATTCACGTTCGGTTCTCCGCCAGCTGTTCCTCATTCCGCCGAGGAAAGGGATCGCAGACGCTGCCGTTATCGCAGGGGATTGAGGAGTGACGAGAGACGGTAATTCAGGCTTTTACTAGCCGGATTGAGTTTCCTGCATAAAGCAGTTTGCTCTGAAAAAAGGAATGAAAAGTTGATGAATCGCAGCCTCGACTGCTTCGGTGTTGAGGAAACTCACCTTTATCTGTCCTCTAGTGATTCATCAGTTTCATTCACTCGGTCCTTGGACTCGGTCCTTCAACTATTCAATTCAATTCAATTTTATTTATATAACGCTTTTAACAATTGTCACAAAGCAGTTTTACAGACATGCGGATATAGATTTAAATTTATCCCTAATGAGCAAACCAGAGGTGACAGTGTTGAGGAAAAACTCCCTGAGAGGACATGAGGAAGAAACCTTGAGAGGAACCAGACTCAAAAGGGAACCCATCCTCATCTGGGTGACACCAGATAGTGTGATTATAAATCATTTCTCTTCTACAACTGTATACTATAGAGTTAAGTAGTGCTAAGTGTGTTGGAAAGATCTTCAGTGTAAGCATCAGGGCCATTATTGATTGCAGTACAGTTTTAGCTTTAAGTCTAGAGTATCCAGGTGAACTTACACACTGTATAAGGAATGAGACTTGAGCGTAGTTTTTAGCAAGTGGAATCATTAGGCTGACCATGTGAGAACATCCTCAATCATCTTTAAGGTATCTGTGTGGTATGCTAGATTGGTTCGGTCCTCAACCTCTTCTTTCATTATGTCTCTTTTCTCAAGATTTAATTAAATTTGATCCACCAATCACTAACCTCATCTTGTGACATTGCGACTAGCCGAGTTCTTCAGCTCTGTAGTGTGAAAACAATCCTGTGATTATAAGCCCCGCCCCCAAACGAGCCCAGAACTGGTCCTGGGTGCGGACTCGAGTGTTTGGCTAGAGTGTGAAAACACCCATAATATACATCCGGATTTCTGTAAAGATGCTTTGTGACAGTGTCTGTTGTTAAAACGCTATACAAATGAAACTGAATTGAAAAAAAGCTGTACTCTACATAACAATCTGAGTGAGCAAAACAACTTTTGTAAGTACTGAGTACTGAGCAGATGTTCATCTCTTATTGAACATGAATGATTTCCGCAGCTTTGTTGCACACACACAGCTTCAGCTTCCACTTCTTAGATTCTCAAAATTCTTGGCATGTGACCTTTTTATGAGCTTGTAGTCATGTCCTTATGTAAAAAAGACCAGCCATCAGAGGACAACCTGAAGTGTCTTTGTTATAAAGAATAGCCTTTAAGTGTTTTTATCCCAACTTCTGATCTCTATCACGTCAAACAGCGTCTCAATGATGTCTCCTATCAGCACCTCCATGCTCTTCTGGGCTTCTCATTTCTCATTCCGAGGCCTCGCTAAATTTACTGTCACAATAAAGCACATTTTTATCGTGTAGAAGCAGCAATATCAGTCCCGGTGAGCCTGCAATATCGAGCTGTGTCTAATTCTCGAGCCGTGCTGTAATGCTTTTACAAAAAAAAAAAACATTTCTGTCAGCAGAGTTTAACTTCTCCTGAATTCCCTGTAAAGTTTTCTCTGAATCCTAAATAAAAAACCTGAGAGAAAAAAAAGCATGTTCCCGCTCTCACTTCATATTTTCTAATATCTACCAAGGGCACTTGCAATAACAGCGCTCTTTTTTCTGTGGATTGTACTTGACGTTTTAATAACGGAGTGAAGTCGAATTGCGACCCGTGGGGGATTTCTGAGCTGTTACGATCACGTGTAAAAAATTGATCAGTGTAAGATTAACTCCTCGATGAAGATGTAATTGGGTTTATTAGGATGTGAAACTCAAAAACGGATCCCCCATCAACCCTTTTACACTTATTCAGCATTCTTGCTGTGTTGTGGAGGAGCGGATTAGCGTGAACTCGTGCACAAAATGGATTTGCGTTTCTTTTTGTCTCTGCATAATGAAGGAAACAGTTCAGTGAGACATGAAATGTGCCCAATGTTTCTCTTAGTCCAAATGTAGTCGATCAAAGATTTTTCCATGTCCAGTAAGTAGTCCCTCTTTTGTTTTGCACCAGAGCTACAAGAACACGTTACAGAACAAGTCTATTTCACTCCTTTCCATAAAATCTTCATATAGTCACTTTAAAAGAAATCATCCAGAACCTATCATCATTCACCTACAATGTGAAGGTTTGTTTGTGTTTATAGATGACAAAAAGTCCCAATTTTTCCTAAACCAAATCTTCAAGTCTGAAGAAATGGGTGTGGTTTAAATTTTTTTTTACAGAAACCATTCGGGTGATATAGATATCGCTGAGGTGCAAAGCTCCAGCAAATATCACACACACGCATGGATGCCAGCAACTACATCACAAAAACTGTACAAAAAACCTGAAACTAGTCTGGGATTTGGAAAAAGGGAAACATACTTCTTCTTTTTCTCCAGTCTTTGCATGGGAAACAATGTCACTGTGGTGCACACGCATTTCTGATGTATGTTATCAGACATTATCCACCCGAATCATCCCTCTTTCCCTCTCCTGATCTTTTTATCTTACAACAGAAATGATTCTGTACATCACAGACACACTGTCTGCACTTACACTTTCCCATCGTTTGCTATAACTTTTTTTTTTTTTTTTTTGCAGACATCCATGAGATTTAGTTCCCATTATTTGCTCCTTGGTGGCCATGGACTATTTTGAAACTAATCCACCACCCACAGACTTTCCACCTGCAACCTTTTCCCACTTTGGTAAAAATGGAAAAAGAAATAAAACAAAAACAAAACACCCAAATGTAAAAACCGCAACCCTGGTCACACATCAGATCCTCTGGTGTAAGAAGTACAGAAATGAATATTTATTGTTATTTTTAGTTTTTTTTTAGTTCTTGAAGCTGAACAAGTGAGCATGTTTGAGAGTGTGTGAGTGTGTATGTATGAGTCAGTAATCCAATACGAGCTTTCTCCTTCAGGGAAGGACTGAAGTTGTGATTGGATGCAAATATATTTTGGAGGTAATCAAACACACACACACACACTCAGACGCTGTGCTGGTGCTGGAGAGAGATTACATCAGTAGGATGAGCTTCGTAATTAGCCTCTGATCATCCGCTCTCGGGATGTAGCTCACACTACGCTCGCCCTCCAGGCGCTTCGGTTTACTGCAGTGCAGTCCGCAGGCTGAGGACATCCTTCTGGACTGAGCATTCATAAATTAATATCATGTGATAGTGTAAAGATTCACTATATTTACGCCACAGCACTGATTGGTCAGAAGGTGTTGATTCATTTTCTATAACAGCAGCTCTGACAGCAGTGAAGCTACAACTCACAGGTTTATATTAATGCACTTGTTCTGATACGTTATCGTGCCCATAGTAACAGGTTTATAAAATCAACTTTGCTGTGATTATTTTCCTATAACAGCTTGTCCTGAAGTGGTTTTGAATCATGTTAGATGTGCATTGAGGGCTGTACAGTTTTACAATGTTTTTTTTTCCTCTCTTGCACCTGAATCAACTCATCAGTTAATTATGAAACCCTTTCAGCAGGAAAAACACTCAAATGCGCTGCCTCTGAACAGGATCTGATCTGATCGGATCTGATTGTGATAGCTTAAGCTTTGCTAATTTTACCCAGAGGGTAATCTTAATTATAATGATGGAAACCACAAAACTGATAGCAAAATACTGTCGTTGGGGTTTTATTTTTCTTCCTGGTCACACCTCTAACTTTTTCTTTTTGCTGTTGTTGGCTTAGCTAACTTCCTTCCATTAGCTTGTCCTTCGTATTGTGTGACAGCTACAAGCTTTGGGTCAATGAATAATGATAAAGCAGCAGTCATGCTAGATTTTCCTCTCTCTTTTTTGTTCTTCATCAGGCTGGATAAAATCAGGCAGCTGTGGCTTTGAAAGGAATATAATGGTAAGCATTGATAATGAAAGATACGATGTGAGCATTGTGTAATAATTAGCACGGCCTCCATTTTGCTTGCTATTGGCTCACCTGGGTTAAAGTTCACTTTCCTGATCTGGAGATCTGACGTTTGTGCGTTCGAATCCTCCGACTGCTAGAGATTGCTATTGAACTCTTGAGCAAGACCCTTAACCTCGACCGCATGGCTGTGTGCTCGGATTGTATGTTGTCCCCATTTTGGATAAAATCCTCTGCCAAATGTCTTCACACTGCTGCATCCATTCTGATTTGAGTGAACTTTCACAAATCCTCACTGAGCTTCCTCAGAAGCTCACCAGTCATGGCTCTCAAATAGCTGAACACACTCGGAGGAGAGCAGTAACTGATATATACTATATTCTATATACAGTAGAACCCGAGCTCATGATTTTGAGACGGACGTTCTTCCCACCGCACAGGAGGACTGATTATAGTCTTTCGGTTGCTTGTCTGTGGAAGGAGCCCAAATCTCTAAGTTTGTAAGGAAAATGAGGACTGACCACTTCTAAGTTCCCTCCTTGTATTCACAATGCAGCTTTTATTACATCCTATATGGTGTGCTGCGAGATTTTATGAGACTTAAGAGGAAGAGAGAGTGATTGTGTGTTTATTCCTCAAACCCTCATGCAAGCACATACCAGAGTGACTGTTTGGGTAAGAGCAGTACAGCTTTAATAAATGAAAATTTATTAGAATTGGAGGTTTTGCCAGCGGCTCGCGGGGCCTCTACACCAGCCTCATGGTCAAACAAACACACAGCGCCAGAGGAAAGCGAGCCAGAACACATCTGTTAGACGTTAGAGCTCTTTATATTGCAGCCATGTTCTCACTCTGCTGCTGATGAACATGAGGAGAATCATTCACTCAAAAATGCTAAGTTTGCTAATTACGAAGGAAAGCTTGGTGTGGAACAGGTACTATATGCACAGAGTTCATTATTAGCCTTTATTAATTTAATTGCTAGTCGTTATCGCTTTTGAGTAAAGCATTTAAATGCAACATTAAATTGTATTAAATTGTAACGTATTAAATCTCGTATTAAATTAAACAGAGCAATGACATGAAATGACGAGATTAGGCGACTCTAGATTAGCTGGCCTGTGGATTTATAATGCTATAAATTGGTGAAATCAGCTACTGAAAATAAAAGCTAGTTGGAAGCATGGCTAGTTGGCTAGCATTCAAATGTGCTTGATTGGAATATTTGATTGGCTAGAATGATACATTTTATCCTACGCTTCTCACTGTCAAGATGCTACTAGCTGCTAGTTTACTTACTTATAGCTAATCACACATACAGTATGTAGTTGCGTCATGAGGAGTGGAAATGGAAATCAGTTGATCGAGTGAACCAGAAGATTTATTTTGAAACCATGAAATGTACATTGCACAACAGTAAAAGCTAGGCAGCTGCTAGTGGTATTACGCAAAACTCCAAACGTAGCGCCCATTTACGCTGAAATTAGGCTAAGATGGAAATCAGCTCATGCAGAAAAAGGTCTTGAGGTAATAAGGAACATGTTTTTTCTAACTGTTAGCATGTTTATGTTTCAGCATCATCATTACCAGCATCCTCCTAATGGTGGCTTTTAGACGAACATCATAGCAGCAGTGACACTTTGGTTGAAGTGGTACTAAATCAGTCGTCCGTAATGGACAGCTATGTCACGGGCACGTTATGCACATTATCTCAACTCATGACCGGGGAATTCTTTTACGATGTATGATTTTTGTCTCTGGGCCGAAAATCGTACAGTTTAATCCTGAGCTGCAGGCTAATGAGCATATCCGCAAAGTAATTTCAGGAATGTGGGACTTCTAGAATTCTAAATTTCTCAGTTTGGTCCTAGAATGTAAGAGACAAACATTGTTAGAGCACATAACACGCTGTTGTTGCATCTTGGATGGAATTCCAGCATTCCAATCAGGTCCTTCTTAAAAGTTGGCAACAAAGGAGCGGGCCAAATACACATTAGTGTTTGAGAGGGACCTGTGAGCAAAACCAAAGCTGATTAACACCTAACACTTTTTACCCTAATCAGCTCTGAAATGGCTCAGTTTAGCTCATTTATCTCATTTTAGCCACCATCATGCTTCTTCAGTGGGTCCTTTTCACAATTTCAGGTTTTGTGTGGCAGGACATAGCCTTTGTTGGCTAACTTTACTTCCTCTACAACAACATCAACAACAACAACAACAGTGGTGAACACAATTTATGAGAAGTGTTTCAGAAAAACTGTGAACTACCGTGGAATCAAAGAAACGGCTTAGCGAGAGTTTAGCCAGCTGGTGGAGTTTGTGTCTCTTCTTTCCTCCTCAGCGACTGCTAGCATGGAGTTCTCACTAGCACCTTGCTGTCGACTACATTTAACACTAAACAAATGAAATTATTCGTTTATTATTCTCCCTGTGAGAGTTAGCACTCCGTTAATTAGAAATACAGCTAGCTAACGTTAGCAAAGTTTAAAGATGATGAAAAATGATTTTTATTATCCACAATTTTATGATTTGGTAAGGAGATTAATGGAAATGAACAGAAATATGGTGAATATGAAATAAAACATACACAATAGCAATTAAATACATATCTAGCTGCTTATAATCAATGCTAACATCGTCAGCGTTAGCTCACCCTCATCACTGTGAGTGGAGAATTTATATCCTTTATTCAGCTTGGAATTCTGGAAGCATCTTGGAAGTTTAATCACGGCAGCATTGAGAAAGATAAGATGTGATGAAAGATCTTTCCATTGCGAGCGAAGATGTTGATTATCGAGTGTTTGGGTGGTAAACAATCAGCTGTAAGGCTTACCAGCAATCATTCGTCTATGTACGGATTTGTTGTTGTTGTTGTTGTTGTTGTTGTTTGTGAGAAGGGTCCATTAATAGTGTATTCTGACGAGGTGTTCCTCAGGGTGCGAGGTTAGGCCACAGGAATTCGGTTCAGCACATGATTCAGGTGACGGTTACTGAAAAACCAGACTGGCTCATTAAGTTTTTTTGTTTTTTTGCTCCATCTGAACAGCTGTCCGACTCTGTAATGGACGTGCGTGAGTGATGCTCTGCTTTGAACTCTTACGGGAGAATACTTAACTTCAAGAGGCTTCATAATTACAGGCCGTGGTGTGAGAAAGGTGTGTGTGTGTGAGAGAGAGAGAGAGAGAGAAAGAGAGATAATTAGAAACTCTGTCCTAGCGGGAAAAGACAGGCGAGTTATTAATCCTGACCTTTACTCTCTGCCTGTGGTCACCAGCGCTCTCGCTGTACACACGACATGTTTAAAACGAACCGACTGAATCCGATCTCCTTAAAGCACGTGACCTCACACATCCGTCATTCAGAGCGGGTGAGCGTCCTGTTAATGTTAACTGAAACACACACTGCATGTCCTCGCACTACAGAACTTAAGAGCTAAAATAAATAAATAAATAAAGCACTGCTGTTCGATCACGTCTCATTAATTTCTGGAATGTTCAGTGGATTTTGACTCTTAATTTACGAGCCTTGAACGGAACAGTAGGTCTGCGCATAGCTCAAGGCCATTGCTAAGACGTTGTTCATTAATTAAAAGCACAAGCCGAGGGTTAAAGGTCACGTCCTCCCAGGTGGCGTGACGCCGCGGGCACAGCCAGTCTGACGCTCGGCTAATGACGTCTCCTGCTCGCGTTCGGTCTGAGCCACTTTTCAGACTGAGAGAAAGGAGATTGAGAGGATGAAAGGGAGAGAGAGGAAGGAATTAAACTTAAGCTAAGCGTTTAATCCTGACATTTTAAGGCGTGCTCAACCGTCCGGGATCAACCTGAGCCTGGGGCACGGACTGAGGCCCAATTCAGGACTTACATGTAAAGAGGCTCTTTTAAAAGGAGCTTTTCATCCCATAATCATCCAATAACCAGCCACTAATCACGGTGACAATCAAGGTGGAAATTAAGACATTAGCTGGGTTTAAATGTCTCCTAAAGTCACGTTATGACTGACTTCTAGCTAGTTTCATAATAAAAAATGATAAAAATGGAAGAGTGAGTGTTTACAGAATGTGCAGAGTAATATATATATATGTATATATATATATATATATATATATATATATTAAAATGTACTATAGAAATAAAATTTATTATTATTATTATTATTATTATTATTATTGTATTGACTTTATTTGAGTGTGAGGTGGAATTTCGTGCTGCTCCACTGTAAGTGAACTGAGCAAGTCGACAGCCGAGCGTCACTGATTCGTCGTCCACAGCTGTCCTCCTGAATTAAAAGGGGGATCTGACGGATCAGTGTGTGTAGCGTGCTAGTGTTTGGGTGGAGGCGTGGGAAAGTGTGAAGGCCTCTGTGTGTGTGTGTGTGTTTTCAGCCGAGCACAACAGCCGCTAGCACGGCTAATAATGCGTTATTAGCAGCATGTTTGAGAAGCTCTCCTAAATCATGAGGAATTAGCAGCTGTAACCGAAGTTACTCTGAGGTTCTGACTGACCTGTTGGTTAAATTATTGTTATTATTGAGTCAGGATTAAAGGGCTGCTGACTCAAATCTGTTGTTAGCTTCGACTATGTCTGCAATTCATGCTATCAAAACATTTGCTACTAAAAGTGGAATAGTATTTGTAGTAATTATGGGACTTTGGAAGAAAGAGACTAGCAGCTAGCAAACCAGAGCTACGCCTCTGCTCTTTTTGCTAGCAAGACACTGTGCTAATTTCACATCGTTCCCAGATTGTTATAAATCTGTTCATATTCCAGTGTTAAAGGTCAGAATTAATGTTTTTTTTGGGGGGGGGGGGGGGGGGGGGGGGGGGGGGTGGGTGCAGACAGCTTCAGGCATCTTACACACTTGAGTCTGCACTTAAGACTGATTCTGGACTTGTTTGGGGGCGGGGCTTACAGGAGAACACTTAGGAGAATTCCTTTGGAAAATCACACAATTCCATACGCCACTTATGTGCACTGAGGTTTGCAAAACAGTAGGCACTAAATTTGTCCATTTGTTTTTTTTTTTACTATTATTTCCTAACACTCAAGGAGCAATGAGAAAAAAAAAAAAAGAAAAATGTCTGTGTCTGTTCAGCCTGCCCACCTGCCCCTTTCCCCACACAGTGACGAGGTACCTGTGGAGATGAAGGGTCGAGGATAAGACGGACAGAAGGTCAGCGATGAGGACAATAAGACAGCTCATGGACTGTGAATAATGGCTGCAGTTGTGCTCGGTATCTTTCAGTCTGGGTGGATGATTGAGCAGGAACAGGTGGCTGCTGGCTTTGATGAGTGCAGGTGAGGTGCTGTAATAAGACTGGCACAAGAACGTGTTTTGAAGAAAGAAGATGAAGAACATATCTAACAGCTCTGAGAAGGAGGACTTTTTAATAAATATCTTCATAAATATATATATATTTGGCAATTATATATATAGTCAGTGATCATTTATTCAGGTTCACCTTCCACACTTCCCTCTACCCTGTCCATATCTGATCATGGAGGTCCTACAGTCTACAGAGAACCCTTAAGGTTTCTGTGTAGAACCTTTACTTATCCAGTGATCCTGGTGTGAATTCCCCCTCTCACTTGCACGCAGTGTGTTTTGTTCCGAGGTTTCCATGTGCTTTTGTTATTGTTTTGGATTTTTTGTATCTTGGTTTCACATACTTCCTTATTTCAAGACATCACAGAACCCTTGAAGAACCCTTTTTCCTAAGAGTGTAAGAAGTAATTTAGTTTTGTGCGTGTAACACACACTTTATACAGTTAATACAGACACTCTTCTTTAAGTGTTCATTGGATAATTACAGGTTCGGGTACCCTTTCTGATAGGAAAACATTTTGTTGTATGGTTCTACATAGAACTTTTAAGGGATTCAAGGCTTTAAAGGGCTTACTGCATGTCTTTCCTTCTGTGTTCTGTTGCGGTGGAACGTTTTGGTCCTAGTTGGTGTCTCAGATCGACTCATTCACAAATTAATTCCTGTACCATCCTGGCTTGTAGATTGTTGCAAAGTGATAACGTGTAAAATGTAAGATGCCATGTTTGATTAAAGCTACGAATGACACCACATTATCCAGTCCTCCATCTCGGAGTGTTTTGCGTTTGAGACTTCACTCCTGCGATTAACACAAAAACACACACACACCCCCTCGAGCCGGCACGCTGCGATGTGTCTTCGGAGTGTGTTGTGTGGAATGACAGGGTCATGAATAATGACCATTTACTACTAGACAGAGGGGGAGAAAAGAGTTTGAGCTCTTCAGCTCAAGAGGTAGTAAATTATGAGCCATTAAGAGGCTTTGAAGTGAGGAAAAGCGACAGAGCGCTCCGACGAGAGCGTCAGAGGAGCTTTCTTTCCTCTGGATGCTTCTGGTGTCAGTCAATCCACTGCTTCTGATAGATGAGAGGAGTTTTGAGGCCTTTTGTGTCTGCAGTAAGAGAGCAGCGGAGGGAAACTGAAAAGTGTCTTATTAACTTGAAGAGGGAGCGACTGTTCATAGCTGCACGTTAGCAGGAAATAACCTGTTTTGTGGATGTTGCACATAACTCTAAATGAATAAATAAAAAACTGTGATTGAATAAACCACTTCAGGATGTGCTGTTATTGAAAACTTCAGGGTAGGAACAGTAACTCTTCAGCACACCACCCTGTTGTTGATTATTTTCCCATAACAGCATGATCTAGTGTGTTTTATTCATTTCATGTCAAGATCACAATGTCTTGGCACACATACTAATGTGTGTGATAAAGATCTAATGTATTCGCATAGCTATAAACAGACCCACTGACAGAGCCTGGATCCTTTTACGGGAAAGGAATGCTAGCAACGCTAATACGCGTTTATGTGTCTTGTGTTTTGTGTGTTGTTAGCTAGCACCTGACTGTGTGTGTTTGTGTGTGTGTGTGTCCTCTGAAAGCTGAAACGCATTTTCCTTTCTCAGGAAAGGCATCAATTGTGTTGTCGATTTAAAAAAGCATTCTGGTTTCGGGTTACGAGCTCAGCCTAAATGCAGAGGCGCTTATCGTTCTGGGTACTCGAGGCCTTTCTGTGGTGCCTCACGTTATGTTTCAGCTGCTGTTCATTAGCCATGCTTTCACCTTGCTCTAGTGACAAGGTCGGGCTGCGTTTAGCTCCGAGACTTTGCAGCGCTACAATGTACAAGTACAATGTACTTGTCAGCACATTTGTGGGATGGCGTATTATTCGGGTCTGGCTCTTTCGAACGGCCTTGGCAGGTGCACAGCGTAGCGGCTGGAGGGCGAGGATAAGAATTACAGCTGTGCCAATCCGGGCTGGGTGCTAATACTCGTGTCAAAGATGATATCAGCCCTGTAATAGGGCGCTTGCTCTTTGGACGTCGCACCCTGTCTGTCTGAAGCTCAACCATTAAGTTCACTGCGTGTCGTCACCCCGTCCATCGCCACTCGGTCTGAATGCAAACAGCCTGTTTAGCATCATTATGAGCTCTTTATATTTTCATTTCTAATTTTAAACACTCAACATAGACGTACATGTAGAGATTTCTCAGGCTAAATTATTTGTATAATGTACACATTACCCTCATAAAAAAGACCAGAATCTATGAATATGCATACATTTGTGATTTGAAAGCTATTTAAAAACTCTCATTTCTTTCCTCAACAGTCTTTTATTCTCCAATATTTATTTAACAGCAGTCAAAATATACAACAATAACCTATTTTGCTCATCACCAACATTAGCTAAGTTAGCTAGCAAGCATGCAGGTTCTGCAGCTATATGTTTTCAGTAACTATGGCGTCCAATAATGATTTGCTGTTAGATTAGACACTGATGGATGTAAGACGTTCTCAAAAACTAATCCCCAAATTTTTTTCTACCTTTGTTACTGAGAACGTTTCTGATTTTAAATGGACCATTGACACTCCACAAAGGTTTTATTTTCAGAATAGCTGTTAGCTGTGTGGTTGTTAGCTTTCAAACAAGACTTTTTGCCCAATCGTACTCAGCAGCAGGTTCGTGGGCATCCTAAACTCATCAGTGCTGAAAAAATGATCTAACACACCATATATCTATTTGAATGGTGGCGTTTTTATTGACTGTTAAATCGAGGTATTAAAAACAGGCATAAACATGATTAATATAAACCAGAAATATGTCTGTTTAGGAGCCAAATCATGGTGGACGAAGACCGACCAAACATAAACCACTAAGCAGAGAACAACACGCCTCCCAAAGTGTTTTATTCCTCAGCGATTTGCCAACAATTCATTTTTTTTCTAAATTTATTAACGAAGCGTCACACTTCCTTCACCAGCCTCTCTTTTTTCTCTCTCCTGAAGTTTATAAGATTTTAAAAAAAATGCAGCTTGTCGTGTTACAGACAAGTGTAAACTCCTCTGTCCTGAAGATGTCAGAAAAGTTACAGCTTTACCTCTGACACTGGAGACTCCTTCCATAAATGTTCAATAAACATCAAGAAAACTTCACCATATCAACAATTACACATCTTTATTTGAATGAGCTCTTACTATAGAAACGATAACATATTAGAAGGAGCACATTAATATAAACCTGTGATTTATGTTACTGTCAGAGCTGCTGTTATAGAAGAGTAATCCACACAGTGCTGTGGTGTAACAGCGTATATTTAAAGGCCAGATTGGTGCAGTACTGTTGCATATCTCAGCTTGTGTCTTGCCTTTCGAGTCATCTTTCTTTTATGGTTGTCTATGTATGTTAAAGATTAGCAAGCAAGCTAATTCAAAACGAACACAGACTGCTGATTGTTGATGCGCTTGCCAAAATGTCTGCCTTCCAACTAGGCAAATTGCCATTGGTGTGTTATAAGAAAATCTGCTTCCTGAGATATGGATCTGTAAGAGGAGACAGGAGAAGCAGAAGTAGTCTCGCACACTAACGAAGAACAAAAACAAGCTTCGGCCTTTAATAATTCACCGCACAGCAGGCGACTCAGGCAGCAGGGGGACCTGGGTGGGGTTTTTTTTTTCTCCATTTTATCAGCTATTCCCTTTGCCGGGTTCCTCGGGAGAAGAACAAGGAGGAAGCTGAGTCTCGCTGGGTTTCTCCCCGACGTCGTGCTCAGCCCCCTGTGGGGTGCGGATCAAACGAGGTCGCCCTTAGAACCAGCTCGGCGTGAAGTTTTTTCAAAGAGTAGGTGTTACTTATGGAGAGTCGAGAGAGCAAAGTTGGCCTACTTTAGTGAGTGTGTGTGTATGTGTGTGTGTGAGTGAGAAGCTAGCATGGGGCGGAAGGTCAAACGGGGACTGGGGAAATATTTGTGAGCGCAGAGGCAAGCCAAAGGACATATCTCAGCGTCCAGGCTGTTTATATTTGGCTCATGGAGTCGTGGTGTATATGTTTAAACACAATGACATGACTGACGCCTTTAAAAGTTACAAATGGTTTAAGGCTTATGTGGATACTTCTGATATGATAAGTAAGGATTAAAACACTTGTGTTATAGGAAAATAATCAACGATGGGGTGGGATGAAGAATCAGAGTCACTGTTACCATCCAGAAGTTGATTCTTTTCCTAATACAGCACATCCTGAAGTGTTTTATTCCTCTTCTACCACAGCAGTTTGCCAACGATTACAATTTTTCTTCATTAAAAGAACACAATTTTTTTCCATTTCTAGTTACATGTAATGTTGTAGAATGTCTCACAAGTTCCTGTTCTCACTTACATTATAGCAGCAATAAACAGTCGTTCGCCCTCTTGATGGTAACAAGACAAAAAACAAACAAACAAACAAACAAAAGAAACAAAGCTTGTCATGCTACCAAGAAAACGCAAAACGTAGACTCCTCTCTCCTGAAGACTTTCGCATGTTGGAAAAAAAAAGTGCTAACACTGGAGACTCCTTCCATAAAATGTTAATTGTTTCTTACAGAAAACTTCACCATATCAATGATTGCGCATGTTTTTTAAAATCTGTTTGTGTGGTGCATCTGCCTGTGAATGAGCTGTTACTATAGAAACTATAGAACTATAGAACAAGTGCATTAATATAAACCTGCGATTTGCCTTAATGTTGACCATAGTCTTGTAGAAATTGAACCAACACTCACATCCTGTGTAAAGGAAGTGACAGCAGGTTCACAAGTAACAAAGCTTTTTATTTGTGTTTGTACGAGCAGAGGAACGCTAACTGGCCTTTAGACACGGCTGAAATGTAAAACTCGACAGCACAACCCCTGGGCTTTCCTATTAATAGACCTGCTTCCTCAGGGGCGTCTTTAATGTAAATCTGTAGTGTATGCAGCAGCAGGGGAACACACACACACACACACACACACACACACACTCTTCCCATAGCTCACTCAGTGCCTTTAAACTTCTCATAGTCTCCTCTTTGTGATTCACCCCTGTGTGTGTGTGTGTGTGTGTGTATCTGTGTGTGTGTTCCTGTTAGTATGTAAATCACCACGATGGCAGGTCACTCTTCTCAGCCAGCCGGGGTCAGAGGTCACCTAAAGGCATGCGTTCTCCTGTTCTCCTACGCTCCCCGCTCCTCCTCTCGTCAGGGTTTGAGAATGGTCATTGTGGTGCAGAAGCAGTGACCATATTACCCCGAACCGTGACCACATTCAGATCTGTGGTGGGATTACATTCACGGTTTTACGCATTCATCCATTTTATCTTCTGTAACCTGATGATATATTAGTTATTATTTGTTAGTCTGCTGATTAAACACAAACTTAGCTTTATAGTTATGTCAGAAATCTTCAATATACAACAGAAAAATAGTGTAAAATATATAAAACATGAATAAAATAAACACTTTAGGAACTAATAAAAGTTACAGAAATACTCAGTGTATCAAACAAGAAACATATCCGTCAAAGTTTTCCGTCATAACAAAGTTTTAATTGTTATAGCAGCTGTGTTGTTTTTTTTATTATTATATTGTGCTATTTTTTCTGGAATAAAGTTAAATTTAGCTGTTAGAGGCCAATATTTACAACTCTAAAGGAAAATTTTCTTAATCACTAGTCGGTTGGGATTAATTTCTTAAAATACGAGGGAGAGACAAATGCAGTGTTTATTGCAAACAGGTCTCACAAAACTATCTCCTTTTTTTTTTTTTTTTACGTGACCTCCATTTCATTCGATATGTTCCAGCGCTTAACGATTCTCCAGATTTTTTTTTTCTAAATTTATGCTGCACTTTCAAGGTTTTCATTTAACTCGCACTCATAATAACCTTTTAGCACATGCATACTCCGTGATAAAACGCTCACACAGAGACAGAATAAAGGGTGACGATTTTATTAGCCAGTTGTCCCAGATTCCTTTGGCATTATTTCATTTCTCGCTGGTTGAAGTAGTTCCCGAGCCGCAATCTTACCGTTAGAACTAGTTTTTGGTGTAAAAGCTTTTGTGTAAGCATTTTTTTGTTCAGTAGCTTTCCCATAGTTGGAGACACCTGTCATATCTGTTCATGTTTTCATCTCTTTGTTTTGTTCTGCCATTAATTTTTTGGCTAGACACTGTGTTTTCGAATGCGATAAGATATTCCCGTATGACTTCAAAGTGCTCCATCTTCACCTTATCCAGTTGTAACTGACGTACCCTAGCATGATTAAAGGTGAGCTGATTTGTTTTTGTGATGCTACACAAAGAGCCATCAGATTACATTTCAGCAGGCAGAGATGATAGCGTGGTGGATGTGGGCGAATCCTCGCCCTGCTCTGCTGTAGTACTTGTAGTGCTCGGGGTCTTTTTTTTTTCTTGCATATGTCCAGAAAGCCTCTCTAACATCCAGAGAGAGTGGAGCATGCCTGTCATGCCGAGGTTAGCCTCGTCCCACCCGGTCTTTTGTACGCATTATCGTGTCCCACATGAGCATGTCCAGCTCAATTAGCTGCCCCCCCTTGCCTCCATCCTTTGACACGCTACGGCCCCGCCACTCCGCTTGATGATAGGGGTGTCTGCAGAAGTCGAGTTGCTTATCAGATCACTCTCGCTTAAGAGTCTGGAGCTTGGGTCTCTAGATTTTGAGTGAAAATTCCAAACGCCAGATGCAATCACATACTTAAGATGTCATTTGTATAACGCTAATTAGTGGGTGATTAGCAAAGGTAGCAATTTTGGGTCTTTCAACTTCCCTTCCCTCTTTTCTTTAGATCTCACTCTCTTGTAGTCATAATACATCTCTTCCTAACTATTTGCAGTTATCTCGGCTCATTGTCTTTGGGCCACGACATGAATTCTTTGCTAGCTGTTATCACGCGCTTGTGTTTTTAGGGTGCGCTCCTGCTTGGGGCTAAATTGCACGAGAGAGGATTTTGCTATCCCCGGTCTCCTGCTGTTATCATTGCCTTCAGTAGACTTGACAAAGGGGCTCTTTCATCTTCTGGAATTCGAGGCGCAAAGTGCCTTCTACCCCCTGGGGCTGTTTCCTGACACGTACCTGTAGAGGGTAATTTCCTACAGCCACACCTTCACAAGCTGCTTAACAAACTCAGGTGAGTCTGTAGCCTGACAAAGAGGTAACAGTTGCGGATTCCACGAAACTCCACTGGGTGGTTTTACGTAACCCTAAGTGTAACCTTACATAACCAGATTGAAACTGTTGAGTTATCAACAAGCGCTGTCCAAGGGGTAAATACACAGTGTTCACCAAACAGCAAACCATTTATAAAGTAAATTAGCTTCACGTGTTAGCAAGAAGTCTCAATATGGATAAAAACCTCATCTTCATTTACTCCTTCATGGTTCATGGTTCATGGATCACACCACCTTGTCATGTGGATTATTTTCCCATAATGCCACAACCCATGCTGTGTTATTCCTTACCTAGCATGTGTTTTCAAATTAGGACCACATGTTCAATAACGTAATCACACTCCATACACTGTAGTCAAGTCATCCTACACTGTTATAGATCTCAGCAAGGAATTGTGAATAGTCGTGAAAAGCACTAGTTCTGTTGTGTGAGTTTCAGAAACTCAAATGCCACAGATAACTTTTTAAAAAAAGGGACAAATTGCCCTTGGAGATGGAGGGATCTGCCAAAAACGCTTCAGCTCTAGGTTTTTATGAAATTAGCAAGGCCGACGGGTGTCAAGGGCAGGCCGGAGTGTCTGTGGCAGTTAATAATAATTGGTGCCAGGATGTCAGCAGTCACACTGGCGCATTTCCCTGAATGCCAGCTGCAGAATGACTGCGCTCTTGGCAGGTCTGTTGGTGTTGCAACATCTCGATGAGGTGTCGGTTTGGATTTCCCAATATAAGCAGATTCAGAGCAGGAGAATCGGTTTGCCGATCTCAGGAAAGGGGACCAGGCTGTGGTTTTCTCTTGCCAACCCTAATAACCTCAGATATGTGAGTGAGGAGATATGTGTATCCTGCCTTCCTTCTTTGTGAAATTGTACCGAATCCAGAAGTCAGTGTGAAATGTACAATGCATATGAACTTGTCGAGGCCAGTCAGGTTAGGAGTTGCACATTTTTCTAGACCTCCACGCATCAAGAACTTTCTCTTGGTGGTCCAGTGGTTTGGCGTCCAGATAAGAGTGAGCGATGACCAGCTGGTCTAAATCAAAGCCCTTACCATACTTGCAAAAAAGAAACAATAAAATGTTTTTTTCCCTCATTTTTCTCCCCAAGTTGTTCATCTCCCAATTCTTGCCAGCTTTTCCCACACAAGACACACACACGACACACGACAGCTACCAACCAGGCAGGGTGAACACGTGCTTCCTCTGAGACACGTGAACCACATCTTTTGTTTTGCTCATGCTGCATCACAGGTCAGTTTAACACACTCTGGGGAAAGCGCTATCTGCCCTCTTCTGCATACATGAGCACACAGATGCCCAGCATTGACTACCAGGTTAGCTCTCTTGGCTCCTGGCCACGGATGGCTGTGGCATTGTTGAGATTTCAAATTCACGATCTCCCGATGATGGGATGTTACACTTTTAAGAATTTCCCTTCTCTAACACACTGATTATAACCCCATGGAGGCCCTGAAGTTTAGGATCGGGAAATTCTCCAATCATGGACAAGACACCTTAGACCAGTAGTGTTGCTAATGGGTTCTTTGGATAGCTAACAGTTACAGCTTTCTCAAACAGTTCGACTTGGTGCTGAATTGGTTACTGTAGAGTCTTGCACGTTCTCACCGTGCCCGTGTGGGTTTCCTCCAGAGGATACAATACGCCGTTCTGAGATATTGTGAGTGTTGTGATATCTTTTTAGAACATTTTTGTAAGATTTAAATCACTTGTAAAACTTCAAGTCAGTTAACAAACTTGAATTGGAAGCAGCTGATTATATTTGGTGTTTAGAATCTTTAAAATTTGTCCAATTTCCCATTTTCGTTTTTGTTATTCAATTATTTCTTTTTGTAGCTGTCAAATAAAAGTATCATCAAACTTCCTTTCTTCACAGTTTGTTCTTAATGCAGCTCTGCTGTTTTGCTGGCAAACCTATACATCATGATTCATATCGTGTATTGTAGAAATGCCTTCAGGTATCATGGTATGATATTTTTCTCACACTCTTAAACACTACAACTACAGCCACAACTTTCCCCTACACCCTCATCAGACATGCTGCAACCTTCCTCCTGATGATCTATCATCACTCAGGGCTTGATCCAGGTTATTATGGTCTTTGAGTGTGTGTATTAGAGGCAGGTGTATTGGATTAGGATTTGGAGTTGGAGCTGAACTTCGAGGGGGGTAGATCTCCAGGAGCAATGCTTGTGATGGCTCTTCTGTCTTCTACTATAATCACACGTATGTCACAATTTCTAACGCAAGCATTTAAAGCTCGTTAATGATCTGATGAAATGTACATTGATCTGTGTTATTAGCGGTGAAAAACCTCTGTATCCATAACACGAGGCTATGCTTTGATGTTATGAGGAAACTATTTCATAATTACGGTGGGCGAGCAAGGCTTTTGTGAGAGAAGTGTGATGGA
Source organism: Pangasianodon gigas (assembly GCA_022758105.1). Classification (NCBI taxonomy): domain Eukaryota; kingdom Metazoa; phylum Chordata; class Actinopteri; order Siluriformes; family Pangasiidae; genus Pangasianodon; species Pangasianodon gigas. The sequence continues at coordinate 2,011,098 of CM040473.1, read as the reverse complement.
TTAATTTGCAGTAAAAGCTTTTCATTTTTCATCTTTAAGACCCCAGTGCCTAAATGCCAGAACAAACAAGAGAGCGCCAGAAGGAAAGAAGGAAGACCCACCGTATGAAGATCGTTCTCCGATGGTATGCGTGCCTATTGTGTTGTCTGTTTGCCAGTTTATTAGCCACACCTACTTTGTGCCTTTAAATTGTTGGCAATTTTATTGTCTGCTCTTCAAATGAATTTGTCTCCCGGTGTCGGCTTCATATTGTAAGAACTGAGATAATAAGAAATATTAAGATACTGTAAAATAACCTGATCATAACTCTAAATAATGATGTAATATCTTGAAATGATGAGATGTTATGTCGAAATAAAGATGTAGCACTTAAAAAATTCACAACACGCAGTTCTAGTCTTACTTAGGGTTTTTTTTGTTTTTTTTTTACAAAGGGATGTTTTTATTTGAATTTTTAGTGTATGAAGCAATGACATGGTGTATTTTCAGGTTACATGACTTTGTTTTTCCCATCGCTTCTGTTTCCTAGTCAGCCAGTTCAACAGATGTACATGCTGCCAGTAATAGCCTTGAGCGTTAGCGACTAGCATCACTCGCTATAACTCATTTGGAGGAGCGTTATTAAGGTTTGGATTGAAGTTACTGTTACAGACACAGACAGTGTGTTGTCAGGGTGTTGAGAACAGCATTTTGGGATGCGCAGGGTCAGGAATCTCCTACAGCTATGCGATCTCTGCCAATAAAGCTAGGAGTGGCGCTAATTTGAGCGTTATTCCTATCTGGTACATCATCTGCTGGAAGCATCACTGCCTCTCCTTGTCATGAAGATGATGAGGTGCCGATGATGTGGGATGACACGTGAATTTTGCTCCTGACAAGCGATAGCTGATTTATTGACTTTTGCGAGCAAGTTTGAACTTGGCTTCAGATGAATGAAGAGTGTCTGAGGGAAACGGCTGATCTGGAATCAGCGGTCGCTGTCTGGAGGATTGCACTTAGTCTTAGCTTTGGGCTAAAAGACTGATCTGAGATCTGTATCCTTGGGTTTAGTACTACCAAAAATCACATTTAATTCAGTTAATTCGCTCGGTCTCAGACATTGTCTGCGATCAAAGTGCCACTGTTATGTTAAAGTTCCTGTTATGTTTTTTAGTGTAGAGTTCCTTCGGTACACGCCTCCTTCGGTAGGATTGATTGTTACAAAAGCCACACCTCCTTCACTGGGACTGAAAGATACACAAGCCACACCTCCTTCACTGTACTAACAAGCACAGGACCTTTCCTCATTTACTGACCCTAAAATACACAAAGGCCACGCCTCCTTCACTGGGACTGAGATGGTGAGGCCACGCATCCTTCACTGGGACTGACAGACACAAAGGCCACGCCCCCTTTCTCTCACACCTCAGCGTTCCTTCCTTCAGGTATCTGAGATGTTTCATCTTGCTGTTTCAAGGATGTTTGATGATGGCTCATCTAATGAAAGCTGTTGGATGTTGAATGTTAATCACCCCTACACACACACACACACACACACACTGCCCCAGGGGCACACGCATGCAGGACGCCTGAACACATGCCTCAGATCTGCAGCTCAAAGCTGTTTTTTTTCGCTCTGAGTTTGGAGAGTGGAAAGGAAACTAAACTCTCATCATGTTTGACAGAACGCTGGAGGGATCGGGAGGCAACAAGCCTGGGCAACACACTGTCACACACATGCACACACACACACACACACACACAGACAAAAAAGCATTCCTCAATATTCCAATCAGGAATTCCACTGAACACCCCAGATGACTACAGTGTACCTGATATGAGAGATCATAACACTGGAATAACTCAAACATGGCCGTCTGTGCGTCTGCCATTGGGTCTGTCAGTCCCAGTGAAGGAGGTGTGGTTTCTGTTTAGTGTCGTGGATTCTCTGATAATGGTACAGCTGTGACCAGGCGTCAGGAGAGAGTGAGTCACAATTTGGAGGGAAAAGGTGGATTCAGGAAGTGATACTGTAATACTGTGTCTTTCCTGGTAAAAAAAAAAAGTGGTTTATACGTTTCCAGGATGTAGCTGAGTGTGGCTGAGAATAACGATTCGGTTCGAGAACGAACGTCATAAGAGTCCGCACCCTGGTGAACAGGAACCCTGGTGCTCATGAGGGGAATCAGGACACTGCCTTTTTTCCCAGCATGCATTTTCCTTTCTAGGCTTAATTAGTTACATCACACATGTAGACAGTAAATGTAAACTAAATGGCTGTTCTGTGGTCTGTTAACTGTCACATGACCTCATAAATACGGTATAGCACTATAAATGGTTTGAACATCAGACCGTAAAGTGAATATATTGTTATTTGAATATACGTTTCTTCATTATACCTGGTCACGTGTGTCATTTTAGGCACGTTTACTTGTAATGGCTTTGTTGGTCCAAATTGCATGTTTTGTTCTTATAAACTTTGGGAGAGAAAAACAGAGAGGTTGGTGAGAGATTGATTGCTTATACCTGATATAACGTAAGAAATAAGAGGAAGTGACTTGTCTCACAGAAGTTCAACAACATTAAATGCAACAATAAATGGATAAAAATATACGATGTGACTTTCTTTAATAAATAAAAAATTCTGAAATTTGAAAAATTAGGAAAATTGTTGTGGTTGAAGAGGAATAAAATACTTGCTATTCTAAGGAAAAGAATCCACTTTGGGGTGGTAACAGTATCTCCGCTTCATCACACCACTCTGACGCTGATTATTTTCCTACAACAGCACAACACAGAGTGTTTCATTCCTTACTGGTATCCTAATACCGTGATTGCCAGCTCTGAATCTAGAAACAGTCACATGTCACTTGTTAAAACTATTACAACCCTTGAAATGTTTTTTTTTTATTGTAATTTTTCACACGACTAATGGGCTAATGGACTGAAATGCTACAGCATCGTTGGCTTATGAAACACCTCTGCTTTCGCAAGTGTTAGTTTCAATTTTCTCCTGGATACAAAAGCATCTCTGTGGAGATGTAGAGAAACAGAACAAATGTGAGGTGAAAAGAGGACAAGAAGAGATTGTGCTCTGATTCCCTCTGATTTCATTTATCATGATGTCTTCACTGAGTTTGGGAGTCTTCGATTTGGACAGATCCGTGCCTGTTTAAATTCAGGGCGTCGCGCCCGTTCACACCAAGGGGGCGTCATTTATTTTACATCGCTTTGCATCTGACAATTCGGTTCCAATAATATAACAGATGAGTCCTTTATTTTCTCTGAAAACACCACAGAACGACTGCAGGACTCAGTAACTCTCCTCTCGCCACTGAGTCTCTCTGAACGAGTCGTGTTTTCGTGCTACGTCTCCGTTTTTAACTCCATTAAACAGGAATTCTCATACATAGCATGAGTTACTGAAAAGCCAGCGAGATTTGAACTGAGTTTATTTATCAATCATGTACAACATTTCAACAAAACATGGAATACTTGTTTCTGATTGGCTGTCAGGACATACAGAGAAAAGAATATTCTCAATGTGACAGCGTGAGTTTTAAATCTCTTTAGTTATTTCTGATATTGGGCTTTTTTCTGGTGTAAATGTCGATGCAGTATTAAAATGTATAAAACATTTATAGTGTATTATTTATATTATTTATATTTGTGACGTAGGAACTGAGCGATAATAGAGATTGTCTTCAGTTCTTGACACAAAAAACACAACATAATTATCTTTGTTATCGCTATATTAATGGCGATGAACAATACTGAGCCCACTGTCCACATTTTTGTTCATATAACGGTCTTGATTGTGTATTTTAATTTTGTGTGTGTGTGTCATTATATTTTGAATAAGACTGGCACTGTTTCCGTCATTGGCACCAAGAAACACACACTCACACGTAAGCGAGGGCCGGATGAAGCAGGCGAGGAAGTGGTGTGTATTCACGCAGCAGGAAGGGACAAAGGCCACTCACTCATGTGGCACAGAAGCGACACAAACACACACACACACACATTACACAAAACTCAATAACACAAGAGGGCTAGAAGTCTTTCCAATGCAATACAGGCTTACTAGTGGGCTACACACATGCACACACACACACACACACACACAAAATACCCTCTGACCAGGTCCGCAGGAGGCACTGGGCTGGGCCAATTCAAACACACACACACACAAACATTATTCCACTTCCTCAGGGTTATGACATCAGCGGGTGTGGTGGGAGGAGTAACTTTTGACAAGTGTGCACTTTTAGAGGGAAGAAAGCACAAGAGTCACTAAATGTTCCTAAATCTCACGCAAAAACACAACCTCGGATATAAAACCTCTCGTTAAGCATCGGCCTCTTGTGGGAAATTCTGTGTTTTTACTTACGACGATCGTTAAAATGTGGTGCAGTGTGCAGATATTTGTGCTGTCCTGCCATTGTGTGGACATTCTAGTGCATTTATGTTGGTATGACCTAATGTGTGTCCTGCACACACTGTAGGGTGTGTGTATGTGTGTGTGAGTCAGCCTGACTTAACAGAAAGACTGTAAAATGGAGAGACCTGGTAGGAAGAGAAGAGTCATAAAAACAGGCGCTTTAGTTTTTTTGTCAGTCAGGTTTTGGTGGGAATTCTGAAGAGGTTTAGTACAGATGTTTCACAAGGTGAAAAAACGGTCACTTTTGCATAGACTAGTCGACTAATACGTTCACTAGTCACCGCTGTGGAGATGCTGATTGTGGATTAGTGGAAAAAAAAACAGCGAGGCAGATGGTAAAGAAAGCTAAATGTACTTTGTCGGTCTGAAAATCTGCATTTGACTAAAAAACTCAAAGAAAACACTTCCTCAACTCGGAATTCTTACTTCTCAACTAACGATGGTCTCCTGAGCCCGAGTTCAGCAAGTGACGTCAAATCAACATGGCCACTCACAGCAAGAACAATAAACAAAGCAGCACTTCTTATCTTTTAATGAATTATACTGTATATGTTTACTTTAGACAAGTGAATATACAGATATATTTGCTTATTAAATCTATAACACTGACTATACAGATCACTGTTTTGTGCTTTTTTCCCCATTTTGTTGCTTGAAAATGACGTAATTCTGACTTCCGAGATAAGACGAACGCAGCAATATTTCAATCCGCTGCATGAATCCGATTCTACAGTCAACTGCATGTTGTGTACAGCTACGCTGTGAAGTGTTGGGAGTTTTAAAATGAGAGAAGGCGTTCCGATGTTTGCTAAAAGATCCGCCTCACATCGATTTCAGCCTGGCTTTAGAGACCACCAGTAGTCCAGCCCTGGTGGACCTGAGATTCTGAGCAGGAGTGCAGATCTGCAAGAGAGATAAATCAAATTGAAATAAAGTGAATTCCATCATGAGATAGAAAATAGAGTGAATTCCATCATGACCAGCGCTGTGAGAAAGAGCGCTCTCAGAGCCGCGGGTTGCACGCCGCTGTCCGATCCCGCTCAGTTTTACTAGTTTAGAGTCGCAAGCCACCTCATGAATGATGTTCCAGACTCATTTATTGTGGAAAATGGCAGAAAACCCCTCAGATGCTGCAGCATTGAGTTCTTTTGATGGACACAAGCTTCCATGCTGCGTGCTCTCACTTCCAGCGTCAGCGATTTCAGCTGATTCATCTACCCAAGTGCATTTGAAGACTTGGTACATTCATAAATAGTGAAATATGATGCACAGATTTATTATTTCGTACACTTTTTGCAACAATGCATTAAATTTTGTAACAAAAAAAGCACTGAAGTTTGATGCGTCATGTGCTGCTGTGTATCATCATTTAACTGCAGTAAACTAGCCTAAAAATAACAACGACCTGAATCAGTGTTTGCTTTTATTACGACTAGACGAGATGACTAGTCAAGCACTTTTTTTTAAATTATGGGTCAAACCGTGTGTATACAATTGCTCTAGTGTCCCTTCCTCCGTGTGAGATCAGGTGCTGACAGAAGTCTCCAGAGAGAGGAAATCAGACACAGGAGTGTGTTTTGTACGTGTGTGTTTTTATAACTCTAACCTCATTGGGCTACACTGCTTCTCTTCTTCTTCTTCTCTTTCTTTTTCCATCCATCCGACTGCCTGCTCTGTGTATCTGGTATAACAAGACCCTGAGGAGTGTGTGTGTGCATGTGCAGTGATATGGAAGGAGAAGTGCAGTGAGAAGTCAACAATTTTGAGCGACAGCAGGTTGTAATTTTTTCTCTTCTTAGACCTCACAGAAGCTACTTGACTATCTGTCAGCGAATTCTCAGTCAAAACACACACACACATATGCACACACACATCTATCATGGTTATATTTGTTATAAAATATATAACATATATAAAAGTGGATGCTGTATAGACCAAATACTAACAATGTTAGTATTTTGTTGATTTTTTCATTAAAACAGTGGGAAAAACTCTTTAAAATTAGCACACAAATGCAGTTGCGCTTAGCGCTCGTAGCTCCTACAGCTACATGTGGTTAGAAACGTTTCTGTGAGATTGTGTTGTTTCTGTCCAATCATAGCCAACACGACAAAGGACAGAAACAACACACGTACGTAGAAAGACAAAGGAAAAGCATTTGTATATGATGACAAAATTGACTTGTGGGCTACTTTATGTTCAATTTGAGACAAAATGCTGATCGTTCCTCAAATTACGATGAATATGAACGCTAAACCTGTGATATGTTGTATATACTGTAATTCTTTATCAATTGTTGTTTAATTCGAAGTATAAAGTCAATTCCAGACACACATCTGTAACACACATCTACCGTATATAACGCACACCTAATGAAAATTTAGTTTGCGTCAAACCGTATGACAAAAACATATAAACCTCTAAGTTATCCGCTATGTAGCTAAATGACTACACATTTAAATGTAGAAAATGTTGAAAATGTGATGCAGATATGTGATGAAACTTTATTCAGTAGTGTACAGTAGATGTCATGCTGTAATATGAACTAGCGAGGTTGACATGAACAAAAAGAAAATGAACACAAACTCCGCCCCTAACCATGACATCGTTTATTAAAGATTGATTTGTTACACCTTTTCCAGCATAAGATCTTTTTGGAGGAAAAGTCTAAGTGTGTTTCTTTGTCTGTGTGTGTGTGTGTGTGTGTGTGATGCTAGTCAGAGGGATTTCTTTTCTCATGCTAAAGTCCCAGTTTGTTAAATTTTAACGATGTCGTTCCTGTTCAGCCAGGGTTTGTCAGGATGAGGTGTACCATGCTGACCCTGACATGGAAGCCCCTGCATGTCCGTGAATCATCGCTAGATCACGTGACGACTAGAACACAGCCAGGAAAGTGTACTTAGCTGCTTAGCTGCTTCTGTTAGCATCGATCATTTTCCACTAAATTAAATCAGCATTGCAACCAGAGGCTTTATTTGTTCAGTGCCCGCTTGCGTGACTACATTTGTCCGTGTGTGTGTGTCTGGGTGTGTGTGTGTTTTTGTGTGTTAGCAGCCAGGGCTAGTCCCCAGTGAGGTTCATATTAAGGCTGGACTTCGATGTGGAATATTAAATTAGCTGAACTCCGCTGAGCTTTCGGAGCATGTGTGTCGTAGATTTGTGGTTTTTCTGTAAGCAGAGTGTATTTGCTTAAGACGTTTTTCAACACTGTTGTGGAACTTTGTATTCTAAGTGAATGAACACACACACACACACACACAGCCCTGAGTGTGGTTTGCTTGGGCAGTGCTGAACTTCTTTCACAGCTCGACTAATGTGCAAAAGCAGAAAAAAATCAACACTTTGTCCATATGTGATTTGCTCTCTCTCTCTCTCTCTCTCTCTCTCTCTCTCTGTGTATATGTGTGTGTGTGTGTGTGTGTGCCAGAGAGGCTGGGAAGTGGTTCCTCCGTATCCTCCATCGTTGCCAAACCCAACAGAGGAAATGGTGCCTCATGTGTTAGAAGCTCAGGTGAGCAGAATGGAGAAACACATGTTTTCCACATTATTTACTTTCGGCTAAAGTGGGTTAAAGAGTAACACGTGTAAAGAAAAAGAAAATGACCGGGACTCATACAGGGTTTGCCTTCTAGGTCACAAAGAGCTTAGTGTTAAAGACTCGTACGATATTATAACCACGAACAAATCAGCACATTTAAATGTATTTATCTACACAAAAATCTACATCTATATCTATAGCTATATCTATCTATCTATCTATCTATCTATCTATATACATATATAAACTGTATGTATAAGTATTGTAACAGCTCATTCACAGGGACGTGTACGGCAGAAGCTCCACATAACAGATTAAAAAAGAACGTGTGTAATCGCTGATATGATGGACAGTTATGGAAGGAGTCTCCAGTGTCAGCACTTTGTAAAGTTAAAGCTGTACCTTTAAGTTTTCAGGCATTTTCAGGACAGAGGAGATTACACTTCTTGCCATTTCTCATTAATGTGACAAACTGTGATTTTTTTTTCTTATTACTTTCGAGAGGGAGAAAAAAGAGAGGCTGGTGAGGGAGCGACTAATCTCATGGACACTCCACAACATTAAATGTAACTATAAATGGATAAAAAGTGTTGTGTTTCATTCTTTAATAAATAAAAAAATTGCAATTGTTGGCAGATCGCTTCAGAATGGGATGTTATAGGAAAATAATCAACTTCAGAGTTGGCAACAGTTGATTATTTTCCTATAACAGCACCACATGGAGTGTTTTATTCCTTAGTTAATGCAGTTCAGCTGTTATGTGGCTTTGGTTTGGTTTCTGAGTCAAAATTGTTTAAATTTAATTTGAAATTGAATCTCATTTAAATTTGTTTTTACTGTTTCTGCCACATCCGAGAATCCCGGACACATGTTTCGACGCTATTCCTGAGCGCAAAATACAGGATGATGAATTTGTGTTCAGCATGCATACACCGTTAAACATTTCCATTTTATTATGGAAGAAGCTTTAAATGATTGTATTCATCATTTAGTTTTATGCCAAAAGCTGTTATCAAAAACCCAACAGAGATCTCTAATTTCACTGTATTGTGTTGCTCCTGATGTATATGTTGCAATTTGATGGGAAAAAAGTAAAAAAATTTTATTCATGCAATGAAATGTATGTGCGTCCTTGGATATGTGCGTAAATATATTTAAAATACATGTGGAATACTTTTCCTGTGTGTATAGTTTTAATAATCCCTAAGCACCAAAATTGGCAAAAAGAATGGATATAATTTTTTTTTTTTATATTTTGGATGGTTCATAAAGGTTTGGAGCAAAACTTCATTCACCATCACCTATAAAAGGATTTTTTTTTTTTGGGAACAGTGGTCCTGATGGACAACTCCGTGTGATCTGATGTGATTTGGGATCCGAGCAGCTCCACAGAACCAGCAGAGTGACATGCAGCTACCTGCAAAGTCTGCAGGCTACTTTAAAAAAAAAAAAACTTTCATTGTCCAACTAATTACAAAACTATCTCTAGAAGTGAGAAGTCTAAAACGCTCCACACACTCCTCACTGGATGACTTTTTTTGTCCATGAGGAGTGAAGTGGAGTGTATGAGTGTGGATAAAGTGAGTTCTCGAGGTAAAAAAACCTGAACTTTTCTCATATATATGCTAATGAGTGAAGGAACGTCGGCTTCGCGGCAGAGTTCGGAGGCTTTTCAGCATCGTGTCTTGGCGCTCTTATTGAAGCTCTGAGATTACTACACGCTTCCCCATTAAACTCAGCACAGCTATCTGTGTGGGCGAGTGACGGTTATTGAGTGTGTGTGTGTGTGTGTGTGTGCACGCACCTAAATGTGGACAACTCTGCATGCATTATTAATCAGTAATACTAATAATGAACAATTTTTTAAAGGACATGTTTGGTGTTCAAGCTTGTGATTAGCACATGATGAAAGTTTACGATTAGCATCATGTGGCAAACATCACACATGGTCTTTAATATGCATCGTTTTGCTAAGAAATATAAATTATACACACAGCATATTAATCAAATGAAGCAATTTTGGGTTCAAAATGGCCGCTGTTACAGTTTTCTGCCAATCTACTTTTGTTCTTTTTTTTTATAGATAACAAAACAAAAGAATGTTTCAAATGAATAAACAATTCGATGTTAGATGCAATGTTTTGAAGAAAACGCAGGGCATTCACAAATCATCATTTCATGTGATGAAGCGGAGTTACTGTCACCACCCTGAGGTTGTTTATTTTCCAAAACAACATACTTGGAAGTGTTTTATTCCTCTAATACCACAGCAATTTGGCAACAATTACAATTTTTATTTATTAATGACACATCATGTTTTTTATCTCTTTATAGTTACATTTAATGTTGTAGAAGGTCCATGAAACAAGTTAGTTCCTGTTATCACTTATGTTATAGCAGCTATAAACAGTCGTTCTCTCACCAGCTGCTCCATTTTCTCTCCCAAGAAGTTAATAAGACAAAAAATAAGACAAATTAAACACAGCTTGTCGTGTTACCAAGAAACCGTAAAGAAATGTAAACTCCTCTGTCGTGAAGATGTCGTAAAGTTACAGCTTTATCTCTGACTGTTACAAAGTGCTGACACTGGAGACTCCTTCCATAAATAAACATCTAAATAAATGTGTCCTGCACCATGTCAACAATTACACAAGTTTATGTGGAGTATCTGCTCTACAATCCTTGTCTTAGTGGAAATGATAACACATTAGATCAAGCACCTTTGCAGCAACACTTTCTGACCAATCAGAATCGAGAATTTCACAGTGCTGTGGTTGTAGTTAAACTAGTTCAACTCAGCTAGGCTTGGATGTCTATGATAATGGCTAGGGTGGTTTATTTTTCAATAGGGAATTCCTTGAATTGGACATTTGATGTCAGAAAGAGTGATTTGTTTCTCATTGCCATGACCGTGGCTCACTCCTGACCTCCAGCTTTTTTGAGTGTGTGATTCTCAGGCCTGGATAAGCGAATGCTGTACAATGGCACAGCGAGCTCTCTGGCTGACTGGGTTACATTCTCAGAAGGAACTCCCTGCGGAAACGCCGCTGAAGGTGGTGTTTATTTACAAGCAGTGATACCTCCTGGGCGGCTCGGGTAGCTAAAGTGATACATCCGTGGTTTTTTTTTTTTTTTTTTTAGTGGCATACAAATAGAGGGTCATTCAGCGAGGACCACGCGGGCGATGGGACAGACGAGACTCTGAGACCTCGATGAATTGCAGAAAAGAGCAGCAGAGTTCCTCAGAGGCTACCTGAGAGAGAATAGCACAGAGAACAGCTCGTTACCTGTCGAGGGAGCAATCACCGACGGTTCAAGTGTCGCTGAGAGAAACAGGCCGGTCATGTGAAACTCCAGAGAGAGAGAGAGAGAGAGAGAGAGAGAGAGAGAGAGAGAGGAAAAATCCCATCAGACGCCACTTTGGCTGCATCTACTCTCTTAACAATGACACCCAAGTGACCAGAGGTGTTATACGCACTCAACACACACACACACTCCACGTGCACTTTATAATAATGCATGCATCTGTGCAGTCACTCATACAGATATACACTGTCTCTGTCTCTCACTTTACCTCTCTCTTTATCTCACACACACACACACACACACACACACACACACACACACACACACACACACACACAGACAAACACTTATTTATGCACACACAACACAAAGAAAGCCACATGTATATGCATCCTATAATAATCCACATGTGTATGCACTTATACTCATGCGTGCAAACATATGGGTCAAAGATAAAAGTATTGGCACCACCACACAGCATTTATTTAATGACAAAATAACAACTACTAACTCAAAGATATAATTTAAAAGTCATTAAAAGTGTAAATGGAAATCAAACGTGAATAATTTTTAATGAAATATCTTTTATTTGGCTAGTGTATGTATTTTTGGTATTGTTCTTGAATAAACATGAGATGAAATGATACAGTAAACATCACAATGTTTAGTGTAAAGCTGTGAAATTTATTAATATATTTAAAAAAATACAATATATACATATACACATGGATGCAAGCAAACACACACGCACACACACACACACACCATATATATGGACACTTACACTTCCATTAGAAAATGTGTGTAGATGATCACACACAGGCAGATAATGATGAGAAATTTGTCTTACAGACTAGTGAGAAGAAACTCTCACTTCTCTTCAGTTCATCAGTTCACCAGGTCTGACATTTGAAATGTTCTTTTTCTGTGAAGGCCAATGCTTGTTTTCACCACTCCACCTCCTCCATGCAACCTGGAGCTCTCCCTCTGTGTGTGTGTGTGTGTGTGTGTGTGTGTTTGTTGTCGGCTCTGAGGAAAGGGAATGAAACAGAGCTGATGAAAGACGTAACACATGGATAAGGAATGATTTAAGCCGTCTGTCTGAAATGAGAATCACAAAAAGAGTTTAAGTGCAGATAGAGATTATTCAGAGATTATTCCGAGATTATTCCGAGATTTTCCAGAATTACGGAAGTTCCTGAAGCACAAGGTGAAAGATAAAATCCAGGTAAAGTCCCTCAGACACTCTCAGAAGTCGCATTTATTTGTAGCCTTTTCTGCTATTTTTTTTAAATATCTGTTTATCTGTATATTTATGTATATTTTATATTAGATAGGAATATATTTATATATTTTGTTTATTGCTATATTTTATATATTTTATGTATTGTGTATCTAATATATTTTTGTAAATGAATATATTTGATATGTTTGTAAATCACCTTTAAGCCAGTGCATTTTTATTCCCAGTAATTACCTCATCACATTGTTATATAAATACTCACTTGTAATAATTTTCTATTCTTCTTTTCTTATAAAGCACTGTTGAGCTGATAATAAAATGATGATGATGATGATGATGATGATCATTATTATTAAAGTTGCACGTTCTGAAAGCTGCCCTAACATTTAAAAAAAATGTACTAGGAATAAACAAACAAACAAACAAACACATTAATAAATAAAAAATGTTATATTTTAATATTATGTCATTAAATTAAATGGCATTAAAACTGTCATTGTTTTTGTACTAAGAGCAAAATTAATATGTAAGAGGTATTTTATTTAATTTATATTTTCCCTCATCGTGTTCATTATATTTATGACTTTTTATTTCTTTACTACTTATTTCCTTTTGCAGTACTTGAAATACTTTTGTATCAAGAATATTGTGTTTGTTCTTTGCTGAAACTATTATAAGTTTTCTTATGGGGTAAATAAGTAAATCAGTCTCTCTCTCTCTCTCTCTCTCTCTCTCTCAGTCTCTCTTTCTTTCTCTCTCTCGAGTTGTATCGTTACTTTTCCATCATATTTGAGTCTGCATGGAGTGAACTTATCTTCAGTAAATCACTCCCCGCCCTCCCACCTGCGCTCCAGCAGGAGTGGGCGTGGTGTAATCACGAAACCCCGCCTTGTGGGCGTGTCGTATGCAAATCCCGGGACGGCATCCACCTGCCGAGGCGCTTCGTGCAGCAGTCAGAGCCAGGCGAGACTCCGGAGAGCTCCAGTGCGCGCTTTCCTCCTCAATCTGCCCCGGATCTGGATCAACCTTTCCTCCCAGCCCAGTGTGTCAGGAACATCAGGACTATAAACACGGACAGATCCACACACACACACACCCACCCACACACACACCGCTGTGGATTTGTGCGCCCGGATTGGCGTGGGCTTTTTTTTGTTTTTATTATATTTTTTCCTAAAAGGAGTGAGGATTTCCACTTCAGACCTGTCAGGTAAGATCTCACGGTGGTTTCTGGATCTCTGAAGGCTTTCTCTGCTTTTAAGAGCTTCATTTAAGAGCAGTTAGGATTTATAGGAATCTTTTCTTTCCTCATGTTCAGTGTCTGTTGTCAAAAAAAAAGTGAGTTGCAACTTTATTATGAAGGCATTAACATGGCAGACGTAGCATTTATTACTAATATTATTCTTATTCAGAGAGAGGAATCATGCACTTCACAGGAAGCAGAATCAAAAGAATAAAAAGCATTAATAACCTCCAAGTCCGTGCGCTCGAGCTCTGTGCGTAAAGCTCGCCTTCATCTCCTTTAGCTTTCTATCGGAAAGTTTTCAAGCTTAAACTGGGTTTTATCTGATATACTTCTTATCTCATACACCAGATCAGCAACATCATTTATATATATATATATATATATATATATATATATATATATATGTAAATATATGTAATAATGTATAATAATAATATATAATATTGCGCGTGCGTGATACCCAGAACCTTGATTCCGAGGGGGCTCTCAGTCTTCTATTTGTTTGTTTGTTTGTTTGTTTGTTTGTTTGTTTGTTTAGCAATAGTAGCAGCCAGGGACCTCTTCGAGTGCAAATAAAATTCCAAAAATAATCCTTATAACTGCACTTAGATACAGATTTATTTTATGAGCACAATCCACTGTTCAAGTATAAATAACACTGTTAATATTTTTTATTAGACTCTTCAATTAGAGCTTTTTATTGCAGTTACACTGTGTGAACATTTTGTATCACAGCCTATTAGCAGCACTTTTGTGTCTAATTTTAATGCAGTTTCATTTAAATTCAAGTTGACCTTATTTAATGAGCCTTAAATTCAACATAATAAAATAAAGTGATTTCGGTTTATAGTGATAGCAGTTAATACTGATTATTAAAAGTGGTCACCTCTGTAAAGGCATTTGGAAAAAACAGTTTAAATGAAATAAAACTAATAAGCTCGGAGCCCCTGACTTTGCTGCTGGGACCGCTGCTGGCCCCTGAGCCCCTCTGCGAGAAACATGGTCATAAACAGCAAACATGAATCATCTGATAGGAGAGATGCTGTGGATAAATAACTCAGGAGAACTCAGTGCTGAATTCAAACTCTGACAGGGTTATTGTGTGGTTCAGTTGTGATTTGGGGGTTTTTGGTGTACATGGCAACCTGCTCACAGTGTATTTAGTGCACGCAGGATTAATGGATGTTGTAAGTGCTGGTGTGTAATTCAGTTTAAAGCCTGACGCTCGCTCATCACCCACCGAGTCTGTGAGCTTTAACGTCCTCAGTGTGGATCTTTACAGCCGTCTTTAAAGCCGTCTTTACCTTCTGATCTTCAAAGTGCACAGTTTATAACACTCTATAACACTCTGTAACAGTGTGTAACAGTGTGTAACACTCTGTAAAGGTCTGTAACACTCAATAACACTCTATAACAGTCTGTAACACTCAATAATACTCTATAACACTCTGTAACACTGCAACACTGTACAGGTCTATAACGTGCTATAAGGGTTTACAACAGCCTATAACACTCTGTAGCAGGCTATTGCTATCTATGCCTATGTATAAAGGTCTGTAACAGTCTATAGCTGCCTCAATCCATCTATGAGACTATTTAGCAGTCTATAGCTAAATCTGTAGAAATCTATAAGTGTCTATAAAAGTCTGTAACAGTCAGTAGCAGGCTATAACTGTCTATGCCAATGTATAACCGTCTGTAACAGGCTATAGCTGCCTATATCATTCTATGGCACTATGTAGCAGTCTATGACTAAATCTGCAGAGGTCTATAAGTGTCTATAAAAGTCTGTAACCGACTATAACAGGCTCTAACAGTCCGTAACTGTCTATAACATTATATAACTGAACTCTATAACTGTCTGTAACTGCCTATAATTCTCTGTAACAGTCTGTAACAATTTATAAAAGTCTGTAACAGGCTATAACTGTCTGTAACTGCCTCAGTTATCAGTCTGTAACTAAATATGTAGCAGACTACAAGAGTCAATCTGTATAACAGCCTATAGCATGCTATACACATCTAATATCTCAGGTTTCAGGTGTTAAACTGACAGACCCAGGGGTTCTTTGCTCTCCTCTCTCTCTCTCTCTCTGAACACCCCCCCCACACACATCTCTCTCTCTCTCCATTGTGGTGATGGCGTACAATTGTTGTTTAGTTTTCTCTTGCTTGCGTGAAGAAGGTGGTTGTGCATTGGGATAAACACTGCGACACTTAACAAATTGCCTGCAAATAGCTGAGGTTTGAACAGCTGCTTCCACTCTGCTCAGACTCCCTCACTCTCACTCTCTCGCTCTGCCAGGACACAGTTTTGGACCCAGTTTCTCCCTGTGACTGAAGACGCTCGCCGTGCTGATATGTAGTGGCTTTGGGGAATAGAGCAGGGTTGCCAGGTCTGTGTAAGAGAAAACCAGGATAAGCTCAGAAACCTGAATCCAAAACGAAGTGCCGAGTGTGTTTACAGGATGTTCAGTGTGAGCAGATTGGGCGTAAGAGCCCTGGGATGAACACAGGATAGTCTTTATGATCACAGCAGCAGCTCTTGTGAGATTATCCACATGCATGTCCAGAAAGAAACCTTTAACACTTCTGCTAACAGCTAATAAGCTGAATAAGCAAGCTGATTTGTGTGTAGATACCATCAGGTAGGTAATGACAAAAACTCAGCTCTACATACGAGTCATTTATCATTTTATTTATTTAAACCTGTGTGCCAAGACAAAACCTTCTTTTACAATGGTGATGAGACAAACTCAGATAAATGGGACTGACTCTGTAACTCTCTGCACATTCAGTGGGTCATGTTTATCTCTGCCACTTTAATAGGAACACCTGTACACATGCTTATATATGCAATTATCCAGTCAGCCATTTATGTAGCATAAAATCGTGGAGATTTTTAGGTCAGTTAATGTTCAGATCAAGCATCAGAATGGGGAAGTGTGTGATCTCGTGTTGTTGCTTTCAGATGGGCTGTTGGTTCCAGATTGAGTATTTTTTTAAAACAGCACAACATGTCCAATCTTGAGGTGGTGACCCACATCGGGTTCCACTCCTGTCAGCCAAGAACAGGGATCTGAGGCTACAGAAGGCACAGTTAAAGATTGGAAAAGACCAGGCGATGTTTGATGTGAACATTAGCTGAAGCTCTTGACGTGTATCTGTGTGATTTTCTGCATTGAGCTGCTGCCTTCTGATTGGCTGATTGCATGAATGCGCAGATGTTCCTAATAAAGTGTCCAGTCAGTGTATAAGTGCCGCTGGTTGCAAGTTTGGAATCAACTTTTATATTTAATCATTTTTATTAACTATAAACCTATATGAAAACTTAAACTGATTTGTTTTATACCGCAGATGTTCATTTCATCAACGATTACAGATTGTCTTTGTTAAATAACAACACTTTTTTTAAAAATCTGTTTATTATTAGCCTTAAATTATGTGGAGCAATATTTACAATATTATAATTATTTTCCTGTCTTACCCAATTCATTTATTTTCATAGATCCTCATAAAAAAAACCTCTCTAGTGCATTCTGTCATTAAACTCTTCATAACTCAATGACAATTTTTGTCAGAGGGAATGAAAAAATATAGATTTTTTTACACGTAAGGTGGATTTATTGCAAATTATTATTGTCAGGTGCTTATATTTGATTGGCTCCCAGATCTAGAAAACATTCAGAGAGGATAAAACTGCACTTATTAAAGTAAAGTTTTTATAGCTCCATGTTATTTTGAAGAGACTTTTTTTTTTTTGCGAAAGCAGGACATTGATTTCCAGGCAAACCCGAGAAAAAAAGAAGAGTAGATAGTGAAGGTTTGAAAAAGCTCAGAAGTCACTCCAAAACAGTAAAGTTTCTGGAGACATGGAAGGATTCTGTTCTTTCGGCAGCTGTTCCTGCAGTTTAACGACTTCAGCTGAGGGTTGTGACAGCGTGTATTCTGTTTTGGTTTAATGTCTTGCTCCACATGGCCTGTATTTGAGTTGGACGCAAACAGGCATGTTTTTAGCTCCAATTTGATGTCCTGCATATCCAGGAGATGAAATGTGTGTGTGTGTGTGTGTATAAAATACTGTAGCACGGTCACAACTCGGCATTGTTTGCACTAATTGTGCTAATAACAAGTTCTACAACTTGCATGGGTTTGGTTGGCAACAAATCACTGTCAAATGCACTTCTTACATCTTGAGTGTTTTTTTTTTCCAGTATTCCCAGAAGTTTCTGGAGGAGAAAGTGTTGCACGATGCTTTCGGACAGGTTCCGGTTGGTCCGGATTCTCCTTGTTCTGTTTGTTCTGCTGGTTCCGAGCTCGGCCAACGATGCTCTCTCCGCCCCTCGGGTCTACCTCTCCTTTAAAGGTAAGAGATCGATGTTCTTCTTCCTTCTGTCGCTCCCGTAATCCGTTCCTGCTTGTGAGGTGCTTGGCTTGTGGTTCTGTCTCTTTGTGTGTTTGATGAAAAGAACCTCCTGGTAGACCTTTAGATTTTTATCAGGATTGTGACTGAGCTTTTGATTTTATGCACGTCAGAGACTCGCTTTGTGATGAATGTTTCGGAATACGGTGGAAGACGTCATGCCAGTGAGAGTAAGCAGATATAAATCGCACAGTTCAACCACTTGGCACGTGCTTTTCCCGACCAGCTGCTTCTGCTTGCACGCTGTGTCGGAATAATTAAAAACACAAACAAAGGGAAACCACCACCAACATCTGAACCCAGTGCTGACAAAGAACAGAAAACTTATCTGAGCTGTTTGCATGGATTCAGCCTCAGATATTATCTTCTTTTTAAAAGACAAAATTTCCTAAAATATTCATGCCCATGCACTTCTGTTTGCTGTTGTTGTCATTATGCCAGGTCAGCACCATGCAAAGATCCATAAAAACCCCCTCGCTGTGAAACTTCTCCCTTGATTAGGCTGGCCTGTCTCTGGGGAACTAAAGGTATTTTCTAGACTCTAAATTGTCTAGAGCATTGAAGCAAATCACAAAGCTCAGAGTCCATGCTGGAGCTGATCAGCCCTGTGATTAGCCCGAGCAGCCGAGGGAAAAGTCTGTTCCGCTGCTCGCTAGCCCTTCCTCACAGTTGAGTTAATTGTGTGGGCCGGCGCAGTTCATTATTAAGGTCTTTTTCAGCTTTAATCAAGACAGATTTAACACACCGCTGAGTGCGTATGGAGCCGCTCGTTTCCGTTCAGAGGCTGCTCCCGCAGACTCGACTCATTTTCCCCGTGGCGGATTTACGTGGCCCTTCTCTCCCTCCCGCTGATCGATACACACCTGAGTTTCTGCTCTCTGAAGCAGAGAAGTGAAATTGGGACTCATTGAATAAGCCGCTCAGGGAGGGCAATGTTGATCTAGAGCCAGCTCGACCATATCTGACCGTGTAACTGCATTTATGTGATAGGGTGCAAAAACTTGCTTTCACATACAGTGTTTACTCAGTTTGAATGGATCTCTGGTGTGTTCTCCTCCTTGGTTCGATAACACCAACAGACAACTTATGTGCAACATCAGCCAATGTTTCTTAGCAAATTGTAGCGTTAATGAACCACAGTTCAGAATTATGGGATTGCGATGCTCCTTTAGGTTTTATCTAAAACAAGGGACTTGTTTTAGAAATCGCTTGGCTTCCTGCTGCCTTCTACCTGAACAGACTTTCTCTCAGGAGCATCAGCAGCATTTTAAACTATCTACAGTATATCATATAATATGAATATGTGACCCATTGTATTATCTTTGATTAGCCAAATCAGAACAATCTGAGCTCGCTGTTTGCCGTTCATATCTTTGGACTTGTACATGGGGTTAATGTTTTCTGGTTGGTCTCCATTTTGTAGTTAAAGAACAAAAAGCTGGTGTGTGTGTGTGTGTGTGTGTCTAGCTGCAGGATTTGGCGATATTCTGCCAGCTGCAGATCTACAGAGGCATATTTTTAGCTGGCGTCAGATGTCTCTCCAAATTGATTTTGAAGAGCAACTGCAAACTTCATCAATGAACAGCACCTGCAGCTCATTGTGTTGTTTTTTTTTCAAAACCTACTTGAAAGCTAATTAATGTGCAATTAATCACAGAAGGTTATTGCCATTCTGATGAGCTATAATTTATGACTAGCCACAGTTTAATCACGGCTGCTTATTTTACTTTCTAAAACGGTAGTGTCTTGGCAAAGCCTCTGACGTCTGACTGATTAGCTGCACCACTTTCTTTCTGCTCGCAGTGTTTTTGGCCAGATATATTTTTTTCTAGAGCGTAATTCCAAAGTTGTCGTTTTTGTGTCAGTTTTTTTAAACATTCCCCTCCTAAGAGAGGAACGTTATGAGGTTGTGTTGTGTAACGCAAGATGGGCCAGGCCGAGCAGATGAGACCGCTTCCCAAATCGAATGGCTCGCTCTGTAAGGGGTTCAGGAGGCACGACCCCTTCATGTGAGGGACGCTCGGCTTCCCGGTCCAGCAGAGATGCCCCGCTCTGAGAGTTAATCAGGAACACCTTAATTGTTCTTTGAGCTTTGTGACTTCCTTCCCCTCGCATTGCAGCTCGTCAAAATCATTCCCTGGGGTGGGGTGGGCTGCTTGATGGGGGGTTTGAAGGTCCTGAGCAGGGGACCTAAATCAAAGACAGCTGCGGAGCATACGGGATCTCATTTAGCCTGGAATGATGGATCAGATGTCAAATCTGTGTTGAAGTCCAAAAAGATACAAATTTCCAAGCTGTTGTGTTGGATTTTATTCATATTCCAGCTTATACAAGGTATACAAATCGCAAGTATGGGATAGATTGGGAATGGTCAACTATACACTTTGATTTAAAAAGGCTCTTCAAGGGTTCTTTGGCTTGTTAAGAGTGCTTCACTTTCTAAATGAGCTCTACTAGGAATCCTTTCAGAAAAGAAACACTCTAAAGCTCTTATGGGTTCCCTGAGAGTGACATGTCCACTTCCAGTTGGTGTAGTGACTCTTTATTTTTTGGTTGATTATCCTTTGTGACATCAAAACTATGACGTATAGGCTGTATTGAGATTTTAATATTAGAGTTGAGTGCACACAGTGAGGATTTAATATCTAAATTGTCTACATCGATATTCAAATCTCATACGTAGCTGCAAACTATTCAGATTCAGTTCCAGTGCAAAACAATAGGGTGTGCTGGATCAAGTGCTATTTTATAAGCTGTCGGATAATGTCATACATAATCGTATTATTCTGTTTTATTTTTTTATTGTTTCCTACTTTTATGTTGCATCTTTGAATATAGACACTTAGTTGATTTCTCATACGTTTGTTGCCAAAACGTTTGTAACACCGTGGAGGTACATTGGGAAACAATCACCACTAATGTCCTGAAGGTTGTGAGTTCAAATCCCAGGATAGTCAAAATGCCAGTGTTGCACCCTCGACTGCTCAGCTCTATGCTTACAAGGTATTCTGGCTAACTTTGGATAAAAGTGTCTATCATTTCCTTTAAGAGCTAGTCTAAATAGCCATAGGGTGTGTAAAATCTGAGCAATGTAACAAATTTGTACAAATCAACAACCTTGTAACCGATCCGCAGTCACTTCGTCCTGCTGCTCTAGAGCAGACGTAAGGTGAGGCAGCATGGAGAATCGGTTACAGCTTTCAGAAGAGGATCGGTACATACACACATACACTCGCACAGCTAGCGCCGAGCCCAGTCGCCACCGACCCTCTGGGGGGTTCTGACCCTTTCCCCTCATGTTTAGACTGGGCTAATCATTAAATCTGGCCTCTTAAGCTGATCTGAGACTAGCTTTGGGAGTGTTCTCTTGTAAAGCTTTAGGTTGGGATCCTGGATCTGTGTCAAAGGGAAGGAAGAAAATGTGGACATTTACAGTGTTTAACCTGGAGGGGAGTGGAGACAGCATGAAGTCACATACGGTTACGATACGAGACACATGACCAGTGCTGACCTTGGAGCTCCCGTCTCTGTTTATACGTTTTACATAACCTGAAATTTGACCTTTTTCTTTATTCTCTTAAGGCCTTTAAAAACATGGGGAGTCAAAATAATACACATTATATACAAGTAAACTGTACTCGGGGATAGAGCAAATGTTTTTCTCTATGACTTTTGAGAATATATAAAAATAATCAGTATCATAATATTTTTACTGAATTGTAATACATAAATTATGTGGAAGTCCACTGATTGGGCCGGAAAAGATTAAACCTCAGTGTTTTCTTTTTTTTTTTTTTTTGCAAATTACATGAAAAAAGCATCAAAACATTTGACAGCTGAGCATCAGGCTCGCTCAGTTCTCAGGCTGCCCTAGGGGGTAAAAACCCATTTTGAAATGACAATAGATTTCCCCTCCATCCCTGCAGATTACAGCTTTTCATACTGCGGCTTGTAATGCTGATTAAAACAGAAAAAGGATGAAAGAAAAAGGAGTGTTTTATTGGATTGTTAGCCAAAGCCAAAGCCTGTTTCCCAGGAACAGCTCTGGGGCGATGTTTTTAATCTGGTGGAATTGTTCTTTCCGTGCTAATCCATGCCGATCATTTTAATCTGCTCAAAAGCCAAAACCCAGAAAACCAGTTGGGAATTTTATGAGCGATTAAAAAAGGTCAGGACTGATTTTCCGAGCAGCAGTGAGTGGAATGTTGTACCTGCAGGTTCCAAATGTGAAATTTTCACAAATCATGACCCTGAGCAACTTGCCCGGAGTGGCCTTATTCCAGAGACGTGGGAGATTATCGGCAAAAATAATCACACTGACCCCATGTATGGGTAAACGTGCAGAGATGCATAATTTACTCCTGTATTATATTTGGGTAGAAGGAGAATTGTATGATTCCTGGAATCTTGGAGCAGGTAGAATTCCAATATCGGACAGAAAGATTTTTTTTTTTAATATACTTTTGAGATTTTTCCTGGTCTTATTTTAGCCGTATCTTAATTTGAGGAAATGGTCCGTCTTCCATACCAATTCTTGGATGTTCCCCCATTTTCACTGATCTAACACACCATGTATCAGCATTGAGATACTTTCAAGCTGTGATTAACCGATTCTTCGATAAAAGCTGATTGACCAGCTGATCTATGCGACCTTTAAACGCCTCTCTCTACACCATAACTGCATGACCTTACCCTCATCTTAAATGCATTTTGTATTATAGTTAAGCTAATTATAACTACGCTGACTACCTACCAGTTCTGAGAAAGGGTGTGATGGTCCACTGATCTCACCCCGAGGGTTTGAGGCTCTGGTTCGAGGGTTTTTTTGATTGTATGTGGATGTTTAATAAGTAAACAGATTTGTCATTTGGCTCCGAACTTGTGATATGGTCCATATTATTGGTTGCCATCACTTCTGTTTGTTATTTATAGTGTAATTACTGATATCTATGACAATGAATTAACAAGCTGAAAATCTGACTAATGCAAAGCAATTTGTGGCAGCGGATGCTCGTTACTAGAAAGGAAGTTAGCGATTTGAGCTCTTTAGGTGCCAGGATGATGAGAATGGAAAGCTGTATGGATTAGAGAATGGGCTGGAGATGTGGATCAGTAGCGGCACGGCACGAAAGACATGCCACTGGCTAACACTGGGACACGAGAGATTGCCATTGTGTCCTGTTATACAATGTAAAATGAGGGGCAGTAGCTCTGATCTTTGTCAGAGAGCTGCTGTTGGTTCCTAACTCTCAAGTTCTTGATTTTATACTTGGTTTGTTTTTCACTTCACAAGCATGGCATTTACATTAACTGTAAACACATTCATATAAAAGATCATTGCTGTATTTTGTTGACAAGTCATTAGTTCATTCAGCCCCAGTTTGTGATGAAATAGCAAGGGATATATATCGGATTGCAGTGACTTTTTTGTGACACGGTTTCAGGATATTATATGAATATAACATTCTGATATGAGTTTTTAATATCGACATTAACAGAGCACTCCCTCTCGCCTGCTCCTTATGATGTCTTCACACAGGTGCTTGGCCCCCTAAAGTGCATCTTTCAAATCTGCAGTGTCTGAGAACTATCTGAAATGGAGATGCTCTTTAAAGCATATTCCAGATGAATATATTTAACTGTAACACTGACAGAAAGTCACTGGAGTTCGGTTAATGATTGAGTCATTAGCTGGCTCAGGTTCCTGAGCTTGGGTTACTGTCTACATGGAGTTTTGCATGTTCTCCATGTGTCTGTGTGGGTTTCCTCCAGTTTCTCTGGTTTCTCCTTCTCGGATACATGCTGGTAGCTGGGTTGCTTACGTTAAATTGCCCCAGGTGTGAATGAGTGTGTGCGACGGACTGGTGTACCAGCCAGTGTGTATTGCCTCCTCACACCCAGAGTTCCCAGGATAGACTTTGGATCCACTGTGAAGATGAATGAACGAGTGAGCATAATTTCTCGTTGTTGGTTTTTGGAACAAAAATCAAAGGTTCTGTGGTTTTCTGTGGTCCAGTTTGGGAATCTTTTTTTGAGAAATTCTAAGGAGATCACTGAGTGGATTCTCCTGTAGATGTCAATAGGCTCATTCCTGCTAATATTTAATCGATTATCAGCCCTTTGAGCACAAGTCGTCCCTGATCCCAGATTCCCACACTGAAAGTACAAGGGACGAATACTCTGTGTGACCTGCGTGACCATACACATTTGCTCTGAGCTGAATTTTTACGTTCTATTTTAGGCGCAGGGGTCAGGAACACCCTCAAAGGGTTAACAGTTAACGGAGAGGAATGACAGAAACCTGGAAGAGGATTCGAGTGACCAGTTTTGTATGCAAGGAGCTGACTGAGTTGAGTTGGAGAGAGATACAGAGAGAGGGAGAGAAAATTGGATCCTCTCTTTCACCTGTCTCATACTCAGTGTCCTAATGTACGTCTCAATATTACAGTTCTGGTAATGTTTAAGCGATTATCAGTCGTCCGAGCACAAAGAGTTCAGTGTGTATCCTGAGCAGGAGGATACATTAGCACACCGAGGGAGCAGATTAATCTCCTGCTCGAATGACCCGGTTTTATGTGAAGCAGCGACTTTGCCAGTGAATATATCCCGTTACGTTTCAGGGCTGCTGTGAAAGCACCCAGTCTGAAAGTTTGTCCTCAGATGGGATGGCCCGTGGGTTTTCACTAGGTATGGGGAAATCTGAGTAGATAGTTCGGCCATGATGATGCTAATGCAGCAGCCCGTGGGTGGATGCTAATGGAGTGCTTTCATGGCCTGCTCCCTTTCTTTCATTGTTAGCAGATTTGGCTCTTTGCATTCTCAGAGCAGTGGGGTTCTGAGTAGGAAGTGTGGTATTGATATGCGATTACCAGACTCACTCACAGATATCCTTCCAAGACTGATCTAGTCTGTCAATCATTATCACAATATTGGCCCCTTCTATTGGCTATAACTGATATGCCAATAACAGCAAGTGTTTTATTTCCCTTATACCACAGCAATCTGCTAATACTTAACGTTTTTATTAATTAAAAAAACAACCTGTCATACTTTTTATCTGTTTATAGTTATCTTTAATGTTGTGGAATGTCCATGAAGCAAGTTTGTTCCTCTTATCACTTATGTTATAAAGTTTACTTTTGACTGTTACAAAGACTCCTTCCCTGAATGCTGAGTAAATGTCTCCTTATAGAAAAATTCACCATATAAATTTTTTTTTTTGTGTTTAAATAATAATTTCTCACAGGATGATGTTCTGAGCTAATGTGTGTTATGAATGGAAAAGATTTGTAATACAGTGCCTAACTCTGAATAATATATGAATGGAGCAGGAAGTGTGTGAGGTATGTATGTGTGTGCGTGTGTGTGCGTGTGTGTGCGTGTGTGTGCGTGCGTGTGTGTGTGCGTGTGTGTGGGAGGGAGGGTGGAGTAAAGTCAGCCCCACTATAGGATGTGGTTTTTGGGGAATGGATTATCCATGACTCTAGCTTCTGGTTTTCTTTTTGCTAATAACTTACACACACTCTTAATCACTCAGCCAGTGGTGAGGAATTTCTTTAGATGGCAGGATTCCGATTATGACCAGTATAGAGGCTGCGTGTGTGTGTGTGTGTGTGTGTGTAAACGTGTGTTTTCTGGATTAAGGTTTAGCACTAGCATACTGCGCTCACCACCAAAGTGGATGGAATTTCTCTTTATTCCATCAACACATACACACACATGACTAGACTCCAAAACTGGAGTTTAAGAAGGCTGCATGTCGGAGTGAGTGTTCCTTAGTAAATGTATCCTGGAACCCGGAAATGGCATACACTATATGTCGAACATCCTATTTCAGATTTAGTCCCCTTTTGCTGTTATAATAAGCTCCACTCTTCTGGGAAGGCTTTCCAGGTTAGATGTTGGAGCGTGGCTGTGGGGATTTGTGTTCATTCAGCTACAAGAGCATTAGTGAGGTCAGGCGCTGATGTTGGGATGTCGAGGAGGTCTGGGGTGCAGTCTGTGTTCCAGTTCATCCCAAAGGTGTTCAGTGGGGTTGAGGTCAGGGCTCTGTGCAGGACACACGAGTTCTTCCACTCCAACCTTCACACACCATGTCTTCATGGAGCTCGCTTTGTGCACAGGGGCATTGTCATGCTGGAACAGGTTTGGGCCTCTTAGTTCCAGTGAAGGGAAATGGTAATGCTATAGCTTACAAAGACACTCTATACAATTGTGTGCTTTCAACTTTGTGGCAACAGTTTGGAAAAGAACCACATATGGGTGAGAGATGTGCATCAGCAGTGGGATCCCACAGGACCTTAGAAAAAATTCACAGGGCTGGGCCTTCTTTACTTTCTTGCTTGTGGGAACGGGCAGTCAGGTATGAAGCTCACGGGACAAAGAAAAGCAACGTTCATTAACATGGAAGAGTACTGGGTGCTTGAGTGGTGTAGCGCAGCACATTTACAGCATTTATTCATTCATCTTACCTAACTGTTTTATGCGTGTGAAGACTGGATTGCTCAGAGTTTCTTTGCGAGTGTCTGGGATTTAAAAATCGGTCCCGTGCACCCTCCTACTCTGAGGGAACACCTAAAGGGTTCTACAATCAGAGAATGTTCCAAGTAGAAGCTTTTTAGGAGATTAAGAGCCCTTGACTATCTAAACAACCCTTGACCAACTTTGATATTCCCAATCATCAACCCCAGCACTTTCATATTCCCAATCTGATCTCGCACATAATTCATAGGAATTCTAGGAAACTGAGGTGATTTTTTTTAAAAACTGGGGTTTTAAGGTATAGCTGCATGTCTCTCGGGCGGTACCTTCAAGCATACTTATGTCATAATTGGACCTTACAGACCACTGGACCTTTGATGAGCAGAAGTTGAATTGGGTAAGAAGTAAACTGAAGTTTTTTTTCCCCCAGAATTTTCCATGAACACTAAAGAAACATGATGGCATATGAGTTACAATCATAGTCCTCAGGTCACAGAGATCAAAAAGTGAACTAGGCACTGAACAGAGGTTTGAGAGCAGCATTCTTTTGCGATGCAGGAGAAAAGAAAGCTGGTCTGAGGTTCACACGCGCTTTGACGTGTTGAGGATGTTCTCTGCGGGACACACGGAAGTTTCTCAGAAAAGGAAGCAGCACCACATTAAGTGAACGCATCCAAGCTTGAAGCTCTCAATGGAGCTGAAGGCACTTGGGTGGCCTGCATTTGTCATTGGTAAGTGTGTGTGTATGGAGAACCAGATGGGGAGGTCTACCAGGATTTATGGAGCGTTTGTACACATATGTATCCGGATGGTACAAGAAGGATGTTATGGTGAACACCTGGCTAAAATGAACTTCACTGTCACTTCCTTTAATTTTCTTTTCCTTTCCTTCCATTTTGTTCTCTTTCCTTTCCTTTGCATGCCTTGCCTTTCCTTTGCCTTCAGTTTGACGTACTTTAGTTATTCCAGAGGCAGAAGCTGAAGCTGCTTGAGATGATCCTCTTCCACCACCATGTCCCTGTTTTCCTCAATCGCTTGAGGAAAAGCAGCAGAACCGATCGCCTTGTCTGGGTTTGGGTTCCACGGTCCATCAGGAGCCGGTGGTGGTGAATGAGACGGAAATCGGTCCTCCCTGTGGGAGTCCATCACTTACAGTTTTCACCCTGCAGAGCCGCACTGGTCCATCTGCTTTCTGCATTAGAGCTCGCTGGTGAAAAACACCTCATTAATCATACGCATGACATTCAGGGTCTTGTGGCAGTGGTTCCGTTATCCTCGTTCTTTCATTAACACTCTTAATTAATTATTAAAACAAAAGACAGACATGCACTCTTCAAGTATTCCTCTACACCCCTATTCCCCTATTCCCTTGAGATATCAGACTCAGGAAGGAGGTGTGGCCTAAAGTTTAAAGGCAGAATTGTACATTACATTGTATTATTGAGTCAGATGGTAACAGTTTACATTTGATGTGAATTTGTGGTGGTGTTTTTTTAGCCATTTCGGAGTCTGCATTTTAATGAAAATGTCCTAAGCTGAATGAGATGCATATGTGATCATTTATTTTGCACATGCAGCATGCTAAGCTAACATGGTGGATATACTGTAGGTTTTCCTTACTTTGTTAGCTAGATTAGTAATCATAGCTAGAGAAAAAAAATTCAGACCAAACACATCTTGGGTGATCGATTGTATTTGGCGTGAAGGGAACATTGTGTACATTTTATTTAACCCTCAGCTCTGCCTCTGTTTTAAGTCGCTTTGGATTAAAATAACAGTCGTGTCAGATGAATGTAATGTAACATCCTGCTGTTGTTGAATTAACGAGTCATGGAGTGCAACAGCCAAACCTGTGTGTGTTAATAAAACGCATAACACTGTGTGTGTGGGAATTAGCCTGTGGAGGTCTTCATGGTGATTTAAGGATTAATTAATCATTGACCCCAACATTGTTTCCATCTCTATAAACACGTAGCGGCACTGCCAGTCACCGCACTGTTGTTATAGCTGTGGGTTATTATGCGGATAAGTACATGAGAAAAGAAAACGGAGAATGTTTTTTATTCATGGTGAAAAAATACGTCATCGGAGATAATTGAGGTGCAATTTCCAGTTTAAAAAAAGCGCAACAGCACACATTTGTGTGAAAATGACACACGTCTGTGAGTAGTACTGGGGAAAAAGATATAGATTTAAAAAATATATATCTCAAGAATAACATTTAATCATATTAAACATAAATCTGCACTTCTGTGGTCTCTGGAGTGCTCAGATCCTGAGAACGGCTGTAAAATATGTGGGTGAAGATTCTCTCCAGAGGTTGTGGAGAGGTCGTGACCTCTGAAGGAAGGGGTCAAGAGCGGGCACTCCTCTCCACCTACCGGGTGCAGCACATTTAATCAAGCGCCCGTCAATCACGCTGGAATTTCACTGCAAGCCTTCACAGATGGGATTCGGTTCCTTGAGGTTCCTCTGGAGTACGTATGTGTGTGTGTGTGTGTGTGTGTCACAGCGAGTAATACAGTGTGTTTCAGGTCACTGCTGGTGGAAACCGTTGTTCCAAATGATGTTTATCCACTAGCGTGGTAAAAGTTTACTGCATTACGGCATTGCACGGTATTGCATCATGGAATCAGGATGGATATGGGGCAGGATGTGTTTTTCTCAAATGCTTAAAAAAATGGCTGAAACATTTGTACATTGAGGTTTAGATTCAGAGCATTATTATTTGATTTCATTATTATAGTAATTACTTTTTTCCTTTTAAAGGGATTTGCCAATGATTAGACATTTTTAATAATTAAAAAATAACCCATCATACTTTTTATCCATTTATAGTTACATTTAATGTTGTGGTGCATCCCTGAAATGAGTTCCGACTTAAAGCAGCTATAAACAGTCGTTCAGTCACCATCCTCTTTTATTTCTGTTTTGGAGTTAATAAGAAAAAAAAAAACCAACGGCTTGTCATGTTACCAAGAAATCGCAAAGCATAAGACTTTCCCGTAAAGTTACAGTTTTACCTCTGACTGTCACAAACCGCTAACACTGGAGACTCCTTCCATAAATGCTAAATAAACATCTCCTCACAGAAAACTTGTATCAACTGTATCAACGATTACACACATCAATTCATGTGGAGTGTCTGCTGTGAATGAGCTGTTACTATGGAAACGATAACTTATTGGAATGAGCACATTAACATAAACCTGCACTATAGAAAATTAATCAACACCTCCTGACCAATCAGATTCGAGATGTCTAATCCCAGGACTGCCACATACTCACATTGAATGGAAGTTATATTCATCATTTGTTAAATGCGAATTGTGCGAATCCTGAAAATAAGACCCTTTTTGTTTTTTCCCGTGACCTTGTAAATGGTGTCGACATTCTTTCAATTCTTTCTGTTCCTTTTCTCATCCCTCACATCTCATCCCTCCGGCCGTCGGTGTTTGAAGTGGTCAGCGTCAGTGGTCAGTCGTCCTCTTTCAGCTTTTCTCATGTGGAGAGCTGGGTGGAGTGTGTGCTGGAGTGGCACTCGGCTCGTCCGCTCGTCCCCCTCGGTGCCTCTTTGATGCCTTTATTCAGCGCTGATGCTCATTCAGCCGTTAGTTGAGTGGGTGGTGATTGTTAAGGGGCTCTCAGAGAGGCGATGCCAGTCCTCCTGCCCACTCCTCGCCCCCCTGCCTCGCCCCCCCGGGGGGATGGCCTCCTACACTG
This sequence comes from Pangasianodon gigas, assembly GCA_022758105.1. Lineage (NCBI taxonomy): Eukaryota > Metazoa > Chordata > Actinopteri > Siluriformes > Pangasiidae > Pangasianodon > Pangasianodon gigas. Next base: position 1,980,718 of record CM040473.1, on the reverse strand, counting down.
CGCATCCTTTCAAGTGCGCTCCGAGGCGGGAGGAGGAAGAGCCGGAGCACGCACTGGCTTTCTCTTTTGTTTTAGTTGACGTTGTTGGTGGTGTCTGTGTCACTTGTAGAGGGTGAAAAGAGTGTGTAGGTTGATTCTCATTCATTCATTCACTCACACACACACACACACACACACACGCACACACCAGCCTCCCATTCATTAAAGTTCATTCTCATTCTACCGGGGGCGTTGAAGTTTTCTCATTCATGAAGCTTCAGCATCCTGTAGAGCTCAGCAGGACATGCATCCTTGTATGTAAATAAGCACACACACACACACACACACACACACACAGATGTAATACACAAACACACACCCACGCCCTAGGGTTTGTTTCAATCTCTGCATGGGACACAGCAACCTTACAGCAACAAAAGACGCACTGACATCAAACTTCCTCTGTCCTGTACAGGAAATGGACTGAAATAAGCAGAGTTATGGTCATTTTGTACGACAAGTCTGTTGATCTGAAGTGTGTGAGTGTGAGAAGGATGTATAGCGTGAGAATGCACCTTATTTCACCAGATTTTCTTGCTGAGAGTAAAAGAAACTATATTTACTTTTGCTTAAAATAGTCAGTCATCGCAAATACAATAGAATGCAACACAGTACAATAGTATACAAGCGTAGATAGGGGCAAGTGTGTGTGTGTGTGTGTGTGTGTGTGTGTGAGAGAGAGAGAGAGACAGAGATCAAACTAATGTAGCCTCAATAAGGTACACAGACATTATTAGGCAGATTTGCTCTTTTATCGTGTAAATCGTTTCTCCAGCAGCTCCTCTGTGATGTCTGTATTTAACTCTTCCACTCCCGTTTCATCTCTCAGCCTCGGTAAAATCGACGCTTTATTGTCGCGTTGCATGTTTGTCGACTTCGGGTTTTTCATTTCCACCCCTACAGACGCCCCGCTGCGTTTCCCAGAGTATCATGACAGCTTTTTAGCATTTCCTTTCTGCGAGGAGATGGAAAGAGACAGAAACGAGGTGGTTGAGATGAGCAGCCGTGGCTCGGGGCTTTGGGGGCCGGAGGGTCGTGAGTTTAAGGCTCCAGACACACAGATACAGATATTTACAGGTAACTCAGTGTTTTCACAAAAAAAAATCCTGTGCATATGAACAGCTTTTTCGAAAATTCTGTATCTCAGTCCACGCAAAAACGATTTGAAAACGCTCTCATGAACACACCAGCCCAGATCGTAAAGCGTTACGTCAAACGCCTGAAAGAATAACGTTAAGAGCTGCATACTGTTAAAGAAGGTGAAATGTGCAAAAACACTAAAAGTTCTTAAGATTACACTTCAATACAAAGTGTTCACCTGGGTCTTATCCAAAATCTTTCTTCATATTCTGTCTTAAGTTGTAAACACGTTATCAAATAAGAAATGACAGAGCACAAGGTAACAACCTGACCACTGGCCTAGTGCCTTCATAACACACAAAAAACACACACACACACGCGCAACTTCACGCTTTGACATCAGCTTTTTCAAAAATGTGTGTAAACACAAAAACAATGACAACTGAGTTTTAAAATTTTTCCACCCATGAGGGCGTTTTTGAAAAAAGCTTCGTGTTCAGTGACCGAAAACAGTGTGTTTGTGTTGACAAAATGCAGAGAAATAACTACATTCTCAGAAATATCTGTATGCATGTGGGCGGGGCCTGAGTCGAGTATTACTTATCCTATTTAAATTCCTTATATGGTTTTGTACCTACAATGCTAATGTAGCTAGCTAGTAGATTTGTAAATTCTTATTTAGAAAAAATAAACATATCAGTCAAATGTGAGCTATAATATCACTCGAGTCACTTCTAATGCACAATTCCTGCCTTTAAACTTTAGGCCACGCCTCCTGCCTGAGTCAGTGTGTGTGTGTGTGTGTGTGTGTGTGTGTGCAGAACTAATTACCTGGGTAATTAATCACTTGTGCCTATTAGTCCCCATAAAGGAGGTGTGGCCTTTTATATGTTTTATAGTATAACTTGTGTTTGTTTGGGAATTACGGCTTTTTATTTGTATTTTTGGCCACCATGTGAATTTCAACACTGAAACCCAAAAGGCTTTTGAAATCTTTCAGCTGGTAAAAAACCTTCAGCAGTCATCAACACAATGTTTTGTGGCAGGTTAAACTAATATAAAGGTCAAAAAAACGTAAACCACAAATGTTTTTCTGCTAAACGGTGCCGTAGCTCTGCTGCAGTAATGCGGCTTCCTGGCGGGACGTTTGTCAAATCCCTAATTCAGTCCTTATTGCTTTAGACAGTGGGATCCATTTCCTCGTTGAGACGTTTAAAAATGGCTGTCAGTCCTCATCGAGTTCCTGCTTGTGCCCGGAGGACTTTGGCGTTGTGTTTGGAATTGAGTTGGGGATTGTGTAAGCGATGCTGGCTCCAAACACACCGACTTTTTCAACACCGCTTGGCGTCAAGTCACAGAAAGAGTCGCTTCAGTCGCTGTTAATCAGGGCTGAGCTGTGAGGTAAAGTGCACATGTGTGTGTGTTTAAGTGTGAAGAAGTGAGAGAGAGTGAGCACTGTGTGGATTTGGGTTCTTGCGGTTTGAATTTTCACTCGCTGGTCACAAAGCATAGTCATTATCGATGTAAGGCAAACCGCACGTTTCACAAATCGTGGTCAGAATCCATCGTAGATCTCAGGACGACGTGCAAATCAGAGGAAAATCCTCAAGTATACACTCCAGACACCACAGCACTCTCATAACACGGGGTTCCTCAAAGGTTCTTTCGCTGGTTAAATGCTTATTTAAGATGCATGGTTCTGTTGTTCCAGAGAAACAAACTGAAGCATGCTTCTAAATGTTAGAAGAATTTAGTATGAATTCTACAGATTCTAAGACTTTAGGGGAAAGAAGTTGGACTAGGAACTGGAAAGCAAAATAAAAAAGGGTACCAGGAGAACTTTTTGTGCTACTCGCCCTCACACGCAGTCCAGTTCCACAGCTCTGTGCTTGAGCTTCTCTCCTGGTTGTCAGTTTAAATCTGAAGTGAAGTGAAGTTACTGTTACTACCCTGACGCTGATTATTTTCCTATAACAGCACGTCCTGAAGTGTTTTATTCCTCTTATACCACAGCAATTTGTCAACGATTAAAATTTTTTGTATTAATTAGAGAACAATACGTCATACTTTTTATCGACTTATAGTTACACTTAATGTTGTGGAACTTCCGTTAAACAAGTTAGTTCCTGTTGTCACTTACGTTATAGCAGCTATAAACAGTTGTTCCCTCACCATCCTCTTTTTTCCTCTCTCTTGAAGTAAATAAGATAAAAAAAACAACAACAGAGCTTGTCATGGTACCAAGAAACCGCAAAGCAGCGTAAACTCCTCTGTCCTGACTTTCCTGTAAAGTTACAGCTTTACCTCTGACTTACATAGTGCCGACACTGGAGACTCCTTCCATAAAAATGTTGAATAAACATCAGCGTTCACTGTACAAGGCCATGTGAATGAGCTGTTACTATGGAAACAATAACGTATTAAATCGAGCGCACTGGAACTGAAAGATCTATATTGTTGTTATTCCCACACCTGATTATGTAAAGGTTTGGCTCCTGATGTGATGAAAAGCGGGTCACTTCTGGACTCCAGAACCTGAAAGACTGGCGTTAAACCTCGACTGCACTGCTCTGTTCTTGGAGAGGATTGTTTGCAATAAAAGTTTCTGCCAAATGAATAAATGTAAAGATGATCCCCAGACTGCCATCTATGGCCTGGTTTATTCTTTTGGGAAACTCCAATACAGTTCTGAGTAACGGCAGCAACCGGGTCGATTCCGGGCTTCGTGATTTATGACATTTCATTAAAAATTTGCTTGCAAGTCGGCCAAATCCAACACCTTTCGTCTGCCTCGGCAACGTTCTCTCTGCCAGTGAAAGATCAAATTGTGTGAAAATGATCAAACCGAACAGAAAATCTGTCCTTGGAGGGAATATAAGGAAGTTAAAACCTGGTACTGAGGATCGTTTGATCTGGTGGTTGTAGAGGTTCAGGAGTCTGTGAAGATTATACGCTAAAATAAAAAAAGGAGGTCACTGATATCTTTAAGTCTTTAAGCTGATGTTTTATCCACTTGTGAATTTTACAGTGGAAAATATTCCCCATCTTATCTTCCCGTGAGAATCGTACCTTTTCCTCCCTCTGAGTCTGCAGAGGTGAGCGCATTACTCCTGCGTCTGATTTTCGACATCTCGGCTCAGAACTCTGAAACCCGAGCTGCGCGTTAGCTCTGGATGCGGCTCCTGCGGTGCAGCTGGTTGTTGTCGTGCCAAATGCTGCTGGATCTGCAGCACACACTCGTTTATTCGTCTGAGCTAAAAAAAACATATACAGTACAAATACATTTCTCTCTTTATGTCTGCACACTAAAATGTCTCATGACGCACTGGGATTTTAAACTGCATTCTGCAAATAATAATAATAATAAATCTGTTTTTTATCGATATAATAAAACAGGGATAAGTGAACTGTAGAGTCAGGAATTAATATTCCATATACGGGAAAAAAAGTGTGTAAGAATACACGGGCATGTGAAAGTTCAGCAGAGCCACAGACAAAACACAGACATGCAGAACGCTGATTAAATAAGGATAAATATTAAACAGGCGTTTATGTTTAATCTGCGTTTCTACGGATGCAGTGTGTGTTTTATTAAAGGCAGGTGAACATGGAGGGTAAACCAGTGAAGGCTGCAGATAAAGACATACTCAGAGACCATGCAGATGCTGGACTAAAGTGATGAACTTACAGAATTTGTCCAGTTAAATCTACATCATTTCTCAGTTTACATATATCTGTTCCTGAAATGACATCATTTCCTCAGTTTAGAGTAATTTAATACTTTTGCTTGAAGTTTAACAACAAATTTGAACAAAATATTAAAATTTAAGCTATTCAAAAACTTTTAATTGGCATTGTAATGACAACAATAAATCAAATTGTGTTCAATTTGTATTTATTATTAGTATTAGAGATGCACTGGTGATGTTGACCTGAAACGCTGGATCAGTATCAGATCAGATCTCTGCTTCGACTCTTTCATTAGTAGCTGATACTCAGAGCTCTGATTTTTGGTGTCATAGAGGAAACTGGTATTAGTGGATCATTTCTAGTTATACTGAAATCAAGGTGTGGTCTGAGATGCTGTGTGTGAAGTGTGTGTGTGTGTGTGTGTGAGTGTGTGTGTGTGTGTGTGAGGGGGAGAGAGAGAGAGAGAGGGAGAAAGTCCTCATCTTACTTCTGGATAAAGTTACACAGTAATCCTGCTTAATGAAACTCATTGCTCTGTAATCCACCGAACAATACACTGACAACTCAAATGACATACACACTGCACCACCCTGTGCGTGTGTGTGTGTGTGTGTGTGTGTGTGTGTGTGTGGGCTTGTCCAGTATCTGCGTAGAGCTTGTATCAGAGGTTCCCATAGCTGTGTGTTTTTAACATCTCGGTATAAACACTGAACATTTCATTTTGCTGACGCAGTCATGACTAATCCGTCTGTTTCCACCTGACAGCCGACGGAAATCGGCTCCATTTTTGGCAACGTGAATTCTGCTTCCCACCTGCAACTCACCTCACGCACTCGATTCGTATCGTTCCATCTTATTTTCTGTCCACTGAGCCTTGTTTTGCTGAAATATGCATATTTAGAAACATGGAGGCTTCTAGTGTTTCACTGCTTCTGTGTGCAACTTCTACTGGAACAGAGTTTCACTTTTTATAGCAGTTCACCGCTCCTAAATCACTCACTGTGTGTGTGTATGTGTGTGTATGTGTGTGTATGTGTGTGTCTGTGTGTGTGTGTGTGTGAGCAGGAGAGAACTTATGTTCCTGATCTTAGTGCACAAACTTTGCTTAATTGATTGAGCACTGCATTAACTGCTACAGGAATTTATTAAACTTCCCTTCAGTGTGTTGTGGTCCGGTTTTTCGTGATTGCTCGAGCAACTGAAGTGTTTTTGTTAAAATATCTCCTGGCTGTCACTCCCTCTACCTGCCGCTTATCTCTTTACGGAAATTCTGCTTAGCAAAAACACAACAAACAGAAGTCCACAGCGTGGATCTCTGGCCCTCGCCCAGATCAGATTAGGGTATTACCCTGTGTTCACAGAGCCAGAAGCTTCTATTTGATCAAGATAAGGTCGTTAAAGGTGGAAGTGGCGAGGCTTGGCGTGTAAAGATCAGAGCGAATTGCACGCAGGTCGCAGACAAAACCCTCAGCAGCTTCTCACGCGCAAAAAGGGACAAACACAATTTTGTGTGCTTTCTCATCAGGAAACGCTTTTCAGTTTTTATATCACGATAAGTGCATGATATGAAACATCTTGGGTAGTCCTTAAACCCAGAGACATTGGAAATCTGACAGGTTGTGCAGGTTTACCTTGAGAAAATTGCCTGTTTTTAATATTTTACAAACAAATAGACTTGACTCATAGATACAGAAAAAAACATATATTTTTCAGTTTATAATGAATTTTAAAACCCTCATTGGTGAAACCAGTGATTCTTATCTGGCAACCCTACCCATGGTGAATTTCTGCTGATGTCTTCTTACAGAAGAACACTTGAGGACACCATACAAGTTACAATATTAAGCTAGATAGTTATCTAGGTTACGTAGGTTATTTTTAGTTACTGAACTGATAACTTCTCAGTGTTGCGCCACTTTATTCAATACCAGAATTTACCAAATGCTTTATTTTATAGAAGGATTTTAGTTAACTACCAAGTGAACTAGCTAGCTTATTCATTGGCAGGCTAACATAAGCTAGCCAACTTTAATAGTTGTTCATTTTTTTAATGACTGAAAAGTATTCTGTAAATGATTTCAATCTGATCCTGTGTAAAGTGGTTGGGGTGTAATCATTTGGACTGATGCATCAAATTAATTGCAACAATCCAAATTGTTATTATCGAAAAAAGACAGACAACTTGTGTGAGTTTTAAACTGTAAATAGGCTAGCAAGAAGATGTATCCTTCTGTACATCATCATTCTTGAATTAATGGTAGGCCTACCCCAGATTCTGAGCAAAGTCGTTAGACTTCTTTTCAGTCATATCGATCAGAGGACGCAAAATCGCCTTGTCCTGTATCATAGCAGATTTAGTGGTATCGTCAAACACTGCATCACTGAATCGCAATCGTATTGTATCATGTGGACGCCTGAGGTTAAGATCGCTATGCTGTATGTTTTTCAGACTGTCATAACAAACAGAATTAAGGGATTGACTTTATTTTGGGAACACAAACTTTGCCAAAATATCCATAACAGTCTTTCACATGTGAATTTTTGTGACTTATAATCAATCAATCATGGCCTCACGTCTGTCCCTAGAGCCTGTCTCTACTCATTTTACATTTCTGAAATGTTAAAATTGTGTGCATAATCGTCTCGGAAATGCCCTCGGGTTGTTTTGTGCATAGCTGAATCTGACATTGCAGCTTTTCCTTCATTCCGAAGCTGCTTTATCTCCAGCGTTTTATTGGACTGACTGTATATCTGTGGCTGTTTATGAGTCTCGGTATTTGGACGCCTGAACACGGCCAACAATAACACGGCATATTAATTGCTAACTCTCCGGCGTGGGGGCTTTGTGTGCGCTTGGCATCGGGTGGGAAGTCCATTAATCTCATCCGGTGAACAAGGGGACGCTCTCAATGGATGCTGTTCCACCCATTTTATGCTTCATTCTCAAAACCTGGAAAGCCACAAAAGAGTGTGAGAAAGAAAGAGGTTCCTCTTAACTTGATCTTTCCGAAGCGTGACCAGAGACCCTGATAGAGAGCTCTTGGCATCGGTGGACGAGGGAAGGAGTGTATTTTACCCGCTGATGAAGCCAGATGGGGGTTTAAAAGTATTTGTGCTTGTCCTTGCATAGTTTGTGCACTGTTTAATTATGTGCCACCCTAATTTACACCAAATTCTTACAAAGTCTAATGATAGAGTGGGTTTTGTCAGCTTTCATACAAAATATGTTGTAAGCTTGAATAAAAAGTACAGCTGGAAGAAACCTGTAATGGATTGGCGTCCCATCCAGAGTGTATTCCCACCTATTTCCCGGTATTCCTGGGATAGGCTCCGGACCCACCACAACCCTGACCAGGATAAAGTGGTTACTGGAGACCATTTACTTTTTCACTATGTTGAAGGTGTTATTCTTTGAAATTTCTATTAATCGCCATTGCAGAGGTTGTTATTTCTAACTTTTTTGCTGCTCTCAGAGACTTGCTTCCCTTTTTTCGAATTTCATATCTTAGAACACACTTAAGGAGCTCTACTGGAAAATGGCGTCTCCTTCTTCTTCTCACGTGTCTTTGCCCAGAGGGTCTGACAGCTTTGGGTCAGAGGTCAACCACGAGGTCACAGTTTAGGATGTCTGTCCTGTCAGTCAAGCACGATTGGACGGCGTATCCGCCAATCAAACACCACTGGAACAAGCTCTGACAGGTATTCAGAGAGGAACAGAGATTTTATTAAGCTCGTCCGTGGCTGGAGGAGATTATCGGTCTGATCTGACAGACGTAAATCTGCAGGTCTGTCTTTGTTCTTTATCTTTTACCTGTAATGTGTGAGAAGGGAACCTGAAGGCAAGAGCACACCACCATGACGTTCTTCAAACTGTGTGTGATTAAGTTTTCACACTAGTTTGTTCAGTCCTTTCGGCTTGTCAGCTCTTCTCCTAAACATTCGATAGCCAAATGTTGTTGTTGGAGAAGGTTTTGTTGGGGCTTTAAGTCTCATAGGTTGAAAGATAGAAACTTTGTACAAAACGTGTGGATATGTTAAAAATTATGGATTTTTTTAGAGCAATTTGCAACGTAAATGAGAGTCGAATCAGAACCAAACCACAATTTGCTTTTCTTCCTGTTTGAACCTTATGGAAAGATTTTATATGTGGAGAAAATGACCTTGCCTCCAAGCCCAAGTGTGTGCAACACGTGTGTCATATAAGGGTACGACTTGCTTGTGCCCCAGAGCTCACCCCACAGCTCAGAGGATTAATGTCAGTCTGTGCAGACAGCAGAGGAAAGAGATTGATTCTATTAGAGAAGCTTTCTGCGGCTCGGGAACGCGGCAGGGGATTGAGGGCCAAGGCAGAAAGGAAGTAGCCAAATCTCACCCTCGAGTTGAACATGGAGACTTGATGCTGAGTTTGCTCAAATAACATCACAGACTTGCTGAAAAGGCAGCAAACCTATTGGGATTATGAAAATAGAACATCGTCTGTGTATGGTTATAGGTCTAGTGGTGCATAGAAGCACAGATTCATAGTGTTGGGAGTCAGGTTTAAAATTTGGATTAGTCAGAAAAACTAACAAGGGTTCCTCAAGGGTTCCTGGGACAGTTTCTAAAGCTTTCTAAAGGTATTTTGGATCATTTTGTGAAAGAGAAACCATCTGGTATAGGTTTCTACACAGAATCTTTAAAATTTCCTGCTGAGGGTACAAACCTAATGACCCTTTAGGGCTTTCTAAAAGCTCTTTGGAACCTTTCACGAAAGAGAAACCATTGGCTATAGGGTTCTATGTAGATTCCTTAAGGATTCCCACCAGTGATAGAAACTGAAGAACTTCTTAGGGCCTTCTAAAGATGTTTTGGAACCTTTTATGGAAGAGAAATCATCTGTTTTAGAAGTTCATATAGATTCTTTTCGTGTTCTTTTCAAGGGTACAAACCCGAAGGACTTCTTACAGTTTCTAAAGGCATTTTGGAGCCTTCCACAATAAATCCCATTAGGGGTACAAACCAGAGGACCCTTAATGGCCTCCTAAAGGCTCTTTAGAACCCGTTATGAAAGATAGGGTTGAAGCGTTCTCTTTGGGGATGCAAAACAAGGGACCATTTAAGACTTCTTAAAGATGTTTTGGAATCTTTTATGGAAGAGAAATCATTTTTTGTACGTTCTACATAAAATCATCTCTTCAGTAGTGCAAAACGAAGAACTGTACAGGGTGTTAAATAAATGAAACTAAGGCACATCAATTACAATTCTTGCTGATTTACTTTATTTGGGAATACTTTCACTCTTTAAAAAGGTTTTCCTAAAAGTTTCAGTGCATCCTTTAAGGATCAGTAGCTTCCTAATGATGTACTACTACCTGGAAATGTACTACTACCGTATCTTTGATAGGGTTTTGCATTAGGTTCTTTAAGAAACCTTAAATGATTTTTACAAGTGGAGTGTATGTTTAACTTTGTAATCTGTCCATTAAATCCATGTGTCTGAAGATAAATTTGGAGCTTTTAAAACAAGTCAACAGCATGAAACATTCTCTGAGACATGGAAGACAGTGAGACGTGGGATGTCCCTCTGAGAGAACCCTCAGAAGTCCTATGTAGAACCCTACAAAAAATGCAAAGGATCAGAAAGGATTCCATGGAAGCTACAAACCCTGAACTACCCAAAGCCCTGGAAGAACGCTTTGTTTACTCAGAATGTAGCACCTTCGAGATGAGGTCAAATTAAGCCATGTAGTCCTGGATGTATGATGGAGGATTGGATGATGAAAGCCTTGGACGGGGGAGGCAGTCGACTTGCATGCCAATGCTTAACCTAAAGAAAGAAAAGAGAAAAAAGGCTGTGGAGTTATGGGACCGCTCTAATCTGTGCAGATGTTTAGAAAGATGAATGGAGCTTCTCCGATCTCACCTATGCCCTGCACAGAACGAGGCCAATGAACTCTTAAGTGCATTTGGGAGTACACATAGGAAGAGAAATATGGCTTGGCTGGTGTTCTAATATTCCACAGGGTTCTCACTAAATTCCCAGTGTAGTGCAGATAAAGCCCAGTGGAGTCAGGAGCTCTGGGCTGTGTCTCATTTTTTAAAGTCTCGATTGGGGTTGATTTATATGGAGTTTGGAAGCTTTGAATTATAGACGTCATATTGAATAAAAATCTTTTTTTCTATGGGGTATTTAATTAAAAAAAATTTCTTTGTTTTGAACTTGCAAGGGTAATCTTTACCTTCACAAACATATCATTCGAAGTTACAGATTACAGTTTCGAGATTAAAAAAATAAATCAGAATCCTAAATACAAATATTCAAATCCCAGAAATACTGTTTTTATATAAATTAGGCCAAAGATGAAGAGTCCAGGATTCCCAGGCAAAGGTAGACACTTTCAGAGTGTACAGAGTAGAGCTGTTGAGTCATAACGGAAGATATGAACCATAAGGTGCGTATAAAGTTTTTATGTTCTACAGAAATGGTTAAATTCATTTTAACCATCTAACTTGTTAGCTAGCTAATGATTGCCAGCAATGTTAGCATAGCCTAATTAAATAAAAAGTTAATTAAATTGTAACGCAGGTCTAACATTACTGTAGAAAGCAAGCTATTTTAGTAGAACACACAAAAGGTTTTTTATTTTTTTTTAGCCACTCTGAAAGTATCTACTTTTCCTTGGGAATTAAGGGAATGCGTTCCATTTTTTAAAACATAAATTTACAGAAAATGTATATTTTTGAGATTTGAATTTTTTAAATTTTGTGTTTAAATTTCAAAACTGTAATTTTCTTTTTTAAAAAAATCAAATCTTGCACCTAGCAAAGAAGAAGCACGGGCAAAATGTACAATTTATTAAATAAACCCCAGAAAAAAGAGAATTTTCTTTAATGTGATTTGTATACAATTTAAATATACAAAAGTTGAGAGATAATGCACGATGCAAAAGCCTGAAATCCAGCTGATTGCCTTCTTCCAATGTCGTACTCTCAGTGGGGGATTTCTGATGGATTTGGAAGAAAGCTTAATGTTCAAACTCGACCCTTTCTGTGAAACGGCGCTGAATAAATTCGGTACTCTCGGCTCGTTGTGCTCGGGGGAATGGGAGTTGAGCGTGTTGAGTGTTTTGTGGTTGGACACATGGCTCAGGGGAAACAAGAAGATTTCCAACAATTGCTAAATGCCTCTGGGATTTGTGTGACCCACTGTGTTTATGTGCTTCTGATCAATGAACTCGCTCGGACAGGGATGGCATTTTGTCCCAGTTTGCCCTGCGTCCTTGGAATAGAGGCCAGTGTTTTTTTTTTTGTTTTTTTTTTACCTCATTACTCACACTTGGAAATCAATACAACCTTTGGAAAAACCTTTCTGTTGTCTATAACCATGCCCTCAAACTCCGTCCTGGGAGCTTTACAACATTGCGAATGTGTCAGAGATCGATTTGTCCACAGCTTCCATTTGTCTCCATTTCTGTTTGCTATTTGTGCTCGACGTCTGACGATAGCATTTCAGAGAACTCTGGGTAACGTCCTGTTATCTGGGGCTTTAGGTTCAGTGAAGGAGCCTCATTATCTGTCTCAGACGGTCTTGTTAAGTGAGTGAGACTGAAGAACGTGCATCTGTGTGCCTCTCGGTCGTCTAATCACGCCGGCCGATAAGCGTAGCTACGATAACAGCAAAGATAACTCTATGATAGAGGTCTCTAAGTGTCTAATAAGTGCGGCTTGTGGTGTCAGGGATGGAAAGAAGACCACCGAAGGTGTAGTGTCCATTCAGTTTCTTGAAATAAGACAAAACAAAACAAATCCAAATCTAAAGAACATTTTTTTAAATCCTTGGTTGAGATAGAAAAGGTCACGGACTGACGCCGAGACGATGAGATAAAGTCTGATGGAAGCGGATTTTCGGATAGGCATGGCAAGTGTGAGATCTGTGATTATCATCTGCTCCGCTGGTAATATCATCTTTATGGGAAATTTGAGGAAAAAGCTGAATGGAAACATGCACAAGTGCTAATATTTATAACATTTATTCCTTTTGCAGGCGACTTACAATCGAGCTGAGCACATTAGGATCAAGATTCTTGTTCAAGTGGCTGTTTGGTGTTGCTGGGATTTGAACTCACAACCTTAACCACTGTGGCATAATTGAGAGTAGGCTTTGATCATTCTCTTAAACTGCCACAATGTCTAGTGATAATGTTACATTAATAATTGTGCAGATTTGCTATTTAACTCTTGAATTCACTATTTACTATTAAATTTACTATTGAATAGCTTGTTAAAATAGCTTTTTAAACATACATTGTGACCTCATTGTGAACCCACTGGTTGTGACCGTAATGGACTGCGGGGAAGCTAGCTGCTCTTCACCAAACCATGATAAATCAAGGTGCAATAAAATTTAGGAGTGTGGCTTTTAAACATGTATCGATAGAAATGCCAGATGCTGAAAACAAAAAGAAATGAAGCATGAAGAAAATGAAGGGTGAAATCCTTAATGAAGATTTTTTTTAAATGGTAAATCGTGATAAAGCCTAATCGAGAGTCAGTATGCTTGGCTGTGGTGGAAGATTCACCAAAAGTGACCACTGCTTTGTGTTTGAACCTGGATTCTTGGTCGAAAATGGAGGCCACTGTATCTGTGTAAGCCACCATTTCTCTCGAAAACGTCATTCGTCAAACATCATTGAAAATAATTGTTTGGTGTGTTTGAGCTGGAGTGAAAACATTCCAAAGTGCTTTCACACCAACGTTCGGGATGTGGAACTGGATTTTCCTGACTGGACGGCTATGCTAAGCAATGTGCTAAGCTATACCATCTCTGACTTGCTGTTGATCATCATTAAAAATGACCCACTTAAGAGAATCACTTAAAAGTGCTCAGTCGATAGC
>CM040473.1:1961972-1966935 GCA_022758105.1 Pangasianodon gigas | reverse complement strand
CAAAGCACAGTAAAAAAAAAAAAAAAAAAAGATAATTCGCCCCAACAGCAGTTTGTAACACAAACGAAAATGAAAAACGGTTCTTTTCCCGTCGCGTGAATCACCTGTGCGTCGAACACCGAGCGTTGACGAATCGCACCAATTTGAGGCCCCGTTTAGAGTTTAAAAGCTCTCAGATCTCCTATTTCTTAAGATAACATAACAAATAACAGATTGACCCCACTAATTATGGCATGTGGGTGCGGCAAATATGTAACATTCTATACCTTTAGGGTTTTTTTCCTTTTTTAATTCATCTCGCTCTTCAGAAGTGAGAGTCAAACCTGAGGCTTAAAAGCACCACGGCATGACATCATCTAACACACGTGCACAAACACACGGCTTGTGGGTCGAGCGCACCGTGAAAAGACTGATTGCAAACCAAGCGCATGTGCTATCACTATGTAAAGTGATCTGGAGTTAACGTTTTAGCCTCCTGTAACCAGGTCATTCGTTTTTACAAGGCTGACACGAAGCTCACACGAAGGTTAAAGTTGTGCAAAACATGTTACAGTTTGTATTCGACTGTTAGTGATCTTTCGAGCGCATCATTACACAGAGGTGGTGACATCTATGGGTTAGCTGTAGCATTTACGATATTAGACTTATGCCTACACCTGAAAACTACTACGAGGGGAAAGGACACTGGACTTTTATAAATATTTTGTGTTTGCTTCTAATAGCAGTTACTTTGAGTCCTAGCTGTAGAACCAAAACTCCAGGGGGTGGAGCTGGACCAGATCCAACTCCTCCTATAAGCCCAATTCTAACCCTACCCCAGGAGATGCTGTACAACACGGAACAACAAACACACCGAAACCCACTGACAAAATGGACCCACCCACTGGACTTTTGGCTCGACTTCAACCAGGTAGGAGGAGCTGGATCAGTTCTGACTCCATCCTCTTTACTTTTGGTTCTGCAGTGAGGGGTACTTGTGGTTACTTTTGCTTTGCCTGCCAGGATTTTCTTGTCAGCAATGTCAGCACCATAATAATGCCACAATAATTCATGTATCCTTTTGATGACGCTTCATTAATTTGCTTGAAATTTCCCACACACTGGGACGGAAACATTCAACATGATGGCGTGCAGAGTCTGTCCGATATTCCTGCTCCTCTTCAGTCTGTCCCAGCTATTAGGGACGCTCTGTCTGAGATCAGAAACCAGAGATAGACAGGCTTTTGTTCACACACTGATGATTGTCCTCGTTCTCACTCTGCCGCTTGTCTTTGCTGTGGTCATGATGGCAGGAGATTACAGACCACAAACAGCGAGCAGCTAAATCGGCTTGGTGACCCGGGATTCCATCATGCTTATCATGTCTGCTGTGTCTGTTTCTCTTCTCTTCTCTTCTCTTCCTGTATGTTTCATTCTCTTGGTTTTTTTTCACTGGTCAGGGATGCTAAAGGTATCTACTGGGAATGTTTGTTGGATTTGGGTGGAAACTGAGCCCTAGGTGGGTGACGGGCATGTCTAGTTTTCTCGTCTCGATTTCTCTCCACCTGTTGCTCGAGGGTGTCGTGGAGTTCATTTCCTCATTGAGACGTTTTGGGGAATAATGGGAAGCTCTTTAAAGCTAACACCCCCTAAGAAGGATTAGAGATAAAACCTCCAGTGCATCTTAGCTTCTGACACTTCTCATGTCTCTACTCCTGCCACAGATCATGTTTTAAAGGTCACAGTAGTGTTTGTGGCTTCTGTTGTTGTTCATTTGATCACTTTGCTGGCATGAGAGGGTTCAAATCACTTGTCTGAGTTAGTGTGGGGTTTTACAGTAACCACCAAACAGCAGCTTTTGGTTACTGTAAAACCCTGTATATACGGGCACTCCAGTTTCTACCGTGATGGGCTTGACCATGCTGTTTGAATGTATCGAACATACAATGATAGATTTTATTTCACATTAATGAACTCAAAACATTCTGTATTTACCTTGACAAAGAGCAAGTATGCTACAAAGGGAGAAAATAGGGTCGAGACATTACTAATGTGAGATGGAGGAAGGGAGCTGGGCTTGCAGAGGGTCAGATAATATCGGGGAGTTCAAAACGCCTACGCAACTGTTAATCATTCCAGCTTCATATGCTGCCTGGCTCATGTGCTGGCTTTATTGTGGACTGCTATTGAGTGATAATTCGTAATGGCATACTCAGATTTTAACGCTTGTAGCTCCTACACAAAACACATAGATTCCTCTCAGCATAGCTGTATCCAGTCATTTCCACAAAGGCCTGGTGCAATTATATTTTCTACCAAACTGGCAGTAGCACATCAGATATTTGACTGCTAAGATAACTTGGACAAAAAAAATCAACCCTGCACCCAAGTGCTAACCTAGGACATTTCCAAACCTTCCAGGTCCTCGTTGTTCTTTGACAGGACCGAACAGAGGTAGTTCTCACAATCCTGACCTGATCCGTACTAGTTGACCCTTCAGGAAAGCCCTAGTAGATTAAGGGTTAACACCAGGCACGCTTTCCTTTCCCATGGGAGGGTAGTGGTGTTGACGAGGGGGTCCGTTTGTTAGCGGCTAATCGCCTTCCTCACAGATGAGTGGCTTCTGAAGCGACTCAGAAAAAAATGATCGGATGGATAGCCCTGTTGACATGAGCGTGGGGAAAAAAAACCCCAAAAAACCCCAATAATCTCACTTCCTTCCTGTTCAGTCTGGGAAACTGGGTCGATCATTGGTCTGTGTTGGCACCTGGCTCTTCCCTGATAGGCTGACAGTGCATTCCATCTGATCAGCCCTGTCTAAATAGGAAAAAAATCGAAAGAATGTTGTGGACACAAAAGTGCTCAAAGCCTGCTGCCCACGGGGATGAGGGGAAAAGCTGATGCTGTGATTTCGGAGGAAAGAACTGAGTCGAGCACACAATGGCTACCAAACAGGAAGTGGCAGAACAATCTTTCGCCCACTTCGGCCATTTTGTGACCTCCAGGGCTGCAGCAGTGATAACCCAGCATTCCTGAAACCTCGCTGGGGAGGACACTGGGAGCTTTCCCTAGCCCCGGGTCACCCGAGGTCACCTTCCTGCTTCTTTAACGGCTGTAAATCAGTTGCGCTCCTGCAGAAAATCTAACAAATATTCAATATAGTCAAAGAGCTGAGATGATATACAAGAGCAGGAATATGCGTGAGGCTCCCAGTTTTGTACCCTAATACTTTTTGAAAGCTTTATGAAAATTGTACAGTGTTAGTGTTTAAAACATATACAATGCTACGACAGTTTGAATAATTAGATGTCGCTGTGTAAACAGGATTTCAAAATATTATGATGATTTCTCACACAGTTAAAGAGATTATTGTTTGAAATAATATATTGGTGAATAAATAATGAAATGAAAACAGTGCTCAGACTTTTGGACGCTACCGTACGTCCACCCCTGGGATGTCACAGGATGCAGTGAAGTGTTGTAGACCAGGGAAAAAAAGAGGTTGACCTCTGAAAGTTCACCTCCGTGTCCCCAATAAAACTCTAAAACTCTTCACCCCGCCCGTTTCTGTTCTAGTTTCCGACTCAGCTGTACGTCGCATCTCTCACTTTCCTCTTGTCCTTGTCATGTTTATTTGCGGAGGGCATTGTGTGCTTGTTAGCTGTGATGTATTGTCCTCATCCTGCTAAAGAACGCTGCCGATTGCTTCCTGGGGATTTTTAAGGACACAGATACAGACGTCCTCTTTCTTGGTGTGAACTTAAATGGCCTCAGAGTCACACAGTAACTTCTGTACTTACCTCTCTGCTGGCTAATTCATGAATAACTGTTTGTGAATGATATATTAATAAACCCAAGATAACCTCAACTTTTGTTTTGTCTTTGCTGAGTCCTACAGCTCCAGAGGAAATGTGTGGGATTGTGTAAAGGAAATGGACACAAATGGAGAATTAATGGAGACTTTGATAACAGGAAATTCACTCAAAATGTCAAAAGCGGGAATAAAAGGAATAAGGAATAAAACACTCAGTGTCATGCTGTTAGGGGAAAATAATAAACGACAGGGTGGTGTGATGAACAGGGTTGATAATTTGCCAATAACAACACATGTGGTAGTGTTTTATTCCTCTTACACCACAGCAATTTGACAAGTACAGTTTTGTTGATTAATTAAGGGATGACTCGTCATATCTTTTTATCTGTTTATAGTTACATTTAATGTCCTTGAAACAAGTTATTTCCTGTTCTCGCTCACGGTATGCTATATCTTATAATTAATGAGACACAGATATCAGTTAGATCATTGGCTGTGTGAATCTGATCATGGAGATGATTGATAATACTTCACTTCAGTCTTGGAATGACGTATAAATACGTACTGGAGTCACTGATGTTGCGACATGGAATTTCCCACACACTGAGAAGGAAACTGAATTCTCTGAGTGAGCACATTTTTAGCCCATTCTCGGAGGCCAATCATAGACACATGAACTCAGATGCAACGCGATGAATAATAAGTTGTGGCCTTGAATATTAATATGCAGCTTGAGTATGTTCATTTGTGTAACCACCATGCCACCTCAGAGGCTCCTTATTTCCTTTTCAGACCATTTCATTCCGAATCCTGACTCCACAGACGTGCGTCACGTTTCAGGACGGTTCTAAACAAGGCTTCATGGCTGCCTATTACACACTGAGTGTTTGGGAGGAGGTCGGCTGAGTAGGCGGCGTTTTTGGGGCAGTGTTTGTTCTCTTCTATTTGGAAAGAAGCGGAAGCTTTTTTTAGCTTAGAATGCAGACAAAATATCGCAAACTGTGACTGGGATTTAGGAATCAAAATATGAAACAGGACTACATGAAGAAAAGTGGCCAATGTGAGCACATCATGCGTGCACTGACAGGGGGTCAGAGGTCATGAGGCAAAAGCAACAGCCGCCCGGAGATGTGGATTAATCTGGGATTATCCCTCAGGGGTCAGGGGTCA
>CM040473.1:1901972-1956972 GCA_022758105.1 Pangasianodon gigas | reverse complement strand
AGGGGTCAGTGATTTATTTTCACTCATTATCTTTGGGTGATTAGTGATGTGTCTGGGTGAGACATGCTGAGTGACAGACATGGTGTGTGTGTGTGTGTGTGTGTGTGTGAAGTGATAATATTGTTTCTGATTTTTTTGGGATATTTTATGAAACTGTTCATGTGGAGAAGTGTGTTTTGAGGCGAGTGTATGTGCAGTTTGGACGATGCTAAATTGGAAGCCATAAGCTTCCCTTATTTCTTAGCAACATTAACTTCGTAGCTCCACTGATGCACTAAATGTCATTTTTGGCTGAAGTTGACCTGAGATCTGGGACTTGTGTGTGTGTGTGTGTGTGTATTTTTAAGTGTGTTTTATGAGGTGAAAAATTGTAAACTTTTTGTAAACCTCTCTCTCTCTCTCCTCTCTCTCCTTCTCTCTCTCTCTCTCTCTCTCGGCAGAACTGAGGTCCACGAACACGGCACATCATTTCTCCTTCCTGTTAAACACGTCGGATTACCGGATCCTTCGCATGGACGAGGATCATGACCGCATGTACGTAGGGAGCAAAGACTTCATCCTGTCGCTGGACCTCCACGACATCAACCACCAGCCGCTCATTGTAGGTTACACACACACACACACACACACACACACACACACACTGAATTCCTGTCTGTCTACACATACTGCAGCACAAAGGTTCAGCCTGGCACAAAAGTTACAAAACTTTAGTCTAAAATCCCTGCTGATGGGTTTTTATAAAACATTTATAACAGCCTTATGACATGTTATAACACCTTTATAAGTCAGGTAAAGAATTCTGAACGCAGATTAAGTCTACACGGGGATTATAGATAGTTTAGGATTATAATAAGCAGCTATATGGAAGTCAACTGATATTCAGGTTTTTCTTTATAAATCATTTTCATGAAAAGATAAAGTCAGGCAGTGATTTGTGAGCTCTTAAGTCTACACAGGGTTTATAAACAATTAGACATGGATTATAGACATTTTAGGAGTGAATTATATGGGCTATATGGAAGTAAAGTGATGTAAGGATTGTCTTTATAAACTGTTTATAACACGTTTATGAAATGATTATCAAATAAAGTCAAATATTAAGTGTACATAGAGTTTATCAACATATGTGTGCATTATAAAGATTTTAGCAATGTGAAGTTTATAATCATTAGGGATTATAGAGATTTTTGGGAAGTAATTGCTACATATATGGAAGTAGAGTGATAAAATATTCTTTATAAATCATTTATAACACATTAAACACATCACACCTCCACCTGTGCATGGATTTCTATATTTTAGAAATGCCTGTAGCAGGTAAATACCTTAACTGTTTTAATAAATCATTTATAACACATTTATAGTGTGTTTATAACACATTGTGTAGCCTACGTTGGGTTTATTTTCTGTAATCAGATGAGATTTGACTTCTGTATGTAACATTATGTTGAGTATAAAAATGTTATAAAAACCTGTTCCTGTTTAATGTCATCATGAGTTAAATAAGTAGTTGAGCCAGAATAATCAGGATTGATCTATTTTTAATTATTATTGGGGTATTTATTTTTGTATTGTATTTATTCTCTCTCTCTCTCTCTCTCTCTCTCTCTCTCTCTCTCTCTGTGTGTGTGTGTCTCAGATCCACTGGCCTGTTACCTCACCAAGGAAGATGGAGTGTGTGTTAAGTGGTAAAGACAACAATGTGAGTGTTTGTGAACATTGATTTTAAGACATAGAGAAAAAAATCAGTATATTTGGTGTCTCTGTGTGTGTGTGTGTGTGTGTGTGTTTGTGTTTGTGTGTTTCATAAATTTTTAACAGTTTTTGCAGCTCAACAAAAGAAAACACAAAGAAATGTTAACACATAGCCTTGTATAAATAATGTTGTACATAAACAAACATTAATAATATTGTGGGTACAAATTTATATAAAGTGAATCTTTTTCTAAATATTCAGACTTAAATTTATTTCGACATCACCTAAAAATCATGCTAGCTGTGTTTTGAAAGCGAACGCTGTCTGGATAACTAATCACTCAACTCATCACAGCACATGAAACGCTCGGAGACTTCCAGAGTTCTCCGTCCAACCGTCCAACCGTGATGGGAACAAAAAAAAATTCAGCAGCACCTGCTAGGAGGCTCTGAAAAGCTGGAGAATGTGGTGATTTATTCGTAACCCGATAGGCTTTGGCTTCACTGCGTAGGATTTGCGTATGATTGGATGATTGCTTGTCATGTTTGCTTTCATGATGATAAATTAATTCAGGAAGTGAAATATCAGATTGTTCTCTCAGCATGAATGTGGTCTTTATACGGTTCGTTCCAACAAGGTGTCAAGGTACAGACTTGCAGAAGTGTATGGATACACACACACACACACACACACACGTTTGCAAGCCAGTGTCAACTTTATCACTTAAATTCCACCCTGATCAGGTGTGTGTGTGTGTGTGTGTGTTGTAGGGTGAGTGCGGGAACTTTGTGCGTCTGATCGAGCCGTGGAACAGGACTCACCTGTACGTGTGTGGGACCGGAGCCTACAACCCCGTGTGCACCTACATCAACCGCGGACACAGAGCCATGGTAACCACACACTCCGTCCATCCCATAATACTATCAAAACACTCTGCTGATCATTCTCTCTGTCAGTCCTCTCTCGCCCAATCCTTTCCATGTAACTTTCTCTCTCTCTCTCTCTCCTTTTCTCTCTATCTAATATCCTCTTTGTTTTTTTTCTTTCTTTTCTCTGTGTCTTTCTCTCCTCTCTCTTCTCTCACTCTTTCCCATTTTCTCTCTCCTTCTTCTTTCTCTCCCCCTCTCATTCTTTCCCTTTATCTTTCCATTCTTCCTCATTCCCTCTTTCTCCATTTTTATCTCTACCTCTCTGTCTCTCTCTTGCTCTCTATTTTGAGTCTTTCACTCCTTTTCTCTCATTCCAGGCCTCTTTTGCATCATCCTTCTCCACTCTTTCCCCTTCTTTCTTTCACCTTCTCTGTTTCTTCCTATCCATCTCTATCTCACTTTTCCTTCATTCCTTAATCTGTTTCTTTCTCTGTCTTTCTCTGCCTTAATCCCTCTTTGTTATTTTCCTCTCCTTCCCTTTATGAATCTTTCCTCCTTTTTTCTCCAGCTTTCTCCTTCCCATGTCCTTCACCTCTCCCTTTCTCTGCCACTTATTCTCTCTTCCTTTTCTCCACTCTCTCATTCTTTCTCTCACCTTCTCCTCTCTACCTCCATTTCTCACTTGCTTTCTCTCTCACTCTGCCTTTATTCCTTTGTCTTTCTCTCTTTCTCTTTTCCCTCCTTCATTTTTTTTCTGTTTTTGTCTTCCTTATTCCCTCTTTCGTTTTCTTCTCTTTTCCATCATTCTCTTTCTCATCCCCTCTCTCCCTCTTTTTCCCTACCACTTATTCTCTCCCTCCAGGTGATGGTGGGCTCTCACACACAGCTGCTGTCTCCTCTGTGTTTAGTCTGCCTGTTTAATTGGGGTTCTGAATTTTTTCTTTTTTTTTTTTGCTCCCTCATTTTTTAACGCTCTGTCGCTCCGACGCTCGCTCCCTAATCAGCGACTTGGGGCTTTTAAATACCGAATAATGAGAGACGCAGGGTCACTTCTCTCACATGTGCATAAAGGCTGGTACATATTGCTGTTTTGTAGACTTATTCATGCATGCCACACACACACACACGCACACACACGCACACACATGCGCTCACACAGACACACACACACACACACACACCTGCACAAACATGGTCCAGCTACAGTCCTGACTCCCCCTCCACCCGTCTCCATTCTTAAATAGCATTCATTCACTAGTTGTAGTGGGAACTTTTATTGCAGACACGACTTTGAACAGGTTTAGCTGGGTGTGTGTGGGTGTGTGTGTGTGTGTGTGTGCGTGTACGTGTATGTGTGTGCGTGCATGTGCATGTGTAGGTGTCCCTGTAAAAGGAGCAAAAATCTGCTTCAATTAAAGCTCTACATTTTCAGACAGGAAGAGTTTCTGTCAACCAGTTGAATGCAGACAACACACATACAAGCACACACACACACACACACACACATGCATGCACGCAAACGCACAGAAGTAAGCTTAGGCTAAACTGTATACTTATCCTTAGGTAGCTAGCCCCTAATGTCACTTGTGTAACATTTATTTTCAATGTGATTTACAGAAACATAGCGTGACCCTCTGTTGTTGACAAGAAGTGGGCGGGGATGGGTGATGCAACAGCACTTTATGCAAATGAGAAGCAAAGCAATGGGATGGCTAGCAGTGAGAGTGAAAAATGCTAAGAATTTCCCATTGCTAAAGATCATCAGATATTCATTACTCTCTAATGAGCATAAATCAGTTTCAAATCATTAATACATAAACAAATAAATAAGTATTTGCTCCCTTACCTTTTTAATTGCACTAGGATCAACTAATTCAAGTAATATTTTAACTTCTGATGGCAGAACTCTTTTATAGATTTCACACCGTATTACTTATGCAATCCCAAATTTATCAATTTTTATTTGCAAATAAATAAGACTATTGGATAGTTTATGCAGACTCAGGACATATAATGCAATTAAATTTGTTTTGGCTCCATTTTGTAACATTACAAAACATGGATATGCTCAAGGGGAGGGGGTGAATACTTATCCAAACCACTATATATCCAGTTGTAGTGTATGGAGTAAATTTGAGTCAGAAAATGCCTACTAGCAGCCAGTTTGTTTGACAAGAGGTGAAGAATGGCTGTCGTATGACCTCATAGAATTCCTCAAAATTGTATTGTTTCTGACAGCTGATAAAATAAAAACAGTGTTCGCTTTATTCCGTTAGACCGAGAACGCTGGAGCTGAACGTGTGTGCC
Organism: Pangasianodon gigas; assembly: GCA_022758105.1. Lineage (NCBI taxonomy): Eukaryota > Metazoa > Chordata > Actinopteri > Siluriformes > Pangasiidae > Pangasianodon > Pangasianodon gigas. Next base: position 1,952,097 of record CM040473.1, on the reverse strand, counting down.
CATAGCAGACATACTGACTCACACTGTTGGCTCCGGAAACACATCAGCCCAGATGTGTGGACTTACAGTGTGTGTCATGCTGAAACCGTCCACACCGCAGGAAGTTACGATAACACCGCTGCTGTTTTCACCATCTGGTCAAACACATGACACCAGACAGACCATGATCCACCATAACACACACACACACACACACACACACACACACACACACACACAAGTCCAGACATCATACAACCCTGCACACACATTCACCCTCTCACTTTCATGCCTGAAACCTGAGGCTCAAGTGCAGAATGAATCCTTTTATTTGCTATCAGTGGGCGTGGCCAGGTGGCATAGGGTTAGGGGTGGGCAGGGATTTCCCATGAATGAGGTCCTTTTTACAGATGAGTGGGTGGGATCTTTTTCCACAGGTGGGTGGGTGGAGTCTTTTCCATGAATATGGTCTTTTTTACTGCTGTGTATACAGGGTCTTCTTCTGCAGATGGGTAGGGTGCTTTTCCACAGGTTGTTGGGTGTGGTCTTTTTACTACAGGTGGTTGGGTGGGGTCTTTTGCATGAAGAGTCAATGAACAGTCAATGAACATAATCCTTACTACAGGTGGATGTGGGTGGATGTCTGTGCATTTGATTGTTTTTCCTCTCATTCTGGTTCCTTTTGATTTATTTTTTGGCCCCTCCCTCTAAAATATTGTTGCGAGTTTGCTAATGTAGTACTATTGGATAAGAGAATGTAGCACCAGTTCATAAAACATAACATACTATAACGAAACATAATATAAGCATAATTTACCACAAGACGTAGTACATCATCTGCATATGTGTGAATGTGTTTTAGATGCCCCTGCACCTGCAGGTGCCCCAGTCCAGAGGGAGGTCAAGTCGGGCGGCCGAGCTCGAGACCGTGACTGATGAGACGGGACTACAGGTATGCAGAAGGTGGATCGTATACTAACCCAACCCCCTGGAGCTTGCCCTGTTAGGGGCTTTCTTACTTGACGAATGTCTATGCTTTGCCATGTTTGTCCATCCTGCTTGTTTCTCACAGTCCCTTTCACTGTCTGGAATCTCACTATTTTTGCACACACATGTGCATCTTGTTTACAGGTTGTCATGGCCTTCTGTGCTAATGCTACAACAAGGCTAGCATGTCTTGCACCTTTCTGTATCTTTTCTATGATGGTTATCATAATCAAACCCCTGCATGGGAGAACTGTTACTTGACATTACCTCCAGGGATATAGTTGTTTTCCTGTCCAAGTCTGGTGTATATCCTTGGTAAATGGTGGTTACAGGACCTGAATGAGATTGTTAGTTCATATCCAGTCAAGACCAGTAATCTGATTAGTGTGTATCAGCTAAACCAGTTCTCAGGTCTTTCTGAGCAGCTCTGCCAACATAGGGGTAGAACTGGCAAGGTTGTCCAAGGCCAGGGCCGGGTGTGTGCCCAAGGGATCCAGTGACGTGGGATAAGTTTATTTGATCAAAATATGTTGGTGAAAAAGTTTGTTTTTTCCCACGCCGAGGTATTATGCACAGCAAGCCTGTCTCTGAGGTCTCATTATGACCCACTCTTCTCAAGCCAGAGGAATGTCTAAGTGAAATCTCACACACATACACAGAGACACTCGTTTTTTTGTTGATCCAGAGCAAACAAGAGGCGTCTTAACTTTGTAGTGTTGTAGTAAAGATTGTTGGGAGTGGTTATTGCTCAACAGAGCTAAGTACTGCTTAAATGCTTGAGCCTTGCTACAATTTCCATCTTGGTGTGAAACATGTAACCTTTACCTGGTCTCCATCTGATCACATGACAGGCATGGCTAGCGACCTGTGCCTGTGGATTAAACCAAACCGGTTTCAGTGTAACCCCTTTTGTGTCAATGGGTACTTGATCCTACAAACACAAGTAAGATTGTCTCATGCAACCAAAGGCTTAGCATCTGGAACGGTTTGGCTTTTTGCTCTGCTTCCCACGCGGTTCAGTCATGACAGCTTTGTAGGGGTATACAATTTCTGACATTCTTGTCAGACAACTGGTGATCTTTGTAATTCTTAGGATAGACCAGTGAGTCCACCTGTCAATCAATGCATTGAAAATGGATTGTTAAGGCGGAAGCTTGCAGAACACAACTAATACTATGATGGTCAAAGGTATCATTGCTATTAAATCAGAGATTTTGAGAATGTTATCCTTAGAAAAAAGGTGTAAAGAAAGCCGTTAGTTGTTATGAGCCAGTGTTCAACGCCCCTGTGCATTAGTCAAGAATCCAACAGCTTGGCATTGTGGAGAAGCCCAAGAACTTTCAAATCAAATGATAAAGAATCCAGAGCTTTTGCTGAGCCACCAGGGATTACTAATAGTCAGTAAAGTAATTGTAAAAACCTTCATATGCATCCATACATTCTTGAGTAACCAATGGTAACTTCAAGAGTAAAATTTGGCAAAATGGGACTGTTCACCTTAAATGACCTTCTAAATCCCAGAGTGAGTTTACTGTGTTACCCAGGTTTGTATCAGACCAGAGAGAAATGCCCTGAATAAAAGAATCAGATTCCTTATTCTAGATCTGAGGCTCATCAGAGCCTGACATGTACTGTGGGGAGCTGGCAGGGTTCTGAGTTGCTTCTACAAAACAGGAGTTTTAATCCTAGCTGAAGGATAACCTGTACATAGCATCTGAACAGTTTGGCAGGCTTCAGTGTTGAGTGATTGTTTTTAGTGATGTCTCCTGTGACTGGCAAGAAGTTTAGAGAAGGAGGACAGAGAGAGAAAAGGAAAGGTATTCTGGTTGAGGTTTTGAAGCATGTTGGTACAAGCTTATAGCAAACCATGGACCACATGTCCAAAAAGCTGTCAGACAGATCACTCTGTAAGATGCCTAAAGCACACAGCATCCTCCCCGTGTTTTACCGTGATTGGTTATGTAGCTGCTGCTGTTGACAGGGACACCCATGGATGGTTGCTGTTGAGATGTTGAGCAATTACTGTTTACAGAATAACACTTTACTTCACAAGCTTAATTTGACATCAACTTTATATAAGTTTACCTAAGGGTTCCCAGAGTTCTGGGCCTTCTTTGACTTGCACAGTAACAGGGCTTCCTAAGGTCCAACAATTAAAGTTTTCCTGAGTTGGATCAGGTTTGTTGGGACCAAGGAAACGTTGAAATAGTGGGTTCCCTATTATTGTGAGTTGAGAAACTCTGTTTTACCCCATAACCCAGACCCAATTCCTGTCAAGATGAAGAACCACTATTTTATTCTACAATTCCCGGACCCAGATCCTGTCAAGCCGAGGAACCGCTATTTTACCTCATCATTCTCAGACCCAAATCATGGCAAGCTGAGTGGCCACTGTTTTACCCCATCATTCTCAGACCCATATCTTGTCAAGCTGAAGAAACAAACCATTTCTTGGGATCTGCTAGGAATAATTTGCCTAAAACACCTGATTCTAACATTCTCCCATCTTTTTTCCTATGTGACCTTAAAGGTGAAAAATCTGCATGAACTGTTGCTTTTGCCTAATTTTTCAACCTTGACGCGACAGCTGGATTCAGGTCAACTGACATTCTTAATTTTTGATTTTGCGCAGGAGTACATCTTCCGCTTGGAGCCAGGCAATGAGGATTCTGGGAAAGGAAAGTGCCCATATGACCCAAAACTGAACAGTGTCTCTGCTTTGATCAGTGAGTATCATCAGAGGTTTATCACTTCTAACATTTTAAGTGTGTTAAGTGCATTCTTGAGACCTTGTCCTTCTGGTTTTCTGCTAACAAGATGATAAAAAACAACTGTCCCTCTCCTCTCCCAATGGAGCTCATTTCTAAAGTTCCTTTGGATCAATCTTGCTTTGTGTTTTATGTTTTATTGCCGATCTGTGGTGAGGGAATGCTGGACGGTGATTTTCCCAGTGCAACGTCCGTGGCTGTTTTTCTCATGAGACCTGGTGTTCTTTTGCCAACATGAAGCTGGAGATGGAGAAAAAATGAAGGCTCATTTGTTTCCATTTGCTGCACATTTTATCGTAATGATCCATTTTGTGGTGTCTCAGTGACTCATAATTGGAAATTTAGATGTTAAAAGGGCAGAGTATTAAAAACAGACCAGCCATTGAAGCAGATTACATCCTTATAAGCCCAGTAACGGTGTGCTTGAGACTTCATGAGGACATGAGATGAGTCATGGCCATGATCACTGTAAGGCAGGACAATCAATTTCTCTTTTTTGTTAATAAATGAAAATCAAAAAGTCAAAATTCAGCTAATTCTTCAACCACAGCAGAGATCGAGTCCATGCAGTGGCTCTCTACACCTGGACTCTGGCAATCCTGGGTTTTATTTTTGTTCAGGTCGTGAAGTGTTAAGTCTGAGCTTCATTTAAACAACTGCAGGGTCAGGCAGACAGTGAATGTGGGGGTACATAAGCAACAAGTGTTACTTAGATTTCATTTTACTGGACAGGTGAGACAGTTAAAGTGAGGGAGACTCATGCTAAGTGAGGTTTAAATATCATGTCGAGAGCTTCCACGTTAACACTTTCTTATTGGAACGATTAACTTCACACTGTGAAGCAGAGCAAGAAGGATGAAACCCCTGTTAGCCTAAAAGCTAAAATGATCACATCTCTTTTGAACATCTCTTTAACACAAGATTCCTTCTTTACTAATTTTGGATTAGTTATTAGTCGTCAGTGACGCTACACTAGAATAGCTACTAGAAAATTAATGCACCCGGACAATCCAGGATACCCCCAAAAAGTTATTTGATACCAGCACTTAATATGTTATGGGTTGTGGTAGGGTTGTTTGTCTCTCTGATGCTTATGGTTTGGGACTTCGATATCCGTTCATATTTAACAGCTTTACTACATTATGGGAACAATAGGGTCCTTGCCAAAGAGATGACACTACTGTCAAATGTGTTTGCACACTTCCTTAAAAATAGCCTCTGAATTAACCCTATTTCACCCTGTCTACCCAGACACAAGTGTGCATGTGTCAGGGGGTAGCTCCTGTTTGGCGTTCCAGTGAGATAACATAAATCATTAGAGCTGTAGTAGGCAGCTTCTTGGCCATGTCTTAAAAAAAACTGGCAGCTACAGGCTAAGACACTTGCTCTTCTCAAATATCATGTGCAGAACTCATACACCTGCATATACTAAAGCTTGCATACGTAAGCGCACACATGCACATGCATCCATGTGCAGGTATGCATGCAGGTTGATAAAACAGAAAATCTCATGATGATACAGAGTTATTCTCCTTGGCTAGGTGCTCAAAAGTTGATGAAGGTTTGTCGTTCTGCATTGCTAGCTAGAAGGAGGAGGGGTTAAAGGTCAGAAAAGGGAAGAAGACACCTCCGGCTCCCTGCCAGAGGGTGTGGTTGGCATCGTATCACAGAGACGGCGTGCGTGACTAACCCTATAAATTTTTCACCCTTCTCTCTTTCTCTTTCTCTCTCTCAGATGGAGAGCTGTATGCAGGCGTGTACATCGACTTCATGGGAACAGACTCGGCTATTTTCCGAACAATGGGGAAAAACACGGCCATGCGCACGGACCAGTATAACTCCAGATGGCTGAATGGTACAAACATTATGCCAGTCCGGCACTAACAGTGCAGTTGGTTTTATATTCATGCCTTAGCATGAATGAAGGTTCCATTCAACGCCCTATACGAGTTCTTTGGTTTGTCTTTGGGGATTCCCCTTAAGAAAACACTCCAAATAGAATTCTTTTAGAAAGCTAGAACAGTTAACCAACAAAGAAACCGTTGTGAACCCCTTTTTTTGAGAGTCCATAGTAGTGCATTAATAATTTTCACTCTCTCTTGGCCAGACCCCTCTTTTGTGCACGTGCACCTCATCCCAGACAGTGCAGAGAAAAACGACGACAAGCTCTACTTCTTCTTTCGCGAGAAGTCTTTGGAGATGGGCCAGAGTCCTAAATCAGAGTCACGCATCGGACGCATCTGCCTGGTGAGTCAGCCCCCCCTTGTAAATGCTAGTCTGCTTCCTACACCCTAAAGAACAAAAAACCATATAGAGGGAGTACATATGCTCTTCGTTAGAGTACAGTCAGGTGACAGATTAAAGGAAAAACCAACCTCAGGGTGGTAGTGAGGTTTTGCGCCACTGTGACCCACCAAAACATCTTCAATGCTCCTTGTCATAGATCCTACAAGTCTCTGGAATTGTACTGGAAAGATGGAGCAAGGTTTTTCCAAAAGATGTTCCCATAGCTAGTTTTTTTTTCACTCCAAAATCCCCATAGGTGTTTAAATGGGCTGTGATCTGGTGATGAAATCCGTAGCATATGATTTACATCATTTTCATCCCTATCACTAAGCCCTCATTCACTTTGAATGGGGGTGGAGTCATTCTGGAAGATACCACGCCCATCAGGTGATCAGTCATACCCCAAACCAGAACAGAGCCACCAGACCGCCTCAGGTTTTTCCTTTAATTTGTCACCTGTGTGTACATTACAGGTCATGCTAAAAAGCTAATTAATCAATACTGGACCCTATAGTTATCAGAGTCAGGTCTGTTAAAACTATGCAGCAATATATCCAAATATACAAGACTGGATTTTTGGAAAGTCTGGCTGGTGGGTGGTGTCTGGGTAGAAGTGATACATTGCCCTAAAGATTTAAAGCTGATTTATTCTTTCTGAAATGAGTATAATTGAACAACAGAGGAAGGGGTGTGGTCTGTGGGATGAAAAACTGGCTACTGAGTTAAGGAAAAGTTTATGTGAAACTACATTACAGTTGCCATTAGTTTGCCACTAACATAACATTATTGGATTATTGTAGTGGTAGTAATCAAGCAAAAAAAAAATCTAAGTGAGTTACTAATGTTTTACCCCCGAATCCTGTTGTGTAACACCTTCCTGATAAAGATGGATGTAGAGAAAGATATTAGCCAGGCTTGACTTAGGGATTATCATTACGACATTGGCAAAGGATTCAGCTAAATTAAAAATCTATAGAAATAGGGCTCTGGGGTGGCATTTTAGAGGCATTATAAACATTATGTAAAGCAAAACTGCCTGATAATATAACAAAAACCAAAATGTTTTTTAGAGACGGTGCCTCTTTCACACATTAGTGAATTATTAGTAACTGAAACTCTACTCAGTCTTAGGTTTTTGCTGTTTTCTTGCCACCAGAGTGCCAAAATCCTCAGATATCTAACCCCCCTTTTGGACAATGGTACTGTCTGTCTATCCTAACCCTAACCTCATGGCCTTTTGAACTTTCAGATTAGTCATCCTAACCCTGCCCAAATGTCTTGAAGTGCAGAGACATTAATAAGGGAATGTCAACATGCAAATAGAGGAGCTTTAATTTAGTGCTGCTCCAGCCGGTAATCCCAAACGTGAAGCTGCACCAGGCCATGTTAATGAAACTGCAGCAAGCTGGGTAATTGAGCAGAAAAGTAAAAACAAGTGCAGTGAGCACATGGAGCCGCGAGGCACCACCAAGGCCTCTTTTATTCGCAGTCAGAGACTATTGTTTATCTATAGGATCAGAGCTTGTGTGTGTATATGTGTGCGTGTTAATGCATTAGTGAATATGCATGCATGACCTTGGATTTGCGAGCGTTCTGAATTTTGTTTATGAGCGAAGGTCAGTCAGTGACCCCCTCTCCCAAATGCATATACACACACACACACACACACACACACACACACACACACACACACACAGTCTTTCACTCTCCGCTTTATTATCACTCCCCAGAGACTCTCTCCATCTCACATCTGCTTCCCTTTGCTTCTATTCTGCCCTCGGTCGTGTTCCTATTCACAAAGCCCTTTAGTCGAAGTTCACCAAGCAGTGTAAAGTTCAAAACAAAAATGCTTGACCTGTAATCAGCAGATATTCAATATTAAATATTACATATTAGTAATCATTGATATGTATATGTATATTTTTGTAAGGAGGTATTTATTTAAAATTCATGGAAGGAGTCTCTAGTGTCAGTGCTTTGTAACAGTCAGTGAGTTTTCTGCAACAGAGTGCCTTTACGTCTGAGGGATTTATGCTTTGTGGTTTCATTGTAACATGACAAGCTGCATTGTTTTTGTTCTATTCAAAAGAGAGAAAAATAAGAGACTGATGAGGAAAACTGTTCATTGTTGCTATAGCATAAGTCATAGCCATAACTATGAATGAATAAAAAGTATAAAGGCTTTAACAATATTGATGGCCCTGCATTAACATGATGTATAAACCTTTACAAGCTTTTACATAACTCTTGGATGTGATATTGCACTCTATGTGAAATACGCTTATGTCCAGCTGTTAGCGTGATATACACATGCAGAGAATGCTGATTAGCCAAGATCATATATTTATGGTATGTGACCCAGAAGTCACACTCGCAGTCCATCAGAGTTTAAGACAACATGCTTAGGGAGGGGAATTAGTGAAGGGGTTACAGGATACTCTGGTAATTGACTTTCTTTCTTTCTTTCTTCTTTTCAAGATCTTCCTACTTCTTAATTACTCAGTCTATCTTTCTTTCTTTCTACTTTACATTAACATTTGTTCTTTTTATTCGTTATCTTGCTACATTATCTTATACCTCTCTCATGTTTTCTTGCTTTCTCTAACTTTATATAGTACTTTTTCTCTATTTTCATCTCTCTCTCTCTCTCTCTCTCTCTCTCTCTCTCTCTGGGATTTGGCTGGCTCTGGAAGCAGATGGGAGGTTTTTGCAGTAAACGTGGACAGTGTGTTTATGGCCCCGTCGTACCAGAGCTCCCTTTCCCCTTCTTCCCTTTCAGGACACAAGGCAGTGTTTGTGGTTCGCATGTAGCCTGTGATGTATACAACACACCAACCTGTGTTTACATTCAGAGGAGATTGCTACTGAATGCCTAAATTGATCTTGTGTGGGTGTGTGTATATGTGTGTGTTCTCAGAACGATGATGGTGGTCACTGCTGCCTGGTGAACAAGTGGAGCACGTTCCTCAAAGCTCGCCTCATCTGCTCTGTCCCAGGGGCTGATGGGATTGAAACACACTTCGATGAGCTTAGTAAGTCTCATTTTTGGTCACCTTTCTTCTTCCAAATCTCTCTTTCTTTTGCTGTTTATTTCTTTAATACTTTTTCTCTTTATTATGACAATGAGTCAGTATAAGCAAAGATATCATGAAGAAAGCAAAACATTCTTCAAAGGTAGTAACAAAGGTAGTAGTATAACAGACTTAAGAGAGGCACATCAAGTAATGACAGAGGGAAAGCAGATCCAATAAGTGCAATGAAGTAGCAGCTAAGAGCATGGAGGAAGGAAATTGGGTAAGGGCATGGAGGAAGCAGATCACGCAAAGGCATGGAGGAAGCAGACCGGGTAAGGGATTGGAGGAAGCAGATCACGTAAAGGCATGGAGGAAGCAGACCGGGTAAGGGATTGGAGGAAGCAGATCACGTAAAGGCATGGAGGAAGTAGACCGGGTAAGGGATTGGAGGAAGCAGATCAGGTAAGGGATTGGAGGAAGGAGATTGGGTAAGGGCATGGAAGAAGAGATTGGGTAAGGGCACAGAGGAAGCAGGCTGAGTAAGGGCAGATAATGACACGTGGGGGGGGGTATTGGGCAAAGTTCAGATAATGACGTGATACACAGATAATGACATGGGGGGAGGGTTGAAGTAAAATTAATGACATGTTGTACACAGATCAGGTAACTGCAAGTGGGGTGCAGAATATGCAACTATCCTGGGGATCCAGATCAGGTGAGGACAGGGGGATACAGATCTGGAAATTCCAATGCATCCCAAATCTGTTTTCTTCCCCCCCTCTCTCTCTCTCTCTCTCTCTCTCTCTCTCTATATATATATATATATATATATATAGGTAGGTAGATAGATAGGTAGATAGATAGATAGATAGATAGATATGTGTATGTATATATAATCTACATATGTAATCTGTGTGTATGTTATTCTCTCTTTTTCTTTCCGTATACAGTCTAATAAAGAGTAGTGCATTTTCTTGGTACTGCTTTGGCCTTTAGAGGTGATTAGCTTTTCCACTCAGAGCTTATAAACCAGTCTCACTAGTTGTTAGCAGGAGCCCTGGCATGCAGGGGATTTAGGTGTGTGTTGTACGGTGCTGTTTTAATAAGGCCATAAAGCTGTAGTGCAGTATGACATCTACTAATGAATAGCCTCATGCTGGCCATCCAGACAAAAGACTGTGTGTGTGTGTGTGTGTGTGTGTGTGTGTGTGTGTGTGTGTTAGATGCTTGTTAGATGCTCATTAGTGCTGTGTGACAGCTCAGGTGACTCCAGCTCCAGATCTAAAGATCTCTCACACACATACACTGAAGAAGAGAACAAACCATTCATTAGTGAATACATTCGGGGTATGGTGGAGAAGAAAAGAAAGAAAAGGAAGAAAACTACCTAGAGAGAGAGGAAAGAGGTCGACACCTTGGGAGGAACCAGCACTGGGAATTATGGGTTATTTTATATCAGATTGTTTAGAAATTTTAGCTTATACTGCATTTATGGTTAGCAGTAAGAGCTCTAATATACCAATGATCACTGAAATGAATATATTTAAGGTAAAAGATACAGATTAACCATTAATCATCACGCAAAAAAACAAAGACCCCAGAGCCGAGACAACGCTCTCTGGCACCCAGCGAGTTGTTTTCCTTTTCTTTGAGTATCAGTGTAAAGAGGAGTGTGTGCTCTATGTGATGGAACGTGGCCTGCAGCTGCTCTCCCCCCTCTGTGTGTGTGTGTGTGTGTGTGCATGTGCACGCCCCACCGGGTAAGGACGTTAAGAGATTAGGGGAGTTTTCACAGGTGGAGAGCGTTAAAGCCCTGGCAGGTTCATCCCCAATGAGCGAGCACTCGCTGAGGTAAACCCGGCCCTGTCTCATTTCACAACACGCTGATCGCGCCGGCTTAAGGGCGTCAACGTCATAAAGCGTGAGAGAGGAGAAGAAATATTAGCACACGGACAGGCCAAGAAATGTTCCACTAATGTGGAGAGATGATCTGAGTGATGAGAGTGAAGCCATGTGAGTGTGTGAACACTGATAACACAGAGAGAGAGAGACAGAGAGAGGATGAATAAGCAGAAGAAAGTAATGTGTACCACATGTGGGATCTGGTTTTTTGACCTTCGTTGATGGGTTAAAAGAGCGTTTCTGAAGTTTCTATATTTTCTGAGATATTTTCTTGATATATGACCGACTGTCCGACATATGAAATATATATTTAAAGTAGACAACGACTCAATATAACTAACCTCCCCCTTGACTGTGACTGACAGATACAGAGGCCACACCTCGTTCACTGTGACTGACAGATACAGAGGCCACACCTCCTTCACTGTCATTGACAGATACAGAGGCCACGCCTCGTTCACTGTCACTGACAGATACAGAAGCCACACCTTCTTCACTTTGACTGACAGATACAGAGGCCACACCTCCTTCACTGTGACTGACTTATTCACACTTTATTGAGAGACCATTTCCGTTATTTTTATTCGTCACTTGTGAGCCATTAATGAACGCTATATAACCTCAGTGAGTGTGTGTGCTGGATGGAAGTGTTTTAATGATCGTGTTTACACACCGCCATTCCCTCTGACACACCTTGAGTGTGTGTGTGTATGTGTGTGTGTTGTCACTGGGCTCACTGGGAATATTAATGTGAATATGTGTTTAGTGTGTTATGATTTCATTCGTGACGCAGTCACAGTTTTCACACCTCATTTTAGAAATGAACACTTCCTAAATACACAACTCTCTCTCTGTTTCTCTCACTCTCTTTCTTTCACTCCATCTCTGTCTCTCTCACTTTCTTTTCTTTTCCATCCTATTTCACTTGTTCTTTCTCTCCCACTTTTCTTTACCACACTTTTTCTCTATCTTGCTCTATTTCTCCCATGCCCTCTCTCAGTTTCTTCTTTCTTTCTCCTTCTCTCCCATTCTATCTCTTTTCTTTTCATCTTACTCTCTATCTCTCACTCTCTCTCTCTCTCGATTTGCCAAGACGTGCAATGGCATGTTACCTTTACTGGTGGCTCCTCTTTATATAAATGTGTATTATGAACGTGTATACACACACACACACACACACATTCCTTTCTCATTAGGGAGTTTACCCCTCTATATGAGTGATTTAAGACCTGCAAATATTAGTGTGTGTGCTTGCTGAGGAATGTGTGTGTGTGTGTTTTTCTAGCTCTTACACTAACACACCATTTGTGTGACTATTTGTGTTTTAGGAGACGTGTACATACAACCAACGCAGGACACCAAGAACCCGGTCATCTACGGGGTCTTCTCCGTCTCTGGGTGAGCATGTGTGTGTGTGTCTGTGTGTGTGTGTGTCCTCACAGAAGTCTTTTTCCCTCTACAGATGGCTCGTTTCATATATAAACACTCTATGTGTCCCACATACCATCATTTACACCACAGTGTTGCATGTGATACACACTACAAAGCCTGAAACAGGAAGTGGCCATCTTCATTTCCTCAGTAGAAACGCTCTGTTTTATCTCACCGAGCCGTTTGATGGAAAGCCATCACTCAGATGCCATGTTGCCTGTTTAGACCCTGTGTGGAGGAGAAACTCCGTATCTTTTACCCAATGATTTTTCTGACTGTACTTCTGTGTGTCCCCTTGTCCCCACAGCTCGGTGTTTAAAGGCTCAGCGGTTTGCGTTTACTCCATGGCCGATGTTCGGATGGTGTTTAACGGACCATTCTCACACAAGGAAGGTCCAAACTACCAGTGGGTGGCGTACACGGGAAAAATCCCCTACCCACGGCCAGGAACGGTGAGCCTCACCCTATTCTCACTCAGCTTTCATGGTAGAAAGTAGCATAAAAGAGAGGAAAAAGAGAAGGCAAATCCATCAAGGTTGTGCTGTCAGTTTTGACCACTCTAATTTTGATGGTGTGTTCTTGGGCCAGCATGAAAATGCAAGTGTTTATTACACCACCGGTTATACATTAGATAACACAGACTAAGAATACCTCAGTATACAGTATGTCAAAAACACAATAATCCAAACCATGAAATTGTACCTTATTACAATTTATGTCTCTTTTTACAACTCAACACTTTCAACAAAAAAGTGCAAATGGTGTCAGTACTAAGACCTCTTTAACTAAAAGTAAAAACTAAACTTTAGTAACCTCAAGTACACAATAACTGTGTCTTGCACACCAACCAAGCAGAACTTAAAAGTAAGTAATTTAACTTATAGTACCTTATACTTTCATTTTTCTTAATAACACCTGCCACTTTCAACTCAGAAGTACAGACGGTGTTCCCCAGGTGTCAGTACTATGAAGTTTTATCTAAAAGAAAAACTCTTATAAATTTATTAGTAAAAAAAACTAAACTATTAAACTAAGATTTAAAAAGAAAATATTAAAAATGGAGTACACAATATTTATAACATTTGTGTCTTGTACACCAACAAAAAAAAAACTTCAAAATGTGGAATTGCACCTTGTAGTACTATATGTTACAGTTCCTTTTTTAACTTTCAAATCAAAAGTACACATAGTACACATAGTGTTCCCCAGGTGTCAGTACTAGGACCTTTTTTCAGTTAAAAGAAAGTACTTAATATTAGTACCCTGGAGTACACAATAGTTCTAACATTTGTGCCTTTTACACCAACCAAAAAAAGACATGGACATGGCAGATTATTTTTTTACTTTTACATGTCACTTATAACACTTGTAAATTGAAAGTACAGCAGGTGTACATCAGGTGTTAGTACTCAGCCCTTTTCATGTGGGCTACATGCTAGTATACACTAGTGCCTTTGTGGGTATATTTTTGTCAATTTGTTATACTCACATGGTAACAGAGATTGATCCTTACTGTATTTTTGATTGTACTTCTTCTTCTTCTTCTTCTTCTTCTTCTTACTTCTTGACTGTACACTTTGTTGCCTATGTCGAAATCCTGCTAAAAGAGTGACCGTTAACTTGCTTGCCAGCTCTTTGCTAATTCCTCCATCTTTCCTCAGTGTCCTGGAGGAACCTTCACCCCCAACATGAAGTCTACCAAGGATTACCCTGACGAGGTCATCAACTTCATGCGTAACCACCCTACCATGTACAACTCAGTGTACCCCGTCCACAAGCGCCCTCTGGTGGTCAGGACCAATGTGGACTATGAGTTCACCACCATCGCTGTTGACCAGGTGACGGCAGCCGATGGAAACTACGAGGTCCTCTTCCTGGGAACAGGTGAGTCTGCGGTGTTTCACTGTAGCGCTTTTCAGATCCCAACAAGGAACCTAGCTGGGCCTTCACTTGTTTTTCTAGCTCTTGGGTCTAGCGTTGTCTTGCAGTAGCCCCATGTTCCGCTATTCCATCCCTCCATCCTGTTCTTTCCGCTAAATGCTCGTACCAAAGAATGCAACCTTCCAATCACATCGTACCTTGTTTTCGCCACATGCTGAAAGATGAGTAATGCATGAAGCGCTGTTAAAACAGGCACCAACAAAAGGTGTGGTTTAAGCAGGAGAGGAGTGCAAATGCTTGAATGTGATGGGGATAAAAGCAAGAGAAAAGAGAGACAGAAAGAGAGAAAGACCCATTTGAAAGCCTTAATCAAGAGGGGATCAGGATAATCTGACCTCAGAGCTACCACAGTTTCGGTTTGCAGTTTTACAAGGCACTCAGCTACAAAGAGACAAAAGAAACATGGCTAAAAGGGAAGATAATATCGACTAAAAAGGGATCTTAGAGGGAGCTTACCTTAAGGGTCATGACTCCCCTGCTAAATTAGTGTTTTGGATTACAGTGGAGTGGGACAGCGTGGAACTTAATAGCTTTCAGTTAACAATAAAGCCTCTTGCGCTTTTAGAAGAGGGCTCCATAATCTCCATTTTGTTACATTTCAGTCAGTTGTAATGTTGTAGTGTCGGCCTCTGTTGTTGCACTGCCAAGCTCTGTGCTGGGTGCTTGGACCCCTAATGATAAAATATACAAAAATATGATTGCTGATCTGAGAACAGTTATGACCCAGCCATAGTGAAGAATTCAGTGATGGAACCTGATGCTAGATCAGTACTAGTGACATTTAAAGGAGCATGTGCTAATGTGTGTGTGTTGCATGTAGTTTAGTGTGTGGGTAATGGTTCTGATATTGTGTTACAGACAGAGGGACGGTGCAAAAGGTGATTGTTTTGCCAAGAGACGACCTGCAGACGGAAGAGCTCATCCTCGAGGAGGTGGAGGTGTTCAAGGTGAACTTTTTTCTTCCTGTCAAAAGCCTTTTTTCCTTCTTTACTTATTATTTATTTTTCTTTTATCATTTTGTGTTTTTCTGCCTTTCTTGGTTTTTCTCTGTCTCGTTCTTACTCATTTTTCTGTAGTACCCTGCTTGTTCATTCTTTTTTCTATCTATCGGTCAGTCTGTCTATTTCTTTTTCTTTCTTTCTTTCTTTCTTTCTCTGTCCCACGCTAATGTTTAAATCCCACATTTCTCTAAATATAAATCTCTCTCTTTGTCTCTCTCTATCTCTCTTTCTCTCTCTCTCTCTCTCTCTCTCTCTGTCTCTCTCTCTCTCTCAGGTCCCGACTCCTGTTACAACCATGAAGATTTCATCTAAAAGGGTAAGGCTAAGACCCCGCTCTCTCCTGTACAGCTCTTAAACCCTAGTGTTCCTGGGTTTCAGAGTTAAAGTGTAGGGCAGAGAGCGGACAGAAACACATGCGGAACAGATTTATCTAAACTTCGGGCTTCAGGCTTACGCTCGATCTATCTTCTGTGCGTGGCCATAACTCAGAACCCCCTCTGGTGTGTAAGAGTAACGATACAGAGCCGCAGCACTGACGCTGCGCATTCATAAAACCGTGACGAGTTCAGTGTGTACTCTGCTTGCTCTTTTTTTGTTGTTAAAAAAAAAAAAAAGTTCCCAGGTTGAAGTTTGGCCAAATTAGAACACGCAGCGCCATGATGAGATTTTCAACAGTAAAAATACTGTAAGCTTATGAGTTAATAGAATGTAATCATTAGTCCCTGATGTTCTGATGTTGACTCCTTGTTTTTGTCGTTGTTGTTTACAGCAACAGCTGTACGTGGCGTCAGTGGTGGGCGTGACCCAGCTCGCACTGCACAGATGTGACATGTATGGCGAGGCGTGTGCCGACTGCTGCCTGGCCCGAGACCCCTACTGCGCCTGGGACGGCAAATCCTGCTCCCGCTACTCAGCCTCGCACAAGAGGTGAGTGACGACACACTCCGTAACACACGCCATACAACAATCACTATCAACACCTGACTGAGAATTAAAAACTCAAATCATGGCCTGCCAGTTTATTGAGGCTGTCCAGGACATGGAAAAAGTAAATGGGCCCTATTTCTATTTTTTTTTCTAAAAAAATTGCTTTTTTCTTACACTGATGTGCATGTTTGAGAGCAAGGCAGACTAACTGCACAATGTCACAAAGGTGAATTAAAGGTAATTTCCTAAACAGCATTCAGTTAGACACTGAATATCAGGATAGAAAATGTTTCCTTTGTACTTAAACCTTCAAAATACAATCATTTTCTACCTCATTCTTTATACATTCCTTTACACACCGACATGTTGGAAAACAAAACATGCTAACTGGGAAAAAAACATGCTAACTCCTGACTCATGCTAACCTCTTTTGCCTGCACTGAGGACTTAAGATATTACTGACGTTTTTATTCGACTGGAGACCAAATGAAATATAAATTTTGTTCACATACTGGCTGCCTTTCAGGCGCAGTCGGAGACAGGACGTTAAGTACGGGAACCCGATACGGCAATGCCGTGGCTACAACTCCAACGGTGAGTTCCCATGACGTCACACTCAACATACACAACACTGTTTAGTGCTCAGACACATCAATACACATCAAAGCTGTGCACACTAACCTTCTATTTATACATAACTTTTTTAAACACAGGACATCAATCCATTGCTTATCAACACATCATGAGTACTTATAGCTAATGTAGTTTTGTGTGTGTGTGTGTGTGTGTGTGTGTATAGTCAATAAGAACCCTCCGTGTTCAGTGCAGTACGGTGTAGAGAGCAGCAGCACGTTTCTGGAGTGTCAGGCCAAATCTCCACACGCTGCCATCAAATGGCACTTCCACAAAGACAACAGTGACCGGAAGAGAGAGGTACACACACACACACACACACATTGTCACAGCATGGAAAACAGTGCAAAATGATTAAGCTCTCTCTCTCCCTCTCTCTCTCTGTCTCTCTCTGTCTGTCTGTCTATCTCTCTCTGTCTCACTGTCTCAGGTTCGTTCAGACGGGCGTGTACTGAAGACGGATCAGGGTTTGCTGCTGCGAACTCTCCAGGCATCTGACTCAGGTGTGTACGTCTGCACGGCCACCGAGAAGAACTTTAAGCACACACTGATGAAGCTGCAGCTGGTGGTGTTGTCAAGCCAGGCGGTGAACAGCGTGCTACTGGAGAGCGGCTCTCGGCCTCAGACGAGTGCGTGGACGCCCAGCGCCGGCCAGTACCGAGAGCTTCTCAGCATCCTGAGCCAACCCGAGATGGGCCTCATCAACCAGTACTGCCACGACTACTGGCAGCTCGGGGACGCGCTCAGAGACAGCAGCAGCGTCAAACCCAGCGAACTCAACGAGCAGAAGAAACCACGCAACCGCCGGCATCATGGTGAAGAGCACGAGGATGAGGAGGAGACATGAGGACCTCCGTTACACTTTCAGAGACTTGATCTTGACCGTGATGGGGGAAAAAACACAACGTTTCCGAACTTTTGCCAGAACGAACAGATGTCCCAGATGTTATAACGCGTAAAGAATATCATACACAGTATTTATTGTAGGTTGTAAATAGTATAATTCTGTGGATTTCTTTGTACTTAAATAGAAAAAAAGGAAAAGAAAAGAATGCTCTTTGTGTATAGGGCAGATATTATTGTTATACCATTTTTATTGTCATTAACGAGGAACAAAAATCTATCGGGCATTGACGGGCGTTTTCATCT
Organism: Pangasianodon gigas; assembly: GCA_022758105.1. Taxonomy (NCBI): domain Eukaryota; kingdom Metazoa; phylum Chordata; class Actinopteri; order Siluriformes; family Pangasiidae; genus Pangasianodon; species Pangasianodon gigas. Next base: position 1,934,079 of record CM040473.1, on the reverse strand, counting down.
CGCCTTGAGTGTTTGGACTTCGTAAAAAAAAAAAAACAAAGAGGCGGGACTGTGCTGTCTGCAGGAACATGAGAAGAGACTTTATTTCCGACAGACAGAGGGGGAAGACGTCGTTCCCAAGCCCGGTGTGTTCTGGCTCATCAGCACATCATTCATTCAGTCTTCCTTTCTGAGCACATCTCATATATATATATATATATATATATATATATATATATATATATATATATGCAATGTTATATATGCATATATATATATATATATATATATGCAATGTTCTACATGATTGCACAAAAGTTCAGGTGGCATATGAACTGAAAGAAAAGAAGAGAAAAGGAGCAGGGTGTGATGAGAGACGATCACACAGCACAGTCGTCGTTTCATGGACTCCAGCCTGGACTTTGAGATTATGGATGAAAATGTGCATTAGGTTTGTTCAGCTCCTGATGAAATATACCTATTAGTAAAGATGTTTGAAACCACTGCGGACTGACTCTGGGGAGCTTCAACCCTCACTTTTACCACTGTTGTAAAGAAGAAAAGCACAAAGTGACTTGTTACGTCACATGACAGTGAAGCACACATCATGACAGACCTGTACCGGTCTGGGATTATATACAGGAAACTTGCAAAAACAAAAAAATAGCTACTTACAACACATGTACCGAATTTTCCAGACTGAAATTCACGCATGTTATAATTCCTGCATTAGAATAATTGTTACATGCCCATTTGTTACTGTTATTATGGTAGGCTTTATACTCCAGGATTTATGGTAATATCTTGGTGCAAAAGTCAGTCACCTCAATTCAGAACTCAGACGAGTTCAATGCTAACTAGGCAGAGTGCACTATTATCCTTTTTTTTTTTATTTAATAATACACAATTTGCGCTATTATCAAAATTAGTATTAAAGGTGCAGGGTGTAATTTTTAAAGTGTTCCTAAACCTGTAATAATCTTACATTATTAAGGGTACCTGGAAGAACTGCGATGTGCGATATTGCAGTGCAGAAAGTCTTCACAGTCTCTTCATTTCAGGCATCTGTGCCAACTTTTTCCAGCCCGTAAATGAGTTCCACCAAAGCCAAAACTGTGCTCTTTTTCCTAAACGGCAACTCATGGGGCAAATATGTTGTCAGACGAAGGGGCGGAGTCTGTTGTGTGGAGGGTAATCAAAGACTGTACCAAAGCTTAGGAAATAAGCTGAATTTCTGCAACACTAACAGGATAAAAACTAAATACTAAAATGGCAGGACAAACACAGAAAATAAAATATGATTTATGCAACAAGGCAGCAGAATTAACAGTGATGTTTTGTCCGGAAAATACGGTACTCATCAGGAAGTTAGCTTTCACTGTGTGCATGACTAATGTGTTTGTAATACTGTAATTCTAAACACGAAAATCGCTGTTATTTTTTTTTTCCTTTATACATTTTCGGCAAACCAGGAGACTGAAAAAATTACCCGAGAGCAATGATACACAATGATACACTGTTTTTTTTTTTTGTCCATCCTCTGACATACAGTACTATGTGTGGGATTGTTACTGTCCTGAGGAAATACCGCACGTTCCACATCTGTATCTTTCCTTCATCTTACAGCAGGAGGAAAACGGTTGTACAATTTATTGGTCTTGTCGTCTTTCCTCATCACTTTTTAAGCCTAAATGCACAGGTGATGTTATTGCAATGATTTGTGTAAATGACCCCGCCCCCTCTTCTTGTTGGTGTTGCTAACTAATAAATTAAAGCTCTATATTTTATAGTAATCCAATGTTTACTTTATTATTCACTGAAACCTTGAGTACATACAGCTACGAGAAGATGAATAATTAACAGAATCTTAACTGCACAACCCATAACTACAACCCATCGTTTTTGCTATGCTATAGAAGACTGTAGTGCCACTGAAAGGTTAATAATTTGTTTAGTGAAACTGTGTATTTTTAAAACAGACTGGTTAAAATGATCACAGTTTTCTAGTTAATCAAACTTGAAGGCCTCAATTTGCACCTCTTTAAAAAAGTACCCTGTTTTTGAGAGTTGTGATATCTGCAGATAAAGTAATTTTCTCATTTGTATCATTATGTATAAGATCAACAGTATAACTATATTACTGGTATACTGTCACTCCTTAACCTGGACCCAGGAAGGTTTTACTACTTGGAAAGCCTCTGTTTAAATGCTGTTTAAGGCTAATTTGAGCCCAGGAAATTTGAGATCAGATTTTTAACCCAGAAACTTTATCCCAGGAACTTTATCCTAACTTCTGCCCAGAAAAATAAGCTTTGCTACTTCAGCCCAAGAATGAGTTCAAGTTGTGAACTGAGTCCAGAAACTTTAGCAGAGGAATTTTGAGTCCAGGAACTTTAGCCAAAATATGAGACCCTAAACTTCGGAACTTTATCCCGAGAACTTCAAGTCAAGTCAGTTCAAGTGTTTTTTTTAATGTAATGCCATAAGAACCCAGGAACTTTGAGTTGAAAGACCTGGAACTTTGAATCCAGGAACTTTAACCCAAAAATCAAACTCGAAGCACTGGAGCTTTTTGTCAGGAGCTTCAGACCATGAAAGCTCAGGAACTTCACAGAATTTTAGCTCAGAAACTTTAGCCATAGAATGTTGAGTCCAGGAACTTGAGCCCAAAGCCCAGGAACCTTGAGTCCAGGAACTTTATCCCTGGGACATTGAATCCAGGGAGTGAAAGCCCACAAACGTCAGACCAAAAAGGCTCAGGAACATTAGAGCAGCAACTTTAGGCTGGAAATTGCACCCAGTAATTTAAGACTAGGAACTAAAGGCCAGGCATTCTGAGCTCAGAAACGTTGAGCCCACATACCTAAGCCCTGAAATTTGAAGTCCAAGAACGTAACGTAGGGCATGGAACTTTCAGCCCAGGAACTCCAGCATTTCAATACAGAAACCCAAAACATTACAAGTGGAGCTATTTAAAGAGCAATGTTTTCCTTGCTGACTGTTACTATAGAAACCACAAAGCTACCAGAAACCAAGTTCAAGCCTACAGTCAGGTTTTTCAGAATTTATTTTGAGTAGATGTTAAAAGTCTCCATTCAAGTCTGTCTGCTAGAGAACCGACTAAAGCACTGCAGTGATCCGAAAAGCTCATTTTCAAAGACTTAGTGACGCGTCAGAGGAAACCCACGTCATGTCTTCTCAGTACAAAACACGTTTGTGCCTTTTACATGAGCCTCCATTCTTTCATTATCTGATCTGATCTAATCTAATGCATGGATCTCATTCTGGAGCCACATTCTGGCCTAACCATTTTACCCAGAATACCACTCTGTCGATGAAGGAATGCTGAACCGGTAGCCCACTCAATACGCTTATCTCTGTGAACCATCGATTTCTCCAACGGGCCGTCATTCTCCAGTCACGCCTTCAGTCTTCATCTGAAAGAGACGCCCATTGTGAAGTTCTTTTCTTGTGTTGTGGTACTGTTTGCATGTTTCTGCATTCAGACAATTCGGCTCTCCTGCTGGTGAAAAACTCCATGACATCAACACAGGAAAGGTGAGTGAGAGCCCTCATGTGTTATGCCTTTTAAGTGTTACTCATATTACTGTAAACGCTGTTTGTTTGTCTTTATCGTTGTGTCAGATCATGGATTGTGTGACTCATCTACCATGGAGTCTCTTTAAACACATGATAAGCAGGGCTGTGATCGGACAAAGTCAGACCAAACGGGTTCAGAGAACAAGGTCGGTTTGGCGTCTTCTCGAGCCGCATCATGACCTTCATGATGGTTATGATCAGACGATGACGTCCTCAGAGGGCCTGTGAGTGGATATACAACCTTGAATGTAAAGTTTCCTGGCGGTGAGTCATTTTCCAGCCACTCCTTCATCACATCATCACAAAGTGTAATGTGCTGTATTAAGCACTAGAGGGCAGTCTTTACCAAATATTTCATCTCCATTCACAAGCTTGCTTCTATTTGAGACAACATAAAAGTATTTTATTGAAAGGCAAGCTATAAATTAATTCATATTCCACTGATTACACTCTTTATTATGGTGGACTTACATCATTGGTCACATGACCAGAGCTATTTACTTCATACACCTGAAAGAAACTCTGTTACATGTAGTCATTACAAGGTATGATGATGTTATTTTGATCAAATTATACTGCACCATCCACTGGGATAACTCACTGTACATATGACTGAACTGTAAATGTAACAAAAATTAAAATTATACAAGCTTAAAAATAAATTCTGGTTTTTATTCCTGGCTGTTTAAAGAAAAATGTAAGCTGTAAATGTAACATTTTTTAAACAAAATAATTTTGCCAACTAAGATCAACTGAATTAAATTGTTGCCATTAAAAAAAAAAGATATTCAGTAACTCTTGGATGCTGTTTAACGCAAAAAAAAAAATTAGAATAAAAATTTAATGTAACAATGCATTATAAAACGTGTTTGCTTTGATAATTATATTCTTTATTTCTAAATTTATTGATAAAAAATACAGAATTCTATTTAACATTAGTCAGGCTTCAGTGTGTCTATATTAATGGTCCTGGATTATTATTATTATTATTATTATTATTATTATTATTATTTCTAATAATAATGTTCTTTTTTTCTGCATGAATCGTGCTAAAGTCCATAATAATAATAATAATAATAATAATAATAATAATAATAATAATTGCTTTAGCATAAATACATTTATACTTAAGTATAAGTATGTTTTTTAAATCTTTTATTCGTAAAGCATTTGAGGATTTTGAAGATTATTATAAGATATAAATATTATTATTATATTATACTTATGATATAATAATTGTCTCAAATCTTACTACAGTTTATAGTTTATAATATTAGCATGATTTCATTTTATCATAATTTTTACAACTTGCATTTATAAATCCATTTACTTCTTCTGACAGGTTTTTAAAATGTTCTTAAACTGTGTGAACGTTTGTGGAAAAAGACACATCTTTCACATCTGTGGAGCAGTAACATCATTCCTCCTGAATAATAAAATACCATATTCATTAAATCAATAAATATGCCTGATTATTGACACATGGACTTACCGGGATATAAAATGGCAGTTAAACAGTTAAGTCCTGGTTCAATAGATTAGTAGTCGTTTAGTAGTCGTAGTTGTCATTATTGTGGTTCCACAGCTTATGTGATGTGTGTAACACTGCGAGCGTCAGCATCATCAACCAGAAATAAACAACTGCAGGGAACAAACACACACTGAGCTGTGAAGATGATGAAACAATGCTGAGTCTGCGTTTCTCTGCATGTCTCTGCATGAGAGGTTTTATTCATGTAAAACAGATTATTTTACACACACACACACACACACACACACTCGTCTAACACAGCTATCAGAGCAGCATCACTTAAACAAGCAGAACAGTCGAGTGATACAGAGCTGAGAGATTTCAGTGTTGGAATCCAGAGCTTTGTTTCCTCATATATGATGTGTAAGAAGAATCTTTTGAGAATCTTCACCATAATTCTAATAATTAGAATAATAGTGATAATAATGATGACTGATATGCAGTGAAGATGCTCAGAAAGAAAGCGGATCATCTCTTCTGTTTCTTTCTTTTCATTTTCTCCATTTTTATAAATAAATATGAATATATATTTTTCATACATGGTGCTTGAAAGTTTGTGAACCCTTTAGAATTTTCTGTATATCTGCATAAATATGACTTAAAACATCATCAGATTTTCACACAAGAGAGAACCCAGTTAAACAAATGAGAGAAAAATATTATACTTGGTCATTTATTTACTGAGGAAAATGATCCAATATTACATATCTGTGAGTGGCAAAAGTATGTGAACCTTTGCTTTCAGTATCTGGTGTGACCTCCTTGTGCAGCAATAACTGCAACTAAACGTTTGGGGTAACTGTTGATCAGTTCTGCACATCAGCTTGGAGGAATTTTAGCCCATTCCTCAGTACAGAACAGCTTCAACTCTGAGATGTTGGTGAGTTTCCTCACATGAGCTGCTTGCTTCAGGTCCTTCTGCAACATTTCTATTGGATTAAGGTCAAGACTTTGACTTGGCCATTTCAAAACATTTACTTTATTCTTTAACCATTCTTTGGTAGAATGACTTGTGTGCTTAGGGTCATTGTCTTGCTGCATGACACACTTTCTCTCGGGGTCAAGGGGTTTAAAAAATATATTGCATTAACCGTTTAGGAATTACAGCCAGTTTTTTGCAGAGTCCCTCCATTTTCACAGGCTTAAAAGTAATTGGACAAACTAACATAACCATAAATATTTAGATTATTTTTAATACTTGGAGGTAAATCCTTTGCAGTCAATGACTGCCTGAAGTCTGGGACCCATGGACATCATCAAATGCTGAGTCTCCTCCCTTGAGATGCTTTGCCAGGCCTTTACTGCAGCTGCCTTCAGTTGCTGCTTGTTTATGGGTCTTTTTGCCTTCAGTTTTGTCCTCAGTAAGTGAAAAGCAGCTCAGGTGGGTTGAGGTCAGAGCATGTGAGTGGAGCAAAGCGGGGAGTGGAGCGCCGATAATTCCACCGGAGCAGAGAGCGCCTTTTTTTAAGATTCTGCTCGCTCAGACCGCTCAGCACCCCTCGTTCAACCCAGAATGCACTTTGTGATATGTTGGTATGAGAAACAAGCAATAAGCAATAGGTCTAAGGTTATGGAGTTCAAACATTGTGTTAATGAAGTTGCAAACCTTATACAATAATGCACAGTGAAACTTGAAGAACGAGGAAGGAGAAGAAACTGAAAGTGTGGAGAGACTGTGAGAGTTAGCAAAGAGTCCTTTTGGAATCTTAAGCGGCACAAAGTTCTAGCATTAAAGCGAAAAGGGAGAAGATTGCATTTAAAGATTTCATGCCAATAAATAAATAAATAAATAAAGTCACAGCACCAATCTCCTCAACTAATGGGGAAAAAAACGACATTACTGCCAAATTTTAAGGAATTGTATATTTCTTTATCTTCTTTTCCTCAGTACTACAATATCACTTTTTTTTTTTTTTTTTTTTTACAAATTGTATGTCACTCTACTACAGCCCGAAGTTATCTTTTTATCTTTTATCTGTGTTGTCTGTTCTGATCTCAGAATGATCTGTTCTTTCACCCCATCCTAATCCCACATCTCCCTGTGCTACAGAAAGAAGCAGAGGGAGTAACTATCTGGCTAACGTTAGCTAGCTAGATAAAAGTTACAGCGTGAAGGCAGTGGTGTGGTCAAGAAGTCATTTCACAGAGACATGAGGAAATATACAAAATAAAATATACAAAATATTAATAATCTTGAGCTTTATCACAGTTCCAGTGATTAAAATAATCTTTTTTTTTTCTCCTGCAGTAGATCTCCAGTGCGACACGTGCTGTCACCCCACATCCCTGAGCTCAGAGTGTTGCCAGCTGGCTAGTAGATTTCAAATGAAAAAAAAGCGTGATCCTGATTGGCCAATCCTGATTGGCTAATTGTTATTAGGAAATAACAATAATACAAATCCACACAACATTGACTCATTTTTTACTTTATTTTTTGAGCATTATTGTGGTTATTTTTAATTTATTACCATCAAACAGATGAAACTGAGAAGAATGCGGAGGATAAAGATGAGAGAGAGAGAGAGAGAGAGAGAGAGAGAGAGGGAGAGAGAGAGAGAGAGTGAGAGCTCCAGGTGAGCAGAGCTTGCACGCCCATGAACAACCACAGTATCGACTACAACAAGAAAAAAATCAACAACTCAACACCCAACACACTATGATGCAAATGTTCTGCGCTAAAAAAGCATTGCTTTGAGTCGTATTAACACAGTATTTTATCGCGGTCTAAGTGTGTACATGTAGTCTGTACAAATTTTACCCAACACGTAACGTAAAAAGTTTTACTCTAACCCTCCTGGTTATCGCTGTCAAATAAAATAATAAATAAAAAAAAACAATAAGAATTTATTAGTTTGATAAATTTTCAAATAATATACAACAACCAGAAAGATTCATGAAGACAAATAAATAAATAAATAAAAAGAAACAATGAACAAACACAGCACTGATATATACACATAGTTCCCTTTTTGTGTAAAAATGGATGTAAAATACATGAAAACCAGATTTCAGCACAAACATACACTTTCTTGATGAAATCCATGAATACAGCCTTCACAAACACAACCTCTGAAGCCTCTTCCATCGATTTTGCTACGTTTCTGTTCACCTAGCCGCTATGCTAGCCCGAAAAGGACCCGAGTGCTTGTAGATGGAGAACAGTTTTAGCTAGCTAATTCCGATAAACACTGTTTGGGTGAACATGGCGATGTTTTTTAACAAGAAATTGTTAGATTAGTGATAAAAAAAATTCTGCCAATGAATTTAAAACCTGCCAAAGAAACACTCTGCTTGCTAACATGCTAGAATTAAAAGCTTCACTGACTTTAGCATGGAAGTACAGAGGTTAGAGGCTGGGAAATGTCTGAAGTTTCTTGAGAAGCAGAATATTTTTGATGGAGCTTTTCATCATTTGAGCAATTTTTGAATTCATTAGCAGACGGTTTTAGTCAATCTGCTCATTTTAGATAATAGTTAAAAGTTAAATTAGGAACTAAATTTGCTTTAAAAGACTCAAACACAAAAAAGAAATCCAAACTCCCATCATATAAGTTTAAAACTAAACCAGATGTGCATAATTTGCTGTAGGAAATGTCTGCTCACAAGTGATTGATATTAATTACTTCCTGTTTCAAAGTTAGCTAGCTGACTATGCAACCTAGCACAAGCACCGAGGCCCTTAACGTTCCCTAAAGTGACAACACAGGAAGTTCAGTTGATGGATACGCAATTTGAAGCCACGCCCTACGCTCCAGAACTGTTTTCAACTTGCCCTCATCGAGTTGAGACATCGGCTATATCAAAACGAGCTCATGCATGTAGCGGTGTTAGCATGGACACATTTGATTTCCACAGCAGTAGCTGAAGAGTTCTTTGGCCATAGGTATGACCCATTTCTGTTGTACCTAGCTATATTAGCTAGCTAACTACCTGGCCTGCTAACAAACTAACAGGATAACGTAATCAAGTTCCATCCACTGGTAGGTTGGCTACATAACAATCAGTTTAAACACAGCACATTGAATGTTAGCTTGTATTTCTTGACACATTAAGTACTTTATTGCTTCTTTTTACATTTCCTGTTAGAATTGGATTGCGAGGAATTCTACATAAACTCTACAGTGTTGAGGCTACACTGCATTCACAAGAGCAAGCGACAAACAGCAGGAGATCATTCATTTTCAATGTGCAACTTGTAACAAGGGACATTTCAGTTGAGATTTTTTTTTAATAAATTCTACGTAAATTAGGTATGACGCTGTAAGGAAGCGACAAATCCAAACGATTGGCTTGAATGATTCGGACCAGTCCTATGGCGCTATTGTGCGGCCCGATGTTTCTTCAGCTTTCCATTGTTTGACATGCAAAAATGGAGGAAAAACATAAACGTTGTTTCATCTTATCCTGTCTTATACAACCCCTCATTAAATGTGTATAGACACACGTGTATATGGAGAAAAAAGCATGGAAGGAAGTAGCAGATTGTCAGTGCCTCCACTGTGTGTACGTAGCTAGTGCTTATCGACCAACGAAGCCGAGCACATAACGTAAATCAAACCACCAACTGTCACACTGATTACTGAGTTATTTAATTTGTGTTTAACTAGTTTAGTAGCTATATATAGCTACTACAGCTTCTTGTCAGAACGTAATAAAAGCGCTGGATACACCACGCCCACAAGCAACGCTAGTAGAGGTTGCTACACACCCACAAGAGACATGAGTGACTTGTCACTTGCTAGTCTTAACATAGGTTTGGCCTCCAAGGGGTCCTAAACATAATACGGTAATGTATCAGCGTAACACTGTGTCCATCAGGACACAGTAATGGTTGATGAGGGCTCGTTAAAACAGTACTGGAACGCAGCCATGATGAACCTCCCAGCATTCCGACGCTAACACGAGCACATTTAGGCCGTTTGAACAGCGCAAGAGCGAACAGCAGGAACACGCGTCACAGTATCGCAGTAGGTCGACTATTGCTCTGGTTTATGCCGAACACACTCTCACTCCTGTCACTTTACCACACACACGTCCGTCTCCTCAGTCACGCTGGCTGAACTGGAGCAGGAGACTGAGCTCATGAGTTTCCCGTGTACTTCATGCTAAAATGCATGGAAATGTCTAAATATATACGGAAAATATATTAAACACGTATTAAAATAAGTAGAACAGAATACTGTACAATGGATTAATACATATTTGTAGTTTATAATGTTTTAATACAGAATTGCACACATATAAAGAATGTTATTTTATGTAACTAATGATAAAATATGATATTCTTTTTTATTCTTCCATATTATATATTTATATTGTATGTGTTCGTATTTCAGAGTGTAGAGAGAAAAGGAATTATAAACCGAGCACGTTCTAACCGCGGGTTAAGGGATTAAAGGAATAGTTTTAAATAAATAAATAAATAAATAAATAAATAAATATTTCCCCAATATTGTGTAAATGTAGTTGATCAGCCAAGACATTCTTGGAGCTACTGGCTATGACGCTGATGTTGCTAACGAGTAATGGATCACTATCTCCAAATCCAAAATTTCTTCAGTAGGTTTAAGACTTAATTTAATCTATAAACATGGACAAAACCTCACAGTGTAGCTGATCACTGCAACGATATTCGGGCGGCCAACTTGGGCAACCAGAATCTTTTTTTTTTTTTTTTTCTAAATGCTGGCGGCGTTGATGTTTGGTATCAACACCAAAGCCCCCTTAGGCTCCGTCTCCCAAAGCAGAAGGAGGAGCTGCTAAAATAATTTCTTCAAAAGTGAGATTACGAAGCTTAATGATGTTCGAAGTAAAAAGATTTCCACTAAATTAGGTTTGTAGCTCAAAAAGCAAGCATAAGCCACCAAACATATCTTGGCTGAATCTTTTGGTGAAACATGAAAGTTTTCTTATTATAAATAATTAACGCAGTTGTGTGTCTGACATCGCATTCGTTTTAATGGATATAAACTGCTGACCTCGAATGCATAGTAGCTAAAACACCGAACACGTTACATTTAACTAACAAACAGTAAGAGTATAGTGTTCTTAGCAGAGCATGGCTTAATGCAACCTAGCCAAACCAAATTAACGACTAATGTGTAGCTTGCGTATGCCGTTTAAAATGTAGTAAATGTAATTTACAAAAAAAAAAAAAAAATCAAATCATTTCCTTATACAGTCCAATAACAACCAATTTGTGAATACCGTGTTTTCATTTGCCGAGCTACCATGCAGATCTAAAGCTAGCTGTGCACCTTGTTCCGACTGCATACTTCAAATCCCTTAACTATCAAACAAACTTCAGCCTAGATAAAGTATAGCATGTAGCGCATTTTTCATATAAATCTTATGTTATTTAATGTTTAATATTTAAATATGTAAATATGACATAGAAATGGCTGAACCAGGAGGGACAAAATTCTCCGTGTAAGGCCGATAGTCAGACAACTTTTTCGACACACAGGTTGGCAGGACTTGTATGAAATAAACAGTAATCGTAAAACGCATGCTGTTTTTGGCTACGTCTCTCTGGAGTTTAGTATTTACAGAAATTTTACAATTGCTAACGAGCCACGGCGTGCTTTCCTGAGCACAGGAGCGAAGCTGTACCCAAAGGTGCCAACATTGCTGAAACTGTTAGGCAAAAGTTCAATGGGATTGCTAATTAATAATAAGCAGCTCCTCAATTTTTTAACCAACCAAAGAGACCACAGTCCTGCCCACTTGTTTTCTATTGGCTCACAAGACTGAGGCTTGTGAATTCACAGATCGAAGTATATTAACCTCTAACAGAAGCAAATCTGTCCTTTCCATATCAGTGACTTTTCCGCCAAGTGAATTATTTTTGCATTTGGTCTAACTTGAGAAAGTAGAAAAGCATAGTTTTTAAGGTGTTTTCTATATCACCAGACTCAGAAATAAATACTACAGCTATACTAATAACTAATACTAATGTTGGCACCTCTGAGTAGCGACAAATATTGTAAGGCGTACATCAAAGAGTTTGTTACTTTACTAAAAAATCCCATGAAAGTTCCCAAATTTGGCAAAGTAATACCCTTTTCTATTTATATCTTTTTTAAATTCTATATGTGTATAACAATTAACGCAAAGCAAATCCTCATGTTTTTGTAGAGTATGTAACTGTTTTTATAGTGTGTGACAGTATGGCTTGTAGGATTAGCAAATACAGCTGTCGTAACAAGAAAAGACAAAGCTCAGGAAAAGACGTCGACGAGGCTCTGCAAGACGACGCTGGCGCTGCTAATGTTACCGTGAGAGCGAAGCAGGCTCAGGGTGACCATGCTAGATGCTAATTTACAGAGCTCAGGGTTTGCTGCGAGGGATGTGGGAAAGGTTGGATAGAGGGACAGACTTTAACCGTTCTGCTCGTCTCCGGTCTGTGTGGCGAAAGGCGGGGGAGCGGGAGATTCACCGTTGCACCGTGATGAAGAAGCTTCTGCGTTAGATGCCTCCAGACCAGCAGGCGGCTCTGTGCCTGCGGGGGACGTGGAGGCCTCAGCTGGAGCCTGGGGATTTTCCTGTGCTCCTCCTGCAGGGTTTGTGGCTCCCTCACTGGACTGAGCTGCAGCGGCAGTTTGGTGGTGCTCCGGAGCTCTCAGCCTCTTCATGATGGTCGTGACACGCACGGCTTTCTGAAGAAGAGCAATCCAAGGAAGAAAAATAAAGTTTCAGGTCAGAGGATTGATCTTTATATGTTAGATGATATATGTCATTTTTCCTGTTAGATATAATCATATGGGAATGCAGGACTGGAATTGTAATTTTATTATCCATATTCAATGACAGATATTTTATAATTGATTGTAACACAGATTTCACGAGATGTTTGTGAATCATAAACTGCACAGTCAGATTTTTACGTGAAGAGTTTTGACAGTTCACGGCCGCAAATCATCACACTTTATTGTTTAAGCCCCACCCACTCAGCTCTCTGGAGCCACCAAAAACGTTTACTCCCCTCGGATTATTACGATATTAAACGTAGGACCCTTAAAGTTGTGCCTGTGATTGCCAGTGGTTACCTATGAATGTCGTAGGTAAACTGATAATTGCAAGATGACTTTCGTAAAGACGTGAATTATGACTGTAGTCACGGAGACACAATTGTAGATTTTGAAATCTGATTATAAAGTTATGTTTAATAATAAAATTAACATAAAAGGTAACATGAACTAACTTGTTTCGTAGATGTTCTACAACATTAAATGTAACTATAAAAGGATAGAAAGTACAATGTGTTGTTTAATAAATAAAAAAAAAATTGCAATTCTTGACAAATTGGAGTGAAGCTCTCAGGGGTAAACTCTGGGGTGGTAACTCAGCTTCATGACACCTCCCTGTCATTGATTATGTATCTTTAAAAGCATTACATGGTGTGTTTTATTTATTGCATATTGACCTTACTTTGTCCATTTACTTCGATCTAACCCACTGATGGATTATTTTTATCCATGCCAAGCACACACGATGTTGACTCTCAGTTTCATTCGTTTTAGACAAATGATCATTATTTCCAGCTAAAGCATTAGCAAGTCATTAGCTAAAAGGAAATAATGTTAGCTATCACAGTACTGCATACCAAACTGCAAAAACATCATCCAATCAGATATTAGATAAACATTCATCTTGCTGTACTTCTCAGCGAAAAGAAAAGCAATCCACTCCCCGAACGTGCAATAATAAAAGATGATGAACAAACAAAACAAGTCCATGACGTGAAGAAAGTCTAACGGAATACGACTTGAAAATAAATAATTACCTTCCACTTGGCTCTTGCAAAATTCTTCTCCATCTGTGCGCACACATTTTCCTTGATGTTTTTATCTGAGGCAGCATTTCCAGATATCCTAGAGAATATAAAGCAAATTCAGATATGGCCAAGAAAACTTTAAATCATATTAATTAACTGCAGTAAAAATGTACGCCTCAGCAAAACATGCTGTAGAGAACATGGCTAGGCAGGCAAAAAAAAGATAAAAACGTCAGTACCATTCATGGTTGATGGCTTCCTGCGCTGTGAGTCTCTGATCTTGGTCGACCTCCATGAGACGCGCTACTAAACTTTTAGCTGCAGACAAAAGAGATGATACATGTTACTTTATCTAATGGCAGTAAAAATAAAGACCGAATAATGTTAAACTTATGGTAGTTTTTCTTGGTCTCGGTAAATCACCTGAGTCGGAGATTTCGTCCCAGTACGGCGAATCAAACTCGTAATCTCCTGCCAGAATTTTGCGAAACAGATTCTTGTCATGGTTTTCGTAATCATCATCGTCTGCTTCATCATAGAACGGAGGGTTTCCAGAAAGTCTGCGGGGAAAAACAGTGAGAGAATTAAAGTTCGCCATTAAATAGAGAAAATGTTTCCAGATTATGTATTGTTTACGTTATTTTCACATCCATTTTGATTCTCCATCCGCCCCTCCCCCCACCTCAACATTCCTTATATGGTTAAAGCTTCCTGTTCTTGTTGATTATCCTTAGTGATTAGTTCTCTCTGCTTCTCATTTCCTTATTTAAGCCCTTTGGTTTCCACTCAGTATGCATACAGAGCTGCAACTCTACATCGCTGTCATTCTAGTCTAGTCTCTTGCAGTGCTTTTCTGGTTCATTTTCCTTATTTTTGTTTCTCAGTTTCTTATATTCTCCTGTTTGCTTGGGTTTTTTTTGTGCATTTCCTCCAACTGAGTGTTTTTGCCAACTTTTGTTGGCCTTGTATCTAATAGTTACTGGAATTAACCAAATAAGCACTTTTTGAGTATGCACTAGTGTATTGGACCTCATTCCAGCACCTGCATTTTATATTAAGGCCCATATCTTATGCTATGAAGACCCAGATTTACCAGTGCTATGTAGTAGGTTTTATCGTTCACATTTGGTCCATGATTTTAAGCAGTAAATGAGTATTTTTAGGGCTAATATTTTGTAGAGATTGGCTACATATGACATCTCACATGCTACTTCTGGAACATTTCTTTCTTACCCTAATCCAATGCACCTGATCCAGTGAAATTAATGTTTCTCAGGTAAGATCTGTGATTAGACACTCACAGTATGTACATGATCACTCCAAGCGCCCAGCAGTCCACAGGTCGGCCATATCTCTGTCTCCCAACAACTTCTGGAGCTAAATGAGGCACAAAAAAGGGCACCAAATAACTCCCACTTTCTCAGTTTCTCAGTTGCGCAGGATTTCTACACTCCAGTCCTGATAAACTCCAAAGTTTCCTTTACTCCCAACACCACAGAGAGCTGGATAATTATCTGATGGACACTTAAACACAAAGTCCAAGCAAATCTGAGTCCCCAGGACACCATCGAACACAAGATCACCATCGAAACTCTTATTAGCTACCAGTTGGTGTTATGTATTATGTGTTCTGCAGAAGTGCAAGTTCTCAGTATGTATATGTTGTCATTATAGAGAACACCTATGAGTTCTATATACAAGACAGATACAAAATTATTACTCAGATATACTGACATAAAACTATAATTCTAAGCTATATACAGTATACCACTATTAGTGACCTATTAAAACCTATTAAAATCTCAACACTCTTAGAAAAAAGGAATCTTCAAACATTTTTAAAGGATTGTTTGGATGTTTACGGGCTCTTTCTGATAGGGAAATACTGACGTACATAGAACCTTTAAGGCTTCCCCCAGAGGGACAACCAAAGAACCCTTACATTTTCTAGGAGTGTGCTTTCATGACATGTTCAAAACAACCAGTAAAGCCTCGTACCCAGGTACTCTGGAGTCCCACATGGTTCTTTGATAAGCCCATTCTCAAGCTTGGCCAGGTGGAAATCACTGATAACTATTTTGGAGTGCTTCAGGCGGTTGTAATACACCAGATTCTCCAACTGCAACAAGAACCAGAGTTATTAAAGTTAACACAAAACATTTTCATTAAACTAAAATGTTTTTTTAATCATAAAGTGTGTAATAACAAGTAATATGATTTGTAATTTTTTTTTTATTAAAACTATTCATTGCAAATATTTTGCACATGTGACCACCAGGGGGAACAGTGCCATGTACCTTCAGATTGCGGTGAACGATATTGAGGGAGTGCAGGTATGCCACAGCCTCCAGCACCTGCCGAATCACATTGCTGGTGTCTTTCTCGGAGTAGTAGCCCTGGTCCAGGATCCAATCAAACACCTCTCTACCAGTAGCACTGAAACGCAATCGGAAACAACAAACGTCCACGTTGTCATCTGTGATGGAATCCTGAGCAGGAAGCTCATCTGTGTGGCTTGCTTGTAGCATATTGCCCTTTTTTATTGCACGCCTGAGCTTCGAAGTCCTACAGTTATAAATCCGTTCTAATTTTTAGACTCTAATATGTATTCCTTACTTTTAGCATTAGCGAGGACACATCGTTGAACACAACACAGCAAAACTAAAGCCCGGATTTAGGGCCATGGTTATTAGGGTGTCCTTGCATTTCTATATCATGCCAGTAAGGATCACCTTCGAGGACTTGTGACTGTTTGATCACTGAGGTATGACTTTCAGGAAATATAGTGCTGAGGGAAGAAAACAAATACAACATTGAAGCAATTTTGCTGCAGAAATGTAATGAATGCAAATCTCAACCCAAACAGACAGAAAAGAACATGACGGAAGTGTCTCGTTGGATGAGAGAGAGAGCTGTGTTGAGAGAGAGAGATTTCAGTACAGTGTTTCTATCTGACATATCCTCGGGCTACATGAGCTCAGGTTCCTCGAAATGTGCCTCAGCGCTGCAGGCCCAGCTGGAGGAAAGAAGAGCAGCATCTCACAGTTGGCAGGAACAGGGATTAAAGTGGGAAAAAAAATCCTCATGACTGAAACTTTTTCTCAGGATACTTGTTAAGTCTTAACAGTATATTTATTGTAGCACTGCTGCACCTTCACATAGCAGGCACTCATTTGCATACCCGTGAGTGCCTGTGACTGTATGCTGTTCTAGTGATTAATGACTGTGTTTTATAAGCATAAGTGTTTGCTGTTATAAGTTTATGGGTTGTTCATGCCATTCATTGCTTTATGTATGTTTGTGTTTTACTGTCCGTTGGGTTTTGATGGTTTCCTTGGCTTTATTTTTCACCATTTTTATGCTATAAAAACATAACTGCTAAGTAATACAGTCAAAGCCAAATTCTTATCTGGCAAAAAGGAACCTTGCTTCTTTTCCAGTGCTTTTAGGTAAGTAAAATTTTGCTGACACAAGAAGAAACCTCCAGATATGCACACTGGTGTCTGCTCTCCTTTTGACCGAGATTTGCTTGCAGAGTGCCAGGTAAAAGTTGAAAACCTTTCAAATTTATTCGTCCCTGTGAGAGGTCCCTGTGAGTTTGTTGGTGCTGTGCCGATCACTGAATTCAGGACAGCGAAAATGTGCAACCATTCTGCAAATCCCATTAAAGGTATAAACCATTTGCCCAGGGTTTAGCCACAAGAGAAACACCCCATCCGTCTGAAACTTAACATTTTTTGCAGGTGCATGTTGATGCCAAAGCTGACCTCTATAAGACTGACATGAAGGAAATTGGTTGTGTTAATGGAGTACCTTCCACGCATGACTTACAGTTCCAAGAAGAGGTAATATTCTTTTCTTGTCTCATAGACATCCACCAGCTGGAGAATATTAGGATGCTTCACCCTGAAATGAAAAGAGGAGAGGCATTACAGCAGAAAGGGAAAGGATTTTTTTATTTTTTTTTCAGGGAATACATGTACATCTAGCTTGTGATCAATGATAAACCTTGTGGTCTTGAATCACCCTCTAGCATTTTAAGTATTTGTGTCATAAATTCCACCTGCATTGTCAAGATCAGTCCAGTTAGTCAAATTAGATGATCTCTCACATGATCATTTACAGGTAAACATTGCGTTTTGTTCTGTAGGTAGCTGGATGAACCTGGTGCCACATGTGAGGAGTCTGCAGTAGCTGTTGTGTGTTTTAGGGGTTCAAAGCAAATAGATGGTTGATGTATGGCAGATTAAGATGAGTTACTGCTGTTGGGACTCTAATGGATGCTGATTTGAAAACAGAAGGTGTGGCCTCTGGGTCTATCTGTCACAGTGAAGGAGGTGTGGCTTCTGTGCCTGTCAGTCCCAGAGAAATTGGTGGGGCCTCTCTGTCTCAATCCCAGTGAAGGAGGTGTGGCCTTCAACTCCTTAAAGGTTCTTTCTCTTACCATTGAAGTGTTTATAGTTGAACTGAATCGAATATTCCATCATATCGTATTGTAACAGCTCTGAGTCAACTTTTAACGTTGGCTTTTAATTAGTTTTTCATACATCATATTGTCTGAGAAACAGAGACACACTGACCTAGTTACTAACACATTGAGATGATGCTTTCTGAAGCTTTTCATCATTATGGCATTAGTGTATAAATATAATGGTCATGGTCAGTAAAAGCAGTGTTAAGTCTTCTGCCAACCCTGCTGTTTATTTCAGAATGCTTTGCTGCAGATGCTTATCGATGTGCTATTATTAATACCAAAGAGTAAAGCTTTTAGGAGATTGCAAATGATGCTACACAAAGGGCACATTACAGAGGAGGGGGACCGGCTATTAAGAATCTCAGCCTGCAATTCTGGCTGTTTGTAGTGCAATCACAGAAATAGTTTAAGAACATCTGCTCCGTCTCTGCTCTTCTCACCACCCTGTCTAGTCGAAACTGCTGCGTCTGCAGGAAAGCAACTCGAGAAAGCACCCGAGACTGTCACTGCGTTTCTATAAAGCTTTCCAACAAATGGCATTTTAAATTTCTTTTTCTTCATCAAGTTCAGCTGCACTGAATTTGAAGGAATATTATTGCTCTTTGAAAAAAGAAACATGCTGAGGCTTAAACACAAACTCTCTCGTGGTGCTCTCTGAACTCACATCTTCAGAATGAAAATCTCATTCTTCGCAGCCTTGCGCACTTTCCTCCCGTCCTTCTTCAGGAACTTTTTGCAGGTGTACATTTTCGAAGTTGTCTTGTCCTTGGCTCGAAAGATCTCGCAGAACTCTTCCCTTTGAAAAGAACAAACACATGAACACTGAAGGGAAAATGGTAATTAAATGGACCTCGTTGAGTTAGCAACGTTCTTGTATCTTACAGAATCAGAAAAAATGGTTCTAAAGTATACTTTTCCAATGCAGGGTTCAACACTGGGGAGGATCCCTTAAGAGTCAGGTTTGCTTCTGTATCTTTAGTATGTATCACCTGCAGCACACTACACTCATTTTCCAGGTAGAAGTTACACACTGAAGGTACAAAATGTGCTTATAACTTTCTTTTTCTTTTTTTTTCTGAGAGTGTAAGGCATAAGGAACTTGCTTTACAATGGAACTGGGCATTTTGAGATTTTTGAGCTCAGTTCCATTGATCTTGAGTTGGCACTTTTGCCAAAAAAACAAGTTTCCATTTGGGGTTCTTCAGTTTGTTCCAATGGGATAAACCTTAAATGTTTTCTGTAGGCCTCTCCTTCATTTCCCAAGGAGAATCCCCTCTAAATAAAAAGGTAAAACCATTAACTGTCTGAAGAGCTCTAGAGGAACTCAGTTTTTCTAAAAATGTGTATTTTAGATGGTGTTTTTACATTGTCTGTAGTCCTACCTTTGGGAACCTAAATGGGAACTAAAATGGAATAGTTCACTTTAGTAAAAGCAAATGGGTGCAACAGTGAAGCATATTCGAACTTGCAATCTCCCCACAATGCCGCGCCATCCATGGCCAGGAGTCAAAGAAAGCAGATAAATAAATAAATAAATAAATAGGCCATGCTGTCTGGGTGGGAGGGATGGCGTTACTCTCTCCTGTCAATCAGAGTGACACTAGCCAATCATGGGCATCTGTGATTTAATGTATTCATAAAAAGGCAGTTAGTGCTTTCCTCCAAGCAGCTCTCTGTGTTTCACAGAAAGCACATGCTAACCTTCACGCTCCATGTTTGGTAGCTGTTGAGAGAGATAGCTAGGGGTTGGGAATTGGAAAAGGAGCAAATTGGGAGAAAAATGGGGTAAAAATTCAAAAGAGGAAGGATAAAATCAAAGTTTAAAGTGAAAAATTGAAGTGAATCTAAGATCCTGTGTCACTAGGGATACATCACATAGTAATCCTCTATGGCCAACATGACATTTACATCTTTATCCTTATCCTTTACATAATGGATTCAGTGGTGCTTACGATTTAACAATCTGCCCAAGATCATATCTGTCTGTGATATCTGTGGGACTGTTGTAGTCCTTCTTCTCTCCGAGCGTTAAACAGCCAAACGGCATGGCACTCCTGGGGAGAAAAAGAGAGAGAGACATAAAGAGAATAATTGAGAGGTTCATAAAGAAATATACAGGGACATAAAAGAAAGATGGAGAAAAGGAAAAGACATTCCCGTTCTATTCAAATGTAAATTCAGCACCAGTGGCACTCGGCAGCCCGACTATAATATCACACGCAGACTCTGAATAAATAAATCAATCAAATACAAATGATTTATACCATAATATCCATCATGATATTGTGATATCATATACTCAGATTCACTCAGAGCTCATCTCCAGGACCGTCCGATCCCACCGGGGGAAATTATTGCGATGCCTGAATAGTGCTAACGTCAAAGCTTCCAAATTCAGGAGCCTGAGAAATAGCTCGCGGTACCGTGGGACTCAAACCCGCCAGCAAAATTAATTTACCTCCAAATGCCCGGAGATGGACACACCGACGCTGCGTGTTTGTCTCGTGGAGAAAGAATGACTCAGGACTCAGGGGAGAGGAGGAAGATGAAGACAAAGAAGTGGAGAGACAATCATGAATTCCTGAAATAAATTCTGAAAGGAACTGCATTTTTCAAAATCCCAAAGAATTACGAAATAGCCAAAAGAGATAAAAAAAGAACAATGAAAACGCAGTATGTGGGGATTTCAAACAGGAAAATAAACAAATAAAAAGAGATATCCTGACTTTACCGAGCAACAGAGCAGCTGGAAGAGAACATTATTAGAACATTCATTAAGTGTTCAGCAGTTTCTAAGAAGGTTTGGCTGTAATATTCCAAAAATATCATTTCTCCACTGTTCTAAAAACATCTGCTCTAATAATTCAATTCATGTAAATTTTAGGAAAAGCTCCCTGAGAAGACATGAGGAAGAAACCTTGAGAGGAACCAGATGCAAAAGAGTCAGAAGGTGTTGATTACTTTTCTAGAACAGCAGCACTGACAGTAGTGCGGCTGAAAATCACGTTTATATATTAATGCGATCATTCTAATACGTTATCGTTACTATAGCAACAGCTCATTCACAGAGACTTGTACAGCAGAGGTGCAACATAAACAAATGTTTTAAAAAGTGTGTACTCGTTGATGTTTTCTGTAAGGAGACCTTTATTTAACATTTAAGGAAGGAGTCTCCAGTGCCAGACATCTTCAGGACTGAGGAGTTTTCGCTTTGTGGACTATTTATAGCTGCTATAGCAAGTGAGAACAGGAACTAACTTGTTTCACAGACGTTCCATGACATTAATCGTAACTATAAATGGATAGAAAAGTATGGCGTGTCGTTGTTTGAGAAATAAACAATTGTAATTGTTGGCGAATTGTGGTATAAGACACTTTGGGATGTGCTGTTATAGGAAAATAATCAACTTCGGGGTGAAGTCAGTGACTGATTATTTTTTATAACGACACAGATCCCTTACATCTATCTCATAATCTTCTGCAGTAACAAAGACAATTCTTGTAAAGTGATGCACACATACACATACACATACACTTCAAGATGGTTGGCTTTGATAGTGATGGCACCATATAGAGACGTGTGTGTGTGTGTGCATGCGTGTGTGTGATAGGGGTATTGGGTGTATAAATGGACTGTCTGGCGTGCTCTCAGCTGCATAACTACGTTATTATCATCTCACTCCGACTCCGAGGCCTCTGAATCCCCGGGAGGACAACAGAAATGGCGATCGATTTTGCAGGATTTGCAGAGAGATGAACAGAGAGAGAGAGAGAGTACAGAGAAACTTAAAGGCACTAAGAGCTCGTTTCTGTCTCCGGCCTGAGCCCTCACCACTGACAAATTGAAATTTCCCTCCAGATCAATGAGCTTGTGCATCATGCAAAAAGCACAGGCTGAGATAAAAGCATGTGATTGGCCAGACTGGATCTGTAACAAAAAACGATTGATCTGCATAGTTACAATGGACAACTTTTCTCTCCACTCAAATAAATAAATAAATAAATAAATAAATAAATACTTACACAATTCAGTTAAAAATGGGTTTTTAAATGACTGTCATGGCTCTGAAGACCCTCTTTTTTCCATGATCCAAAATGAATGAAACCTTTTCTTATCTCCTTCATACAGCATTATTCTCCATTTCCTTATTGTCATGATAATCACAATAATCACCGAGCCACACCTGGCCTTCACACAAGCACGGGAGAACTTTTTTTTTCTTGATGTTGTTCCTCAGGGTTTTGTTTCTATATTTACAGTCATGTAGTAATTTTCAGGTTTGGTGCCACTCTTTAAAGATGTGTTCAGCCTCTTAATTGGACATAAAGCCTGAATATTAATACATTAATTCGGAATGTAACATGATATAAACTATTGCTCTTTTTATTTTATTTTATTTAGCATTAACCCTGCATTCACACTAGCAAGTGACCCTGACGGAAGACTCTACGTACGTGTGACACAAAGCCATGACTCCGCAACAAAGAGAAAAAGGGACAAATTATTTAGATTACTTATGAAGTGATGAAGAGATAAATCTAAATCCTTGGAGCAATCTTACAATGCAAGTTGTCCTTTTTGGCTGGAAACCTCAACTCTCACAAAGAAAGAAAGAAAGAGAGAGAGAGAGAGAGAGAGAGAGAGAGAGAGAGAGCAAGCAGATGAGACAGACAGTAGAGGTGTAACACAATGCCATTATCTATATCTGTATCTATATCTGTTTATATACCGATACAAATATACAAACATCCCTCTCTTTATCTGTAATCTTTATCTTTATCTGTTGGTTCTATTTCCCGAAACTGAGACCCTGACCAGGCAGTTACTAAGGATGATTGAAAGAATGCTGTAAATGGATCGTTCGCGTTCATGTCATTTAACATGGTCTTTGTTTTTCCCCACAAACTTTGTGACTGACTACTCACTTAAAAAAAACTCCCACTCAGGTGCCTTTATTGTTACTCTGTGAATGTTTAAAAAAAGAAGAAGAGTGAACAAATTATTTGTTCAGTCTGATTAATGTATTTGTATTGTTTACATTCTTAAAAAAGAAAGAGAGAGAGAGAGAGAGAGAGAAAGTGAGGGAGTGTGTGTGTGTGTGTGTGTTGTGTGTGAGAGAGAGAGAGAGAGGTTGTGTGTATGACGGTACAAAAAAGCTCTGGCGACGTCTCCTTATCGCCTCCTGAACTAAACAGTCAGAAAAGAGAAAAATGTTCCTCGGGGCTCTGTGAAGAACGATTAAGCGAAGTGACCAGGGCTTTAGTGCATCAGTGCCTCAGAGTCTCAGTCTCAGGAGAGCAGAACGACAAAATCAGAACACAGAGTGAAAGAGAAAAGAAGAGACAGAACTTGGCTGAGAAAAAGAGTGATTCCCATCGGTCTGAATGAATTAAATCGGATCAACAGCCATCTGTATGTTCTGTGTAGAAAGCTGTTTAGTTTTCCTCATGGTGATGGATGGCATTTTGCATGTGCGCCACCTCAAACTGAGCCAAAAGCCAGAAGAGACTTTCTGAGAAAAAAAAAGTTTTTCTTTAGAATTTACTTTAAATATTCTTCAAGGAAAATTCAAATGAGAATGATTTTGGGTTAAATAAGTAATTTCTCCAATTGTTTTCATGTGCATTAATTTCACCCGATTCGTTTAAAGGGTGCCAATAATTTTGGAGCTTACTGCATGCACATGTACGGAGTGGCATTTAGTGTCAAAATGTTAGCATAATGAGCAACGTGCGAGTCAAATCAAAGTGAAACAAGTAGTTAACATCGGCTTGTAATCACGTTTCTTGTGTTTTGTCTTAAAACACATCCTTATCGTACGCAAGTCTTCAATCGCAAGTTGTGAAAAAAATAGTTGTGTTATCTGATCATTTCATCTTAACATCTCGAATTCTTTTATTTCAAGATGTGATGTTGATATTTGGACTTAATATCTATATTATAATATCTTGAAATAATGAGAAAACGTGAAATAATGACAATATCTTTAAAATAATGAGATATTAATTTTTAAATAACGTCAGAAAAATTAGGGACTTGTGTTGTGCATTTTCATAACTTCCTGCAGTTCAGGACTTCCATATTATTGTAATAGAACGTGAGATGAAAATAAATGTTAGTCTCTAACAAAATTAATCAGATTTAATGATGTACACTGTGATTAATCTTCTATTTAGCTCATTATTAAAAAAACAATCCACCTTTTTAGAATCATTTTAATTTGAATTCAGATTCATTTGGATCAGTCGATTTTATTTTTCCAGATTTAGCTGTCCACATGAAGGTTTTTCGTTCCGATTGTTCCATCAGTCAGATTATGAATGGCTCATTTTTCTTCACTTGAGGCTGAGAGAAAGGAAGGAGGTGATGATATAACAGTCATGAGAGTGATGTGAGCTGGAGAAACCAAGGCGAGAAAGTTTTACAGCATTATTTATTATGCATGCTCTGTGTGTGTGTGTGTGTGTGTGTGTGTGTGTGTGTGCATGTCTCTTTCTCTCTCTCTCTCTCTCTCTCTCTCTGGGGTTCTCTGTTCTCACCACCGCTGTCTAAGATTCTCTCCTGCAGCATTTCATTCCCTAACCTAATCAAAGTGCGCAGTCCCGACTCGTTATTGTGACTCCACCCCTTCAGATACACAAACACACACATACACAGACAAACACAGACAAACACACACAAACACACACACACGCTGCCACCCATGGCCTGTGCCGTCTCTGTGTCGTGTCTTGCTCATGGGGTCGTTTTCTCAGTCATCCGAGACTCAGACAGCTCGAGCCTCTGAGGCACACAGTCATTTTAGAACTTTGTAAAGAAATCTGATACCACACACACACACACACACACACACACACACACACACACACACACACACGCACACACACAGTGAATCTTTGTATCAAAGCTTGGGGACAGTATCTTCAGGTATTTCATGCAGGTTGTTAGTTGGACCTGTGACTTGTTGTATCATCGTTATCGTTAATGTAATGTACGTGTGTAGCATGACATAGCCGTGTCTCGCGTCTCTTTTTCTCTCGCACCTTGTTATTTTCCTCTCAGCCTGTCCTGGCTGGAGTGCAGATCTCCTTCAGCCTGGTGGGTTTAGAAGGTGAGCACTCTTACTCTACATCACATACGAGTTACATCATGGAGGTGCAACACTTCAGTGTGGAGTCCAGTAGATTTCCCTCAACTCCATCTCATAGTCTCTTTCATCTTCTCTCTTATTTTCTCTCAGACATTTCGTAAAGATGCTGTGCTACCTCTGTGTAAACTCACGGCCTGCCAGCCTGCACTAATCACGCCGTGCACATTGCACCAGGGCCCACTTTCCACCATGATTCCGGCATGAAAGCGACATTATTGTGCAACAGTTCCTCTCAAAACCAGCCAACACAGAGGATCCTCACACTCACATGATGCTCCTTCACTGTCACTGACAGATACAGAGGCCACGACTCCTTCACTGTCACTGATATACAGTGGCCACGCCTCCTTCACTGTCACTGACAGATACCGAGGCCACGCCTCCTTTACTGTCACTGAAAGATACTGACACAGAAGCCACGCCTCCTATTTCCAGAGCATTGATATTTGTGAAATTTAATTAAGCTAATTAAGCTAGTTAAGTTTTTTTTTTCTATTTAAGTTTTTTTATGCTAAACAAATAAATATTTAAATAAATATAATACATTTACATTTGTATCCCACCTGATTAGTGACTCAATCCCTTTCCTGGGTTGAGTAAGAGAGTAACTGATGTGTGTTAGCAAGCAAAGCAGGACATCTCCAACACTGAATGCCGGTCCAGGGGTATTTAATAATACATAAGAGCTGCAGATATGAGGCTGTGTGTGTGTGTGTGTGTGTGTGAGAATGTGAGGATGTGTGTTTTCTCCATGCTGCAGAGACACGCTGCTATCTTTTTTTTTCTTTTCTATCCCCTCTTTCTACTTTCATTAGCCATGAAACCGTATTAGCATGACTCCTCCAGAACCACTCTAAAGCAGATCTGCTGGAACAGAACATAATGGGTGCAACCATAATCGGCATTCCCTTTGGTTTGAAGTGTGGGGTACGTACACACACACACACACACACACACACACAGTGAGCATTACGAAGGCTATTTTAAAAAGGCAATGAAAAAGTTTGGCACGGAAATGAAGTGTGTCGAGATTTTGTAGCACTTCATTTGTAAAAGTGCAAGAGGCATTGATCCTCTTGTTTCATTAGCTTAGCTTCACAAAGCACACACACACACACACACACACACTCAATCCACTCCCCTTTTAAGCAGACACACACACACATGCACACAATGAATCCACCCCCTTTTTAAGCACACACACACTCACAGACACACACACTGAATCCACTCCCTTTTTAAACACACACACACACACACATACACACACACACACATTGAACCCACTCCCTTTTTAAACACACACACACACACACATTGAACCCACTCACTTTTTAAACACAGACACACACACAGACACACACACAAATACAACATCTTTGTATGAGACTGCAGCAGAACGTTCCTCTTCTGCTGTAACCTCATGGCAGAGGTACACTCTTACCCTCTCACACACCACTTCCCCCACTTTTTCATCACTGAATTCAGAGCAACTTATAACTGAGTCAGTTGTTCTGAAGAAGTGTCACTCTGCTCATCATCACATCACCAGTGATCCAAAAAAAAACCCATCCCAAGTAAGTCAACTTTGATATGAAGGAATTTCTGGCATTTTATAAGCACGCAGTTTATCACAGAAACACCGTCACTCTTGTTAGAGTTGTTGCTTAGTGACATTTGGTTTCCACGGCTACGGCATGAACAGAGATTTACGCAGCACTCGACTTAACTCGGAAATGGGAAGTCTGAACTCGGAATTACACCATTTTCGAGCTCGGTGTGGAACTTCGAGTTGGGAAGTGTGGGAAAAAGACAGCGTGTGTTTTGCTAGCAACAAGCTAGTCAGTTAGCTTGAACGATCATGAGTTTATGCTCACTGTATGGGTGGTGTTATAGATTTAACCAACAAATGCTTCTGTGTAGATTGATCTAAATTAATACTGTTGACGGTGTGAGTGGCCATGTTGACATGACGTCATGGGTTGAAGATGTCTTCAAAACCGCTCAGAGGAAGAATTCCAGGTTGAGCAGGCATTTTCTTGATTTTTCCTAGTAGGAGATGTGAAATTCCGAGTTACGAGCTATAGTTGAAGGCAGCATTAATTCTGGTCACTGTAGCCGTACCTACAACCATTGTTGCCCAAAATGTATCCTAATCTCTCTTCTAATTGTGCACCCATAACTCTTGTGCTAACCCGTGCTAACAACAGTGTACATCATCACCGTGTTAGACTACATGCCGCTCAAGATGTCGGTGCTTTTGCAGCTCTCATCTCATCATCTCCGCTTCTTCATTTTGCTGCCTCAGCAATTGCGCCCAATAAAATCGGCATCGCATGAATTTTCCGAAGTTGTGGGAGAGGATAAATAACGGCGGCACTGGGCGTTAGCATGGCTCGAGCGCTAATTGAAGGCCGTGTCAGACTGCTGACTCGGAGATGGAGCCTAGAGGACCGATTACTGACTGTAAATTCCATCTGGTGTCACAGGGAAAGGGCTGTAATGTAGGCATTGAGATTGACTTCAGATCAGAAAGATGGTTTTTTCTGTAAAGATGTAGAGTTCTGAAATCTTCTTCCTCAAACACACACACACACACACACACACATACACACATACACACAAAGAAGAACTTCATATACTCAATTCAATACACCGAATACAGTATTCAATATACTGTCATATCAGCTAGGAAATGCATTATGTCACTCGGATTGAAATGCAGGACGCGCAAGTGCAATATTTTACAGCCGTCCACAGGGAGCAATATATATTTTTTCTGTGTGAATCTCATAGTTTTTATAGTCTTTTATATAACCACTTTATATCGAGTATAAAAATAGATCGTAGCTTGGTCATCATGGACTCCGGCCAGGTCGTAGCATGAGAAATGGATTTGCCGTCAGCCAAGCTGTTAAAAGTGTGATGGTTTTGAGAAACTGCATCATCTTCTCCTCAGCCCACGCTGCAGTGATGCTGTTCTTCATGTACATAAATCTATGATTATCGAACACCAATCCTACAGACACTCTCAGGTCAGGAAAACAGGTCTTGTAAAAACTTCGCAAGAGAAAGCTCTGTAACGGTTAAATGTTATAGCACAGTGCAGTGGAATTCTGGATTCTGACTGGTCAGACGATGATAATTATTTGTGTCTAACAGCATAAATGGATTAAAAAAACATTTGATTGTTGATATGGTGATAAGTTTTCTCTAAGGGGTCGTTTATTTAACAGTTTTGGAATTTTTGGGACCAACAGAAGAGGAGGGCGGGGCTTGGAGCCGAACCACGGGTGAAGGTAGGATATAGCATGCTACGTCCTACGGAGTTGAGTGAAGAAGTCGAGTTTGAGATAATCAACTCTAAATGTGAGTTATTAACTCTTTGTGTTGACAACGAAGAGTTAACCACTCCTAGTGTGTGTTTGGAAGCTAATTACTGAATTAATATTGTGCATGCAGTTCTGTATTTTTCTTGTTTTGTGAGTGTTAAAGCACTAGCTAGCTTGATGGAGTGCTGTTGGCTATGGATGCGACGAGTGGAAATATATCCAATGTGGTGTAGTGAGTCGTTTTATACTTTTAGACAATTTGCTGTTAGCTAACATATTATTTGTTATTTATATGTATTTGGCTAGAGGACATGGACAGTGTTCTTTGGTGACTTTTCTTTCTGGTTGAGAAACGTTCGTCTGCAGGACTGAAAGAGAGAAGCCATAGCATTGCCGGGCAAAAGACTTTTCCCCGTGCACTACTCAAATCACTGTTACTTCCTCCTCATAGAGCAGCGTGAACAACATTCACTTGGACTTGCACATCACCTGCTGCCAAGGGATGTGAGTAGTGTTCACACTGTTTTTCTGTTTTTGTTTTGTTTTGTTTTTTGGTTATTCTTTTTTTTCACATTGGTTGCTTGCATGAGACAAGTGAAGCGGCTATTTTAGTTTTGAGCTCCACCACTTACAAGTATTGCTCCAGGCCTGCAAAGGTTTCAGTAATAATCAGCTATAGTCATTGAGTGTGCGTGTGTGTGTGTGTGTGTGTGTGTGTGTGTATGCGCGTGCATGCGAGTGTAGGCCCACTGTATATTGTGGGCTTAAGGCTTAAGTTTGGACAGCTTGCAATCTTCTGGCCGGTTAACATCTGACTACAATACTTGTTAAATTTTTTGTTTGCTTTTCTTTCAGAATTTGAAGCCCTTTTAATTTTTTATCCTTTTACTCTTGTTGGGTGTTTTCTCAGTTGGCCAGAGGTATACTGAGGTGCTATATTTCTGCAATTGGTATTCACATACAGACTACAGATTCATACACAGAGGCACTGGCAATCATTTAACATCTGGCTGGAGTCCATAGTTAAAGTCCACTGTCCTTTAACTAGTTTATAGTCCGGTGTCACTGATAATTACCCAGGGCCCTGCCTATTTATTTAGGGAGATTTAATAAGCTAAACCGAATTTTATTATATGTAGGGGTTACACTGCTTCTCAGGAAATCTAAGTTCTTGTCCCACATTTCTCCCCTCATGTTGCAGGTGTATGCTCATATGTTTCAGCAACAACATGGAAATAAAAAGTCCATGACCAGTTCCTAAAAGCATTGTCAAGTTACGATCGTAACTGGTGTTCGATGTGTTGCGCACTCTAACATCTACTAATGATCATTGTTCTGGGATAACTTTGGGAAACATCACCCTGTTTGGTTGGTGTGTTTAACCGATGTGTGTTTGTTTGGAGGCGGCTAAAACTTCCTCCTCTCCTCTCAGGCTCATTTGGATGCTCAGATTTTGTACTGAGCTGCCAAAATCCAACAGACAGTGAGGTTTGAACTTTCCTGAATCAATCATATAGATTTTTACTGAGCATTTTTTTTTTCCAAGTTGGTCTGCTTTTAAAAGACAAACCCCCCAAAAAATAGAAGCCAGTTGTGCAGGCTGTGGTGGTGGTGTGGTAAAAAGCCTTGCCTCTCATCTGTAAGGTTGTGGGTTCAAATCTCACAGTGGCTGTGTAAGTTGATGGTGGAAGCCCTGAAAGCAGGATAGAGGATGGAAGAGGGAGAAAGGGTAGGTTGGGTGGGTGGGAAGGAAGGAAGGAAGGAGGTGAAAGTGTGGGTGGCAATATTTTTCTAGGTCTTACAGCCCACAAAAAAGCTATTTCTTCTGACATGCAGATCATTGTTTCCTTTCCCTGCTCACTCTTGAATCAATCAGAGATGGTTGATCACCCCTACTCAGTGCTCTTCTCGTGGCACACTGACCACTCTACTCAGTGGTCTTCCATTGGATAATGGACCACCCCATTTTTTTCCTGCTGGCACACTGACTGCCCCACTCAGTGCTCTCACTATGGACTCTCACTACCCTAATTAGGGCTCTCCAACTGGCCACTTCACTCAGTGCTTTCTTAATGGCCCACCACCTTGCTCAGTACTCTCCCAATGCCCCACTGACCGCCCCACTCAGTGCTCTCCCCAATGCCAATGGCCCACTGACCGCCCCGCTCAGTGCTCTCCCCAATGCCAATGGCCCACTGACCGCCCCGCTCAGTGCTCTCCCCAATGCCAATGGCCCACTGACCGCCCCACTCAGTGCTCTCCCCAATGCCAATGGCCCACTGACTGCCCTGCTCAGTACTCTCCCCATGCCCTACTCTGCTCACACACTTTGAGTTAATGTATTTTAGAGCTGAGCTTTGATCCAACAGCCTCTAAATCCAGAGGTAAGCCTCAACCAAATGAGCCACATGTCTCTTGCTGAAACCTCTTTTTAAACACATTTCTCTTTTAGATTCAAATTATTAGTAGGAAACTGACTAAAATCATATTTGAACCTACAACATGCACTATGAGAGAGCATTACTCTAAGCACTATGCTATGAAAGAGTTGTGTTGTAATGGGCACGTTGAACTTTTATCTTTTGTCACCCAAACACTAGAACAAACCTCATACCAGAACACCTTTTTTTTTTTTTTTAAATTCTCTTTTAGATTGTGGTTATTAGTAGGAAACTTAATAAAAGTAGAGTTGAACCTACAAGCTCCACCACCAAGGAGTGTTACACTAACCACTGTACTATGGAAGGTTCATGCTGTTATTGACATGTTGGACTTTTGTTCTGCATCAACAACAACAACAACAAAAGTAGAACAATCTTCATACAAGAACACCTAAAAAAAAAAAATTAAAAAAAAAAAAAAAATTTTCAGATTGAGGTTATTAGTAGGAAACTAACTAAACAGAGAGTTGAACCTATGCTATACACCACTTAGGAGCATTACTCTAACCACTATGCTATGGAAGAGTAGCACATGCGCTTCCATGTTGAATTTTTGTCCTGGATCAACCAAAACCTAGACCAAAGCCTTTCAGAAAGATTAAATTAGGACAAGTTGGTCTTTTAAGTTGGTTCTTAACTTCAGCCCCTTCCCTGTAGGTTCAGTACAGTTTCAGTAACAGGAAGTTGCAGGTGATGCTGCCACACCAACACCAGTCCAAACCAAAGTGAAAGATTTACTCTGTTGTACTAATGTGAGTCTGTTGGGAAATTTCTGGAATGTTCTCCTCCTGGTTTTATTTTGGTTGCTTCTTCTTTTCTTCTG
>CM040473.1:1846070-1901872 GCA_022758105.1 Pangasianodon gigas | reverse complement strand
TGGTTTTATTTTGGTTGCTTCTTCTTTTCTTCTGAAACAACAGAATGCACATGTTTTGAGATCTTAGTCTGATTAAAGGTAATAATTACTGATAATTATTAACACACCCTCAGTGACTTTCCACTAACCATCATGATACACACAGTTCCACTATAGTGAAGGTGTGAATGGTGTACGGAGTAACCTTCAAGAGCAGCATTTACCCACAATGCATTGTGGTTTTACACAATTCTCTTTTTATAACGCTGATATCGATAATGGTACGTTTAAGGAGGCACAATAAAATGCTTGATATTCAGGAATATAACATTATATTTGATGTGTTAAACTTGGAGTTTCACGTAACACCACTGAAATTATTTACTTTACCATCAATCAATCAACTAACAGTCCGACTCTGTATAGTGTGTGTAGCTCAACACGGCAGTGTCACATGCGTTGTTGTTGTTGCTGCCATGCTTGAGCGTGCCAAACTGCTTCTCGGGAAATCTAAGTTGCTGTCTCACATTTTTCCCCTCATGAGAAGGAAGTTGAAGGGGTGGGAGGAGAGGGAAACAAAGGAGAGAAAGTAACATTCAAGACACCTAAGAAAACATGAATGACAGTATATTTCTGGGCCTGACTACAGCCCAGTGAGGGACACAGACAGTTGCTGCCTCCCTTACGATCAAGTCTCCACCAACCTCCATCACACCCACCCTCCTCATTACCCAGGTCTGTTAAGTCACTGGAGCCTACAGACCCAAAGGGGCTTTGATCTAACAATGTCTACTACCAGAGACAAAACACAGGCAACTGAGCAACAGCTCTTCTACCAGAGAATCTTCTTTTTAACCATTTCTCTTTTACATTCAGGTTATTAGTAAGAAACTGATTAACAGCAGACTTGAACCTGCAACATTCACCACCAAAAAGCAGCACTCTAACCACAATACTATAGCAGACCAGCATTAGCCCTAGCTAATTGGAATTTTGTCTTAATGATTTGCGTTTCTCATTTAAATCATTTGAGAACGTGTAAGTTCACGTCAACCTGTAGTTTTAGTCAGTGACTACGTTTACATGCACATCAAAATCTGTTTAAGGTCTATATCCGGGTTGCAGCCCTATTCCGAATACGATGTTTATATGCATGCAGGCATCGATATATTCCTGTATACATAGCTGTTGTAAGTATGCCTGAGTTGCCTTTCCTAAATACCTAGTCTACAGCTAAGCATCTGTTAGCACCCACAATTCCTTGCGGACTTATATGCGGCGTTTACGTGACTCAATACTAATTAGAATATTGCCAAATTCCGATTCATATCGGAATATTGATGTGCATGTAAACGCCGCAATCCGATTGCCTGATTCAGTTTAAGACAAAATTTTGATTCCCCAATTTCCGATTCCCACCCCTGGAATGTGCCTGTTTTAATCAGAAGTTTATTGCATGTAAACACCTTATTCGGAAAATCCACCAAAAGGAGATATATGCGCATGCTCAGTCCACAAGGAATTGTAGGTGCTAACAGATGCTTAGCTGTAAGCTAGGTATTTAGGAATGGCAACTCAGGCATACTTACAACAACCATGTATACAGGAATATTCCGATGCCTGATATAAACAAGCAAAACCTCTGTTTTTGGGTGTCTCCAAACCTCACTGGCTGCTGGATTTTGACAAATTTGGATTAAATTTTAGAAGTTTGCAAAGGATCATACATGAATACAACACACAAACCAAACATGATGATGTTTCCTAAAAGTATCACAGGACAATGGTGACTGATAGATGGCAAAAGATGTTTGTTAGCACAGAGAAAACATATCTTGAAACATTCACAGAAACCTTTATCCAGAGATAAGTGAACTCATAACCTTCTGATCAAAAGTCCAACAGTTTAACCACTGAGCTACCACCAGGATCAAGGTAAGTCTCACTTATGAAGAAAACATCTCAAATTTAAAAAAATACAGCTACATAACCAATTGCAGTGAGAGTCTCCCAGATGATAAGGTCTTTGCTTCATTTCCCATAAACCCCTGGGAATATGCAAATGATGGCACCTCTGATTGGACACCACTCACAAGTTTAGCCATCCCACTGCTACAACATGAGTATATCGCCTC
Organism: Pangasianodon gigas; assembly: GCA_022758105.1. NCBI lineage: Eukaryota > Metazoa > Chordata > Actinopteri > Siluriformes > Pangasiidae > Pangasianodon > Pangasianodon gigas. Next base: position 1,899,758 of record CM040473.1, on the reverse strand, counting down.
TGGCTTGCTCATTAGGGATAAAATCACATATTTACAATATATTTTTTGTGAATCCATTTATTTCTGTAAAGCTGCTTTGTGACAATGTCCACTGTTAAAAGCGCTATACAAATAAAATTGAATTGAATTGAATTGAGTATATCTCACTTCTAACCATTCCATAATAAAATACTGAAACTTTCCACATTCTTTCAGAAAATCCCAACAGAAATGCCACTTCAAAACTTCAAACTTTTAACGGTTCAGATTGAATGTGGATACAAGTGCCATACAAATGCTGAAGCAATTCAAGAAAATGTATACTATGTGTTATAAAACCGGGTGAGGTTTCATTAAACTTCTGCACAAATAGATGGATGGCTCCACTTGCCTCTTTGTAGAGATTTCTGTAGAACAGGTTCATAGCTGAGTCTCAAATCAAACCATTGTTTCATATTTAGGAAATGAAACATAGCTTCCAAGCCATTTTCCAAGGCACTGGAAGTAATTTGAGGAGAAAATCAATAGTGTAACCAATTAATGGTAATTCAGCAGATTGTTTCTAGTTAACTGCTCCCCGACTGCAGACGGTAATATGCTCCAGCAATATCTCAAAGCTCATGAAGCCTAAAGGGCTGATTAGCTTGAATAACGGTCATTAGAACAACGTGACATTCATTAAGATACGATCACAAAAGAATCCTATTGAGTAATAGGATGTGTGGTGATGGATGTTCAGAGGCTCCGAAATCTAGAAGTTGGAGAGCGAGTGTGAGTCAGAGGTTGGCAGGCCTGCTGTGGAGGCGTTTACCTGCTCTTTTGCTTTTTCCAGAGGGCTTTGAGCTGCTTTATTTACTGCGAGAATGAAGGTGTACGATGACCTGCAGCTCAGAACACCTGCACAGACATCACGTTCACTTTGCTTACACAAGTCCAGGACAAACTTTTCAGATTTTTCCCCATGTCTGGCAGTCTGTATGAGATTTATATGATTTATATGAAATATGAAACCGATAAGCCGTGAGACGGCGTGCATTACAGTGATTTTATTATGGCTAAAGGTGTTCTTAGAATCCCAGAAAGCAGAGTGCCAAAAAGCCTTTGCCCACTTTTATAAAATGGAGACAATAACATTAATAAACACTAAATAAAGAATTAAAATTTATTTATTTATTTATTTATAATAATAAATAATTCTTCTATCACACAATGTTGTCTGTTAACAGTAAGCTTTGGTTTTTAATAGAGATAGTAGCATTTTTGTATGGAAAACCGCTTCCTGGAGCACATTTTGGGTTTTTATATATATATATATATATATATGGCTCATGCCATAGCACACTGTAACCATAACAACATGACACGCCCACTGTAATCACGCTGAAAAAGTGCTGGCTGCAGTGCTTTTTAAAAGCTTCTGCATGCTGTCTGGGTGCTATTATTGATTATCATTTATTAAGGAAATGTCATGACAACATAACAGTCAAAGATTGGGGTGTTCCATGGACAGGACAATGGAACGAAGTGTGACAAGGTTTTAAAATCTGTCTAATACAGAATTCGACGCTCAGCCAATCAGATTTCAGAACCGACGCTGTCTGCTTTACAATAACATTTTACCCACAGCCATAAAGTTTTTAGTTACTCAAACAGCTTTTACTTGGAAGGAAATGGATTGCAGACAGTGTAATTTAATCCAGGATCTTCATGGAAAATTGGACAAATTGTCAGAGCTGGAAATACTTCGCATTTCAAGTCACTAATATCTTCTGAATAGATTTAGCTAGCCTGCAGACATGATTAGACAAAAGCACAGCAGCAGTTACTTAACTTCAAATCAATGGCTCCAGCTGTGTGATAAACACTGACTTCTTTTGGTGTTAAAGAGGACCCAATCTTCCCATTGGTAATTATTGGGCTGCATTGCCATGCCCTATGGGTAGTGATATGTTATTTCTGTTGGACCTGCTGGTGGAAGTGAGTGTTCCTCAGATCTGGAGGCTTGCGCAACTAATGAAGGGCTTAACTGAAAACGAGCTGTATATCGCAGGAAATTTGAGTTGAAACCGCAGTCTTGTAGCGTTCCAGCACTGGATATAGTTTACTGAACTTACAACCTTAACAGCTGGTGATGGATCTGACATGCAGCATCTGCTTTATATCCTACAATTTATTCTGCATTTGAAAAATGAACATTTTAATAATAGATCAATTTTTATAACATAGAGTAGAAAACATGGCAGAGCGGAAAACTCCTCTGTCCTGAACATGTCAGAAAACCTAAAGTTACAGCTTTACCTCTGACTGTTACAAAACACTGACACTGGAGACTCCTTCCAGAAATGTTTTATAAACGTCTCCTCACAGAAAACTTCACCATATCAACGACTGTACATTTTTCTGGGTTAAATAACAGTTTGTCTTGGTGATGTTCCCTCATCAGCCCTCTTTTTTCTCTCTCTTGTAGTTAATTAGACTGAAAAAAGAAAAAAAACAACTCGTCATGTTTATCACAGCCATTATTTCACTAAATATCCTCTGATATAGCAGGGTTTTTTTAATTACAGAGTTAGAATTTCATGCCTTCATAAAAAAAAAAAAAAATCCGATGCTTCTAAAGCTCTCATTTACTTCCCGAAGTAAACCAGGCCGGATCTGTAAGTGCTCGGTTTATGGATAGCATACAAGAGCCGGGAGCTGCTGTAATTAGATTGGACGTAGCTTCCAAACACATTAGCCTGAGCCGAGGTGGCCAAAGTCATAAATTTCACAAGACTTGAAATATATCCTTGGCCCATGGTGCCACTGCGGTGCCAATAGAAAATAAGCAAGCCAAAGCGCTCGTTCATCTCAGCAGTCCCCTTCAAAAGCCACCATCCTTTTAACCTTCAGATATCAAAGCTTAAGTAGTGCTAATTAATTAGACTTTTGACAAGCTTTCAGAAATTTCCAGATAAAGTTTTTTTTTTTTTTTAAATATCATAACCTCAGACGGGGATGAAGTCAAAGACCCAGAGCTCACAGACCCACATGACAGATTTATAATCATTTAGAGCAGGGATGTGAATTTTGGAGAAAATGAGCGAGTACCGTAGGCCTTAGCTTGCAGTACCAAACAGTAACCAATCAGAAAATTTTACATAAAAATTACAGCTCAGACTACGTAAAATGTTTTATGTAAGTTGCGATTTTATTGTGTTGTTACGTTCGATTCTTTGGAGTACACTTCATACTGGCTTCTAGTCTGATGATATTAAACACTTTCATTCTCTCTTTAGGTTTCAGGTCCTGGTTGTTTTCACATTAGCATTTTAATACTTTGTCTCATCCTCAGAAAGACAAGAGACAATGTTACTCAGAGAAGAAAGGATCATAGTAATTAATTAAAAAAAAAGAGCACAATGAGACATTAAAATACTCATGAATTCTTTGTAAAAGGAATTTCATATAATAGTCTCTACGGTACGTATGTGTAAGAGTGAGGAGAGGTGACAGATGTTTTGCCTCTTGAAAGCAGTTTAAATGTGATTGTGATTGTGTAAGTGTTTGCTATCCATATTTCTCCCCTTCCTTAATGACATTTGATCTAATCTTGTGGATCTGGAGCCTATCCCGGGAACGCTCGGCACGAGGTGGGAATACACCCTGGATGAAACACCATTCCACCAGGGACGAGGAAACTGGAGGGTGGGAGGAAACCGGAGAAGCCAGAGGAAACCCACACAGACATGGGAAGAACATGCGAAACCCTGCGTATTCGCTCAGGATTGAACCCGGGACCCAGGAGCTGTGAGGTGGAAATTTGCATGTATGTAAATAGTGACAATGTCCATTGTTAAAAGCGCTATACAAATAAAATTGAATTGAATTGAATTGACATTTAACAATAAGGGTTAATCAGATAAAAGATTTTTGATTGTAAGTTTATGAAGCTTATCACTGTATTTAACAAAATCTCCAAATTTTTTTTTTGGGAAAATCATCTTTGTGGTGACGCTGAGAGCTTGAATCAGGTGTGCTGCAGATGGAAAACTAAAGGCAAGGGAAGCGGGTCTGCAGAGATGACATGGTGGTGAGGTCAGAGTGAATAAGCATGAATTCCTGCTTGCGTAGGCCTAACAGCTCCAGCTCTGTTCGCTAATACTCATGCCCTCTGGTGCACAAGGTTAATAAGAGTCATAGCGGTTCCTCTGCTCTAAGAAACCCCCAACACATTAAGCATCTGCACTTCCACTAGAGTGAAAGACTGTCATTCCTGGTGTGTGTGTGTGTGTGTATGTGTGTGTGTTTGTGTCTGAGAGAGAGAGAGAGTGCAAAGGATCTTTAGAGCAAACATGACACACTCTGGGTTTTCTGTTCTGGAGACGGGTTGTGATTAATCAGTGTTATTATGTCATTTCCTAGGACGGAAATGAGACAGAGAGAAACATAGGGTAAATAAGACGAGAGACACGGAGAGGAGCAGCATTAAAGTGGGTGAATGTGAGGAGAGAGAGAGTGAAAGAGAGAAAGAAAGAGAGAGACAGAAATAGATAGAGAGGCATGAGTCACCAAGTGGATGGGGTCGAAGGGCAGTGAGGTGGGATGTGAAGAGCACTAAGTGAGAAAGGTGTGAAGCTGCTCCAGTAATAAAGGGGAACGCCCACGCTCCATCCTCTATGCTAAATCACTGTACCAAGCACCTCTTAGTGTGTGTGTGTGTGTGTGTGTGTGTAAATGCAAGCAGGACAGAAACAGAACAACTATTTACAGCTGTGATACAGATGTACAGATGCTAAAGATACAGCATGCTTCACCTCACCTCAGATTACTCTGAAGATGGGTGGTGAAACCTGAGCTAGTTTTATCCTGGTTCCTGCAAATCACACCAAAGCACGGCTATTTAGCATCAAACCTGTTCACGGACATGTATCATCTTATAGGTTCTGAAGATGCTCTTGGAAACCTAGAAACCTACAATGCACTGATCCAACCAGAGTTCCTCCAAGAATGGCAAACAGAGACAGAAAGCACTTTCCTGCTAATCTCATGCGATCATGGGTAGTGGAGAAAAGCTTAGCTTCGTACTTCATCACATCACACCATCACTGATTATTTTCCTATAACATCATGTTCCAAAGGGTTCCACCATGATCTCAAAATTATAAATGGAGGCTGGAAGTAGACTCAGCAGGACTTAATTCCTCTATAATCTCCTTATTCCAAAGTACTGTAGAGAAACTCAACACATCCTAAAGTCAGGATCCATTCTGCTCGTCCCAGTGGTCTGGGATTAGACAGCACTCGGGTAACAGGGTGGACAAAGTGCCGCGTGTGATCTCGGGGGCAGTTATAGCGGCACAGTTTGTCTCCCACCTCACCATTTTAGCAGCGGTGTGAATCTTGAGCTCTACATTTTTCACATGCTAATCAGAGCATCCTGCTTTAAGGCCTGTTGTGTGTCTGGTTTTTTTGCGTTGCCGTGGATACGGCCCTTCACTGGTGCATTCGCTGTACAGTTCCAGTAACACAGAGCATGAGAATAAATCACATGCTTTTTTCGGAGGGGGGAGGATGTGTATGTGTGGCTAAATTTAGGTGCCTACTCTTGTGATGGTCTCTAAGAATTTGAAAAAAAGGCATCTTTTTTTTAAAAAAAAATCTGGAACATTGGAAATAGTGCATAGAGAAGCACATTGATCTCACACAGTGTGGGCAGAATGAAGGAATTAGAGCAGGCACTGTTGCATGAACTGTTACACACACACACACACGCACACACACACAATTAATGGTATGCTTCAGCCATCTGCGATATGTCGTAATAGATTTGCAGTGTTTTATATATTCAGCAACTTCAGATGCTGCTGAAAGATTTATTACATCAACCGCTGATTCCCTCAGACATATCGAATATTATAATCATATTACAGTTTCAGTTATCGATGAGAGAGCGGTGCACGGTATCGACCAGGCCTGAAGTGAGAGAACCTCTCGCTCCTTTCCTCACTGTCTTGCTTACCTCAACCGACCTTTCTTCAAATTTGTCAAAACTAAAGAAGCTTAGAATAGACATTTTTAAGCCACCTTCCAAATGAGTGGTCAGATTCATTTTTCTACTACGTATAGTGCTGAAAACTATGAACCGAATTGAAATTCAATTTTCCACATATCTCAAGTTCTAGCCTTTTAGAATCTGGTGATCCCCAAAAGTAAACGAAAAGTAAACGAGGGAAAAGATTCCGAATTCCTTATTACAAACTGAATTCATTAGGCGTATGTACTTTTTTTTTCGCTACAGCACATAGATATCCAACAACTTGATCAAATCGCGATGGTCACTGTTTGAGGAAATCACATTTAGCTAGCGAGGTGTTAGACGTCTTTAGGTAGACTGCGTTTGTTAAACAGGCTCCTTACACAAGAACTTTGAAGGAAGATAGCTAAAGTAAGATCATGAAATGTTAAAGTATGTTATAGGCAGAAAAAAAACAATTTTGGCCAGAATTCATACACAACGTCATCCGACAGATCCACACGAACGGTGATCAGGGGACTAACAATGTGCTAGTGTTCACAACAATAGTATGGTGTTCAATATCATATAGTTACAATATCATAGTAACTTGTACATTCCTAATACGACAAAACACCCCAACACAGAATTTCTCCATGAGCATTTGTGGTTTCTACAATTGTTAGAAATAATGAGTGCTACATCCTCATTAGAGTGTACAGTTGTGTGATTTCACCTACACTAGTGTGACCACAGTCCTGAGAGATTTAACCCTTTTACACACCGCGAGGTCAGCAACAGCATCAGCAGTGTGTAAAAATTGAGTGACTAAGACGTGATGGAAGAGGACAGCTCCAGGCTGCATCGATTGGAGTGCTGGAGTTTTCAAGGCTGGCGATGCAAGTTTAATGAAAATAGATTTCTACCTGGCCGTTAGCTAAAACTGAGAAAGATAAAGACAGAGACTCTTCAGGTTCTAAATGATGGGATACTGCTGTGAGTCAAATTAAATTAAATCTGACCACAGGAATTCGAACCGTTTTAGGATAAGGAGGAACAATAGCTTGTGTAGATTTACAAATCTTTACAAATAAGACTTGATGCAGAACCTAGAGAATCTTGCGTCTACAGGGACCCCTTGGATTTCTTAAGATCGGGCCTTAACAAATGGATTTGCAACAATACCACCAACAGTCCTGAGAAAATACACAGAACAGTGTGAGCAAGCGAGAACAAGGCTGATTTCTTTCTAGCCCAGACTGTATAGCCTGAATCAGTGAGAGTTATGTCAGGTGATTACACATCCATTTCGGCTTTTGTTCGTTACACACTTACATAAAACACATCATCAGCAGTGATGGAGATGGTGCATGTGAACTACAATCACAAACAAGGTGGATTATTTACTCTTTGACCAACATCTGTTTGGAGGAGAAACTAAAAGTTTATACACTCAGCACACATTGAATCAAAGTACACATTACACAAAAGGATACACAACAGAACCATGGTTTAAAAAAAAAATTAAAAATTGTGCTTCTCATGTTTGGTGTTCAGAGAAAATGCGGCATGAACCCAGTCGGCCATTACAGGCTTTAAAAAAATTTGAAATCATGAACACAGCTGTCTGCCTTTAAGTGTGTGTGTGTGTGTCACCTAGTGATAATGAGCTATACTGCATTGCTCAGCAGTAATAGTTTGGTTATTGAGAGACATTACATTTGTACTGCTCGTCTGTCTGTGTTTTTCTGGGAGGCTTTTGAATGGGAAGAGAAAGACACACATGAGGTAACTTGTGCGAAACAAATGCGCTCTCCTAACAGACCGTGAAATGGAGAAACATCATATGGTCGAGAAGTAACGAGGGAAATAACAGACGAAACTGCAGCACTGCAACAGATTGCATTATGAAGCTTGAGTCATGGTCCTCCGTGACTAGTAAAAAAAAATATTTTTTGTATTTTTATACTTCAACCACAGAGGGCTATGAACAAGAAATGTGCATCAGGTTACTGTATATTTGCTATAGACATCTCTCGCTCTCTTTCTTTCTGCTCTCCCGCTTCCTGCCAGCTAACCCACACAAATCTTACATGTAAGCGGTGCACCAATGAGTCCATGTGTCTTTTTGTCTGATTTGGGACTTTCTCTCTTTCGGAAATCCACTATTGACTCCTACAAGCTGTTAAGCGGCAGCGCTGCTGTGGCGTTATTAATTAAGATGCTATATGCTGCTGGTCAATAAGTCATTCTGGGTTAATAATTTACTTCGCTGTTAGTTTTCTATCAGGAATTGCTCCGTGGTGCTGGAGAGGCAATGCATGACTCCTAGAAACGGTGCAGAACTGGTTATGCTTGTAAAGTTTCACCATCAAGCGCTTGTTGGAACGACAGCTTGGGAATCCTGCTCCTTCAGTGAGGGCTTAACGACTGGTTGGGTCGCCTCATGTCTGAAAATAAAAGCAAAAAGGAGATGCTCCTGGACAGAACCAATAAAATCCCTGAGATGAGTGTTGTAACATGTTCAGGATTAAAACGCAAGACTTACTATCTCACTAACTCACATTCACTGCAATACCCACACAGCTGAGATGATACCTTTAAAAAAAAACCTTTTACCCTGACACATTCATCTTCCTCTTCCTTTTTCATACTTCAGGTTATAAGAGAATGATAAAAAAAAGGTAAATGTGAAGAGAAAATGCAGTAATTATGAAAGACAGACAGAAAAAAACCATCATCAGTGGCAAAGAGAGGATTCAGCAGCATGAGCCTGGAGAATAAAAACCCCCCGAATTCACACCATCACTGATTCAGCGAAAGACACGAAAACGCCTGCAGTGGTGGGATGAGTCAATGCGTAAGTGAAATATTAATCAATTTTTGATTTAAAATTCCCCTTCAAACCCGCTATGGAGCGAGGCTTTGAAGTCCCCTACGCCACCAGTGACCCTCGGAGTGGATACTCTCTCTCTCTCTCTCTCCCTCTCTCTCTCTCTCTGCTTTTTTTTTCAGTCTGTTTTTTTTCCAGGCTCTGTCATCTTTGCTGTCAATTGAATACAGGAATCAATGTCACTGTAAGTAACAGATTGAACTCTTTCAGTCACTATGACGAGCGCCTGAGTGACGAGTCATGCCCGATATGAGGTGTAAATTGAGGCTTATCACCACCTCTCTCTCTCTGAAGCTGAGCGCTGCAGCTTTTTTTCTCCAGCCCTTCTATCTCTCTCCATCTCTCTTTATCTCTTTATCTCTCACTATCTCTCACTATCTCTCCATCTCTCTTACTCGATCTCCTGTTCCGTCTCTCTTTCCCTCTTTCACTCAACCTCCTTCAATCTATGTCTCATTTTCTGTCAAGCTCCTCTTTTCTTTCGCTCGAACACGAGAATCAATGGCACTGTAAGTAACAGATTGAACTCTTTCAGTCACTCTGGCGCGCGCCGGAGCCTTTCAGCGCTCCGTTTTGTCAAGAACAGCCTTCGGCAGAACGAGTGGCATGTCACGACTAATCCACAACATAAATTGAGGCTTATTGTCACCTCTCGTCCTGAAGCTCTGCATCTGAGTGCTGCAGTTCTCTCTCTCTCTCTCTCTCTCGCTCTCTCTCTGTCTCTCAGTCAGCTATGTAATACCACAGTGTATGATCAATTAACAAAAATGAATATCACAGAAAATGTCAATTCCTCTGTAGCAGTGTGACTGTTTATGAGCCAATATGACATGATTTTTACTTACATGATATAAAATGTATTAATTTATTTATTTTTTGTTTATTTATTTTTAAATATATTTTCATTTGCATATTAGAGTAGAAATGGAAAAATGAAGAAAAAAAAGGTGCTAACTGTGAGTGTTATCCAAGTTAAAATGGTTAATACAATGATCCATACTGTCTGTCACGTCTGTGATGTAACAACGTGACGTTCTGTCTGTGATGTAACAACGTGACGTTCTGTCTGTGATGTAACAACGTGACGTTCGGTTTGTGATGTAACAACGTAACTTTCTGTCTGTGATGTAACAACGTGACGTTCGGTCTGTGATGTAACAACGTAACTTTCTGTCTGTGATGTAACAACGTGACGTTCGGTTTGTGATGTAACAACGTAACTTTCTGTCTGTGATGTAACAACGTGACGTTCGGTCTGTGATGTAACAACGTAACTTTCTGTCTGTGATGTAACAACGTGACGTTCGGTCTGTGATGTAACAACGTGACGTTCGGTTTGTGATGTAACAACGTAACTTTCTGTCTGTGATGTAACAACGTGACGTTCGGTCTGTGATGTAACAACGTGACGTTCGGTTTGTGATGTAACAACGTGACGTTCGGTCTGTGATGTAACAACGTAACTTTCTGTTTATGATGTAACAACGTAACTTTCTGTTTATGATGTAACAACATGACGTTCTGTTTGTGATGTAACAACATGACGTTCTGTTTGTGATGTAACAACGTGACGTTCTGTTTGTGATGTAACAACGTGACGTTCGGTCTGTGATGTAACAACGTGACGTTCGGTTTGTGATGTAACAACGTGACGTTCGGTCTGTGATGTAACAACGTAACTTTCTGTTTATGATGTAACAACATGACGTTCTGGCTGTGAAGTAAGAAACTAAACAAATCTCAGAGAAAATGATTAGAAAAACATCCACTATTGAATCATTTGCAGTGATAGCCCCATGACGCAAACAAGTTCATTCCGCCAGACGGAATGTTGTTGCTTCCACCGCATTTGCTGACGGTGTGACATTTCAGCTCAGCTGGTGGTTTCTCTTTTTTTTCCTCCACATTTCCTTTCTTGCCGTGCTGCCAAATCAATATGGACCCTCAGAGAGGAGGTTAAAGAGCGGGAGAAAATGATTAACCTCCGTTGTTATCTCTTGAGGAACATCAAAGGGCATAAACAGAGAGAACTGCTAGTCAGTTACGGATTGAATGAGACCTCCGGAAATAAATGAGCTGTACAATGGAATGGGATAAGTGGGCTCTCATTGGGCCATTAGGATGCTGACTATTTAAAGCCAATGGCCAAGAGATATGCCCTGTTTATTTATTTAGAAAAGAGAAAGTGCAGAGATTACATGTTCCTATTCTTAGACAGAGTCACAGCATGTGAGCTATGGGGACAATAATAAACCTTTATTAGTAAAAAACAGGAAGTTAAAAAAACAACAGAGAGTGAAAGTTTGGCTGTATGCAGTAAAAGGAAGCGCTACACTGCATGGTACGTGCGCCAGACGCCACTTAGTCCAGAGCAGACAGATGAGAAATCAGCATGCAACAAATGAAGGCACAACAAACTGGCAGCCAACAACTTAATGAATGAGTAGAACACAGTCACCAAAACCACAGCCAGCAACTGACGCAACAAAGACACGGGGACAACGACAAGGGAAAAAGAGTCATACAACAAAACACACTGAAGAGTGCAAGTATACTTGTGTGCGTATGTGCAGGTTTGCTAAAATGTAAATACGTTAATAAACAAGAAGGCCCTTTTTTGATTGGTAAGCAGCTCTACACACACAGGATTCACGTGTCATGAACATCTCTTTGCTCCACTGTATCTGGTAGCTCAGAGCTGTAGCTTATCTGTTTACACATTTTGAATGAATCTGTTCATTCAGGTTTGTTGTGTGAGAGTAACAACATGTTATTCTGTCTGTGATGTAACATGACATTCTGTTAATGTGATATTCTCTGTGATGTAACAGTGTGATGTTCCTTCTGTTATGTAACAACGTAACATTATTTCTGTGATTTAAACAACTTGACATTCTGTTAATGATTTAACAAAATGGGGTTCTTTCTGTGATGTAACAATGTAACATTATTTCTGTGATGTAACAGCGTGACATGTTAATGATGTAACAACAACATTCTGTCTGTGATGTAACAGCGTGACATGTTAATGATGTAACAACAACATTCTGTCTGTGATGTAACAGCGTGACATGTTAATGATCTAACAACGTTACATTCTGTCTGTGACGTAACAATGTGACATTTTGTTAATGATGTAACAACGTTACATTCTGTCTGTGACGTAACAATGTGACATTTTGTTAATGATGTAACAACGTTACATTCTGTCTGTGATGTAACAACGTGACGTTGTTAATGATCTAACAACGTAACATTGTGTCTGTGATGTAACAACGTGACATTATTTCTGTGACGTAACAGTGTGACATTTTGTTAATGATGTAACAACGTTACATTCTGTCTGTGATGTAACAACGTGACACTCTGTCTGCGACATTAGTTTGGCTGCTGTCATGTCATTACAAACCAGACAGAACGTCACGTTGTTAAATCATGTAACATCATCCAGTGGCAATAAACGCTGTGGGAATTTCCACACAAAACCATGTGCAACCGAGTAATAATTAACAAATCAAATATTCAGTATAGATCAGAGTACATATGTAGCTTGCTTCTATTATATCTTGTTTGTATTGTGCCAGAGTAATTGTACAGTAGCACTCTAGCATACTAGCTTGCAGGTATACTAGCGAGTATGCAAAAACTTGTATTTAAGTATGCTAAGTTTGTTACAAAGCAAGTAAATATGATTGTACGCAAACACAAAACCTCACAAATATGAGAGCATGCACATATGCTAGTATACAAATTTAATTATACAAAGAATACACAAATATTTTTTAAACTTAAGATGAAAATGGTGAGAAATTTTTTTTCCTTTACCTGTGCTGAACCAAACTGCACTTTTTCTCAGTAGTCAATTTCAATTTCAAACAATGTTGAAAAGGTTTTTTTTTTGTCTAAGTGTGTTCTCGGAAAAACCATCCCACCTAATTACTGACAAACTGATTATATGGCTTGTGGAGATAGTTACTGGGAAATAGATTGTATTCGTTATGATACTTTGGACTGATTCGGAAATGTAATAAGGCTTGATTAAGTCATGATTATTGTTTATAAGCCAGACTTGTGATATATTTTCAAGAAAAATAAGTACTTACAGTTTTTCCGAAACAAATCTTTAAACGTCTTTTAAAACAGATGACTAGCTAGTTAGGTAACATAGCCACACTCGTAGAAAAAACAAGGTCTACAAGCTAAAGAACCCTTAAAGATTCTAGATTTAAACTTTTTTTCCTCCTAATAGTGCAAGAGCCTTTTATCTAGTGATGATTGTAAATGTAAATGTAAATATAAACATAACTAATGAGTTACATTACACGAGGCATCATTAAACTAAGATTTACGGTATAAGCTTAACAGCGTAAATTGCATTGTTATGAAGTGGCCCATCCGTCTGGCAGATTCTACTGTGGCCTCTGAGCGGTGGAGGACGCCCACGTCCACTTTCTCTCTCTCTCTCTCTCTCTCAAGATGATGAACTGTGTGTTTAGCTGCTCGGTGTAAACATTCGAAGACAAAGAGAGGCGATCACGGAGCTGGCAAGCAGCTACGATACGAGAGCCTCGTTCGCAGGATTTAAGTCTGGCCATGAGTGGTGTTCAGTAATGTCAGAGTGAAATATTTTCAAGCAGGGGATGTAGAGTAGACCGCGTGATGGACGTTTAAATATATGTACGGATGGTTTCTGGACTCTGTGGAAATTATAACAATCTCTCCTGTGCCTGGCAGTTATTTCATTAACATCATTCATCTCTGTTTCATGTCCTACTGTTCCTGCTCTTCCTGTCACTCACCCTCGAAGGAAATCAGGCCTTTTAACTGAAAATGATGAGATGATTTGCAACCATATACAGTGCATGGTGTACACTTATTATACAGTCTAGTAAAATTAAAAGTAAAAATCCAGGTAAAATTGGGACAGTTTCAATTAGCAGCATTTATTGTCTAGACTGCTGAGTCAAAAATTATGTTACCAAGCCCTTGAATTGATAGAAACAATGACTTCATGACATCATAAAAGTGGGTGTGGCCATCATTAAACTGGAAGTAGAACCCAAGCATTTTGTAGTTGGAGATACTGGAGTTATATTACACATGATGCATAAGATATTATTGTACTACTGTAACAATATAAGCATAAAGCTAGGTCAAATCATATAGATACAGTATGTTTATAATTTAATAATTACAATTTTCCAAGTTGTCCCAAATGACCAAACATAGTTCTTAAAATACAATAAGTAGAGAGAGGAAAAGTGGATATAATGTTTAACTGTGGTTAAATGACGCATTGTTGGATTTTATTTGCATTAAATTGTGTTTTATGAAACATCTTAATGATCAGGGGAATAATGTACTGAAGACTGGGAAATATAGAATATTACTTAAGCCTACTACTGAATATGGTGAAGATTTTATGTTGAAATCATTTTAGATGTAGATTTTTTTTTAAACCCTAAAATCCTGTGTTATGCTACTTCTGAAAGAAATACATTACAAAATGTTACTTACCTTTAAATTGTTATTATTTTGATAAAGATCTTATTTTTTCTCATTTAGTACTGCCCTTCAGAAGCTACATAATACAAAATAATAACAATTTACACCGATCATCCTGTTCAAAAGTTTACACCCCCCTGGCTCTTAATGTATCGTGTTGCCTTCTTGAGCATCAGTGAATGTTTTCACCTTTTGTAATAGTCGTGTTCGAGTCCCTCAGCTGTCCTCAGTGTGAAAAGATCGATCTCTACATCATATAGCTGCTGCTGGAAAGGGGTCAAATATGCAGAAGATGCTGGAAAAGCAGAGAATGTGCAGGACCTGGAGGATTTTTCGGAAGAACAGTGTGCAGTTTAACTGCTCAGGACAAACAAGAGACTCATGAACAACTATCACAAAACATAAAAACAGTTGATCATCCGGGTAACACACACAGTATTAAGAATCAAGCTTGTGTAAACTTTTGAACTGGTTCATTTGTGTAAATTCAGTTATTATTGTGTCTTGTGGATTATATGTAAATATCTGCTATGTGAAATAGCTTATTCAGGGCAGAACTAAATAAAACCAACATGCAATTTTTATGATCCCTCTTATTTTTTAAAAATTATTAACATTTTGCAGATTCTGCAAGGCGTATGTAAACTTATGACCCCAGCTGTACGTGTATCATGTGTATGTAAATGCGCCATTTCTTACTGAAGTACACTTTATTATAAGGTTCACTACTAAGTAATATATTACTACTTAACTAATGCTTTCCTAATGATGAATTAATACATGCACTAATCCTTAGCCCATCAGGAAATAATGAAGCGTATACATTAACAGCCTCTGAGTTGTGCATGAATAGACATTAATAACTGTAAGAATTAAGTTTGTTTTCAGTGAAAATCTACAGCACTTGCTGAAGAGATGGATAACCGTGCACTTCATATAGAATAAGCGATGTGCATGATGTTATGTGGGAAGTACAGCACCTCGGGGGATTAGTGGAAGCTGCCATTCCTCGTTTTTTTCGTGAACATACAGACAGTATTGAAGTTTACATGAACAATGACTGTACTCAAAATCTTTTCCCTAGAATATAACGTTCATTTTGTATAACTTTGTTCAATCGAAATGATCTATTCTATGTAAAGAGTGTACAATATACAAAACAACGAACATCTCAGATACAATTTATTCAAGCACAACACCACCAACACACCTTTATAGTTTGCACATGATCTCACTTATCTTTACTGTTCTGTTTTTATTATATTTATTAACTCACTGTATTCCGCATGACACTGTATGCATCTAGCTTACTTACTGACTTACAGATAAGTGTGTCTTGTTAGTATCTGGTATCTGTAAGGTCATGTGTAATGTCTGTAATTGTCTGCTGCTGTGACAAAACCATTTCCCTCAGGGATCAGTAAAGTACTCTATCTATCTATCTATCTATCTATCTATCTGTCATAACTAGATAAATAGACGATGTAGTGATGGTAAAAATTTCTGCTCTTGTTTTTTGATATGAAGTCACTTCACTGAAAATTATGCAAGAAAAAAGACTTCAACGTAGATATGTCTTCAATTCTGAGGCTGATAAACAGCTTCAGTAAGATTTCAGTCTTATTTCATATTTAATAACAGATGAGCTGCAGGTTTTTTCCTCTGAGTGTGTGATGGTTTCTATAAAACCCCGTATTTACACACAGAGCAGTTGGGGGCACAACACAAAGATCACAGCTTTTTAACATGGCCACACTTCATTATCTTGTGCCTTTGCGTTACTAAGTTGTGGCCACGACTTAATTATCTCAATCATTCGACTTAATGATCTTGTTCCCATTTATTACTACGTCGTGGCCATGCATTTATTTAACCTGAGCTCAAATTCAGCTCAAACCAACCCCCCCCCGCCCCCCCAAATGTTACAACTGTACCAGCTCTCCCCTACACCGCAGTTGCATCCTGTGTGTGTGTGTGTGTGTGTGTGTGTGAATCAGTTTCAGACTCGGTTCAGCTCCGTTTCAGTGACACTGATTCAGGGTGCAGATGGTTTTACAGCACTTTGGCCCAGGAACTGCCTGCATCTCGTCTCCTACAGCTCCCATGTGCATGATAAGAGTGTAAACAGAGCGCTTTATAACGTTTTACACGCTTCATGCACGTATCCGTCCTTAAGAAACGCATAAAGAAAAGAAAACTCCTGGTTATGAAATGATTCACTTGTGTGCGAACGGGATTATGAGCGCGCGCTGCCGGGTTGTTCAGGAGGATGATGATGATGATGATGATGATGTGTGTGTGTGTGTGTGTGTGTGTGCGTAAAGGTTTGTTTCCAACAGGTTCATCGATCGAGCACTCAATCAAATCAATAACCGCATGCGCATCATTAAACTGCTCACACTGAGCGCGCGCGGCGAGCACGTATCACAGATTATGATGCAGTATATAACTTAAATAAAGCACGAGCCAGTGATGATTATGATACACTAGACACGACTGCAGCTGCTGCATCATGACTTTACCTCCGGACTGCGCTACAGTTGGTCCAACCTGCTCGTGCGTCGCATTTTCATCTCACTGATTTTCATTTCAAGTCTCTAAGAAATTCATTCTCTGCTTATGACGTCATATTTAAATGAGTTTAACTGCGCCTAGCCAACTTTAAGCCGCATTTTCAGCCACGAGGCTTTTCCAGAAATTTGCTTTAAACTTTTTTTTTTTTTTTAAAGAAAGTCGAGTAAAATGCCTTGTACAGATCCTGCGCGTGAAAGCGCTCCAAAGACCGCAAACCTGATCCTCCAAAATTGCGCAATATTGTGTCACACTACTACAAAATCTGTGGTAACTATGGTAACATGCGATAGCGCGCTATTTTATCTTCCTATCTATCTATCTATCTATCTATCTATCTATCTATCACAGCACGGTTCGCGTCTTAAGAAGTCAAATAACTGCACGCAAAGCCATTTATCCGCATCACAAACTTACTTTTTGCAGTGGTGCGCGCTTTCAAAGCTTTCCGGTGACCCCCCCTGAGCTCTCCGTCCGCAAGGCCGGCACGTTCCGGTGATGGGGTTGAAGCTTTTGATGGTTAAATCTCGATACAGATGCGCGCACGAGTTGCGCTCTCGGTCGCTCTTCACCCATCCGCTGTGCGCCGCGCGGTGCAGGGAAAAAAAAGAGGAGGGAACTCAGAGAGAGAGCGAGAGAGAGAGAGAGAGAGAGAGAGAGAGAGAGAGAGGCGCCTCACTCGGTTAATTTCAGAAAATTCGGAAATTAGCCACTGTAATTCTTGCGCATTAAAGATCACGACTGCATTCCCGCATGACCCAACCACAAAAGTTGCGGGAGGTCAGACAGTGGCCTAGAGAATGTGAGCAGCCTACGCTCTCAGAAAAAAGAGCTACTAAACTGTATCACTGCTTGTCTTTGGACCCTCAAGTGAACCTTTTGTTCCCTTTAAAGCTTTACTCTAAAAAAGTCTAATTACGTCCAGTTTTGTACCTTGACTCCATTTTTAAGGTGCACACTAACCCTAACCCTAACCACGTTTCCAGGTGAAAGATACACATTAAAGGTACAGCAGATAAGGCTACCACTCCAGCAACACTCAGAGTGTAGAGCCTCTGTAGGACACAGAAGATGCTGATGGAACCACACCAGAAAAGATGAAGGAGTGTGAGCATGGAGATGCCAGAGATGGAAGTTAAAGAGCGAAGGATACAGGACTTTGTAATGAATTCTTGCATCGTAATAAAAATAAAACTCCATTTGCTGTCTTACAAGTAGACAAACAGCTGTGGTTGTGTGTGTGGGTGTGCTTTGCTCCTCCAGACACCTCCTGATGGTGACCCAGGTGGCGCAGGTCAGGGTGAGATGTACAAAACTGAAAAAGTCACAATGAAGTTTAGTCTCAAAACCTTAGATGTTAAACGAGAGCAGGCTTTCAGGCCAGAGGTCATGACGTTCATTTTCAGTAAGCTTTTCATCCTGGTCAGGGCCGTGGTGACTGGAGAAACCTGGACACGAGGTGGGAATTACACCCTAGATGGAATGCCCATACATCATACACACTCTTTCACATCTACAGGCGACTTAGAGTAGCCAGTCCACCTCCAGGCATGTTTTTGGAAGGTTGAGAAACCCAGAGCAGCTTGAGCAGCTCAATGCAGATATGATGAGAACATGAAAACTCCTCACAGACAGAAACCCGAGCACAGGAACGAATCCTGGAGTGGCTGAACTCTTTACTGCCGTGCTAAAGGCTAAATTGCACACAACCAATTCAACTCGTCAGCTAATCACCAAGGCATTCCAGATCTCTCTAGATCTGTGACGTGAGTCTGACACTCCTGCTGTAGTTCCTTTAAATATAGCTACAAAACACAGGTACCTTTGGGTTTGCCATCTCAGTGACAAGCGCGATACAGTTTGATCCAGGTTTTTTTTCTGACAGCACGCAAAAGCTGTAGAATAAATAAGAGGTATTTATATCATGTCGGCCTCACTTTTCCTGATGGTGTTGACGTTCTGATCTGAGAAATATATTACTCATACTTGTTTGTAGAATTTGTTTTCCCCAAGGACCTTAATGTTGAGGAGAACCAGGTTAGATAATGTGTGTGAGTATTCATGTGTATGTGTCTACAGTAAGTGTCCTGTTTTTTTCCCTGTGTCCTGTGGATGCACCTTGCACTTGACTCAATAATTGACTCAGCAATCCCGCCAAAGAGCTGGTGATGATCCAGTGTCCTCACCATGATCACCATCAGGAGGCATCTTGGAGAAACATGAAGGAGCACCACCTCCACCATGTTGGCCAAAACAGCTGCTTCTCAGAGAGCATGAGGAATTTATTAGTTTTAGTGTTATTTTTACTAAAGTGCAAGAATTCATTACAAAGACCCATCTGCTTTGGTCTCTGACCTCCATCTCTAACATCTCCCAAGCTCTATACAGGCTCCATGCTCACACTCCCTTGTTTTTTCAGCCACACAGATGCTTAAGCAGGTGATAACGGATTCTGTAATCCAGGAGGAAATCTAGCGATGAGCTGATGTCTTCACCGTGACCCAAGTCTTTGGGGACTCGCCACTATTGGAGAACAAAATCCCTCCACTCCGCCCCTTCTACACCAGGCTGCTTGAATTCCCTTCTTCAGCTACAGCAGATGATCATGGCATCTCCAATCCCAAGGGACAATGTAGAATAAGCCATTGTGACCTATGCCATGTTGGAGACGATCTGGAGGTACTTGGAGAAGGCCAGGGGAGCTTACACACACCAAAATGTTGGCCACAACACAGAAAACATGGACAAATGAATTTTGTTTTATTAAAATGTAAAAAAAACTTCCTGTTCCTATTTCCAGGATTGAGGTGCTTGGAGAAACTCATTTCTTCCACACCACCTCAGCCCACTTCTTCTCAGGTCCTCCATGGGAACATCGACTGTGGCCTTCCTGCAGACACATCTAGTTCTTAAATTGACCATGTTGAAGATGATAGATGGTTGGTCATGGCTTTTTTGGTTCACCTATTGTGACTAGGTGGTGCAGCTTGGTGAGTCCATCACCAGACCCATCACAAGGCTGCTGGCTGATACACATTGCATAAGTGCCAAGGAGAACCTAAGGGAGATCAGTGAGAAGGATGATATGACTGTTGGGAGAGATCTGGAGCTTCTTGTGAAACATATGTTCATGCAGTATCTGCATTAAATCTCACTGTTATGACATTATGATTTTACTCCACCGGTACCTTCAACCATAGGTGTCTTGGGCAACTCTGACGTTACCAAGCTGTAGTGAGAGAAATCTGCCTTGATGTGACACACATCTGATTTTTTTCAGGACTATGTGTACACAAAAATCTGATCTTTCCAAATCAAGACCTGAGCCACTTTCGTATATGGGCCTAGATCAGATACATATGTGAGAAGTGGCCATGTGACATGAAGGAGAAAGGTCAGGAATTTATGTAGCTTCTTCCCAATGCACATGTACATATCCAGTGTCAGTAGCGTGGCAAAATGAATACGGAATACAGCAACAGGGGTGATTTACTCAATATTCTGGGTATCTCCTGACAGCCAGGAGCACATTTGCGTCAAAGCAGTCTCACGCCACGCTCCCGAAGCTTTAACAGAGACGTATGGTGACATCACAGTGATTCCCGATGCACCAGAACATCACGCATTACACAAGTCATCGTTACTATGGTTACAAATTATTACTGAAAAATATGCACAGCTTGGATCTCCGTCAGTGAAACAGAAGGAGCATGAGAGGAGCATAAAAATATTCAGGATTGAACACCAGCTAAAGATGGCGTAATTGTCACAGCTATTAACTACAGTGTATGTTTGGTGTATTATAATGGTGGTCAGTATTGGCATGAGGTTAAAGAATAATCACACTGCACAAAGGCTTTAGTCTAGAAACCCAGGATGCTGCATACTTTACAGTTTATAAAAGGAAAATAGTGTTATATACCCAACTCTTCTGCACACACAAGTGGAGAAATACAAATACACACATAAATACTGTATCTTTACATGCTGTACTTGCAAATTTTGTGTAATCAGA
Organism: Pangasianodon gigas; assembly: GCA_022758105.1. Lineage (NCBI taxonomy): Eukaryota > Metazoa > Chordata > Actinopteri > Siluriformes > Pangasiidae > Pangasianodon > Pangasianodon gigas. The sequence continues at coordinate 1,878,800 of CM040473.1, read as the reverse complement.
GTATAATAAAACTTCAGCAGTATGAAAATAAATGATATTTATTTCATTCATTTGATTGTGAGGGTGAAACATTGCATTAAGAAGGAGTTTCAGCTGTGCAGTGTGCAATTTAGGATCTGTACCCTCAGCATGTTCTTTATAGGGGATTTCCAAAAATCATCATCATAATTCCAAGCAGTGGTAAAAGCATGGGAATGAAAATGGAAGAGGATAAACAGGAAAGACAGGCGTAGAAAATAAATGATACTTCACAAAAAGACAAAAAAAAACAAACTAAGTATGTGCTGAATCATAAACAGGTGCACACATTAGGGAAGAGACCAATGACAGGATGGGGCGGAGACAGGACCAGAAACCAACACAAAAGCTCTAAATAAAGGCACATGCATGTGCTGAAGGGATTCGTGATGCTATGGGTTCCTACGTAACATTCCACATTCTCATAATTCCACACTTTTCTGTTAGACCTCAATTTTACTAACACGGGTAAATTTTAAAATATTGCATTTCTATGTAAAATGACATTTTCAACCACCAAAAAAACATATTTTTGAATCCAATCTCTAAAGAGGATAAAACTGAAAAACCTGTTCGTGTAAAAAAAAAGGAAAACATAGCTTTTCGAAAATGCTGACGTATGATTGTCATGTGATCTCAGCAATTCCAAGATGGCTGAACTGATTGCAGTGCTGTTTTCTGTATTATGTATTTTAATTTCATGCTTGTCTGCTTGCTATAGGATAGAAGTGACACTGGGCCATGCAAGGAAGTATGTTTTATGTTCATGTTGTCAACTCAAATGAAAGTGGTGTGAATTACTAAAGGTCAAGAGTCAGACGTGCCCAGAATGCTGTTTTCTACCATTTTTTTCTACATTTTTACCCATGTTTTTATGAGTAATGTTTAACATTAAATAACTGAGTAATAAGTGAGAATGTTAAAGGACATACTACTGGGTCAGGTAACAACATATGTAAACTATCTAAAAGTTTTGGTAGTGACATTATGCAGATAGTGATGAAAACAGTCCAGTGTTTAAAAAAACATTTCTAAAGAGTTTGGACTCCACCAATCCATAGTCAGACAGATTGTGTACAAATGGAAGAAATTCAAGACCATTGTTACCCTCCTCAGGAGTGATCAACCAACAAAGACCACTCCAAGAGCAAGACATGTAATAGTCCGCGAGGTCAGAAAGGAACCCAGGGTAACTTTTAAGCAACTAAAGGCCTCTCTCACATTGACTAATGTTAATGTTCATGAGCCCACCATCAGGAGAACAGTGAACAACAATGGTGTGCATGGCTGGGTTGCAAAGAGAAAGCCACTGCTCTCCAAAAAGAACATTGCTGCCTGTCTGAAGTTTGTTAAAGATCATGTGGACACACCAGAAGACTATTGGGAAGAATATTCCTCCAAGCTGATGTGCAGAAATGATCAAGTTACCCCAAACATTTAGTTGCAGTTATTGCTGCACAAGGGATGATTATTGGATCATTTTCTTCAATAAATAAATGACCAAGTATAATATTTTTGTCTCATTTGTTTAACTGGGTTCTCTTTGTCTACTTTTAGGACTTGTGTGAAAATCTGATGATGTTTAAGTTTCACAAACTTTCAAGCACCACTGTAATGACCAGAAAACTCTGGCTACTCCAATGACAAGCGCTCTGTGTAAAACTGACCAGACAGCTAAATTTAAAAGCTTATTTATGGAGCTATTATTTAGCTGCCTTTTTATGTTTAGCTAACATACTTCACTGAATGCTAGCTAGCTTATTTATCATCAAGCTGACAGGTGTAGGATACCATCTGACCTTCCTGTAAGCAACATATAAGCATGCGTTAACAGTATATCTGATGTCACGGAGGATGCTCCTGTGGCGATAAATTGTCAAAGCATGATATGAGAACAAATAAAATGCAAAAAAAAATAAGATGTGCTGGATCAAGTGCTATTCTACAAGCTGCCAAAAAATAAATGTGGAAGCAATATTGTTAAAGCAAAGTTTGCAGTGATAAACGTAATAATTATAACTAGGACTATTCTAGGACAATACTAGACTACTTTTAGATTTATTTCAATGCTTCTTTTTATCCGTATATCATCGTATTAGGAAGTAAATAACTTTTTCACATTCCTGTGCCCTTTTCTCCTTCAAGTAATTTTTTTTCCAGGTAGATTTTATTCTCTGAGTGATCAGATGTATAGTGATGTGCTTTGCTGTAAACATTACTAAAAGTAAGGATGAAATAACTGTTTAGAAGGCCAGGAATTCGCCTGTCTGTGGTTTGTCTTTCCAACAACTGTCCAAGGACTGCTTTTGCTAGAAACTGCACTTAAAGACACCCATTCAAAATGAAAATAGCGAGCAAAACTCGACTGCGTTGTGTTTTCACAAGACTCCGGTTAGAGCGCCGTCATCTCTCACTGCTGTAATCCTTTAGGTTTGGAAATCCTATTTCAGTAAAAACACACTCCCTCGGTGTGTCTCTCTAATCCGGCCTGATGTGATAGAGTTCCCCGCTGTGGTCCCTCTCTGCAAAACCCTCTCCACTCAGTGGCCTCATTTTTCTGTCTGCTGTAAAAATAATACGATTGAACCATCGTTATCTTTACTTCTCTCCTCTCGTCTTCACCTTTCCTCCCCGATGGTGGGGTTCATATGGCTCCGTGTGGTCAGCAGCTTGTTCAAACCGCCAACATTCTTGTGCTTTTCATGAAGATAAGGTCTCGAATGCGATAAGCTGCAGCACAGAAAAGCTGGTGAATTACATGCAGTGAATTAATTATGATTTTCAGTGCACTTCGGACTTCTAGAGATATTTGCAGAGCCATGCTGTTCTCCAAATGAAAGGAAATATTTATTGATGTATTTGTTATTTTACCTCCTGTAATGATGTGGTTTTTCACTTTGAACCCATAACAGAGCTTCAGTTTGTGCTGTAAAGATGACAGTTCCCTAAATCACTTAAAAAAAACCCTGTATTATTTCTTTTCAATTTTAAATTATCAGGTTTTTGTCATTAAAAAAAAAAAACCATGCTAAATCATGTCAGATCTTGTTCTACCTTTAATGTGATATAGCAACCAATAAACTTCAAGTGAAAAACCAAACAGAAATGTTTTAGGAGAAAAAAGAAAAAGAAAAAACTTTACAATATCCTGGCTGCACAAGTGTGCACACCCTTTTATAACTGGGTGCTCAGAGTTAACCAATCACATTCAAACCCATGTTCAGAAGTAATTATCATATAGCTCCAAAGGAGTGGTTCTGATTAACCCCAATAAAGATCTGTTGTTTCTGTAATGATTTTCTTTACATCATATTGGTTTCATCTGACTGCTGAAGCCATGGTCCGCAAAGTGCTTACAAAACATGTACGGGTCTCATTGTTGAAGGTATCGATCCTCCAAACTGATAGATGGAAAAGATGAAAATTTATCAGGGAAGCTGTGAAGAGACCTACAGCAACAAGGAGCTGCAGGAGTATCTGCCAAGTACTGGTCTCTCCCTGCATGTGACAGCAATCTCTCATATTCTTCACATGTCTGGGCTATGGCCTGACATATGGCCTATGGGTGACTAGATGAAAGCCCTTTCTCTCGAAGAAAAGAAAAAAAAACATCCAAGTCCACCTAAATCACCCCAAACCATGTGGCAAAGTGTATTGTGGTATGATGAGACCAAGCTAGAACTCTTCAGGCAAAATTCTAAAAGAAATGTTTGGTGCATCACCCAGAGAACACCATACCCATGGTGAAGCATGGTGGTGGCAGCACTGTGCTATGGGGAGGCTTCTCTTCAGCTGGGATTGAGGCTCTAGACAAGATAGAGGGAATCATGGATAGCTCCAAATATCCATGATTCCCTGTTAGACAGCTGAAGATGAAGGAAATTTTCAAGATCCCCTCACAATTTAACAGATCTGGAGCATTTTTGCAAGGAAGAGTGGAATAAAATTGCCAGATCAAGATGTGCTAAGTTGGTAGACTCTTAGCCAAAAACACTGAGTGCTGTATTACAAGCCAAAGGTGCTTTAACAAAGTATTAGTTAAGAGGTGTGCACACTTCCGCAACCAGGTTTTTCTTTTATTTTTTCCCCCTAAAACATTTCGATTTGTGTTTCACTTGGTTGCTATCTCACATTAAAGGTGGAAAACATGATGTATATTCAGAATATGGTTTCTTTTTTTACATCACAAAAACCTGCAACTGTAACAAGGGTGTGTAGACTTTTTATCCACTGTATATTTCTATATTAGTATTTAACTAGCTTTTAATTTAATTTTACTCATGCATTACTTTTATATGAATTTAATTACTGTACTTTTATTTTTGTTATAAAAAATACTTTAAAATAATGTAATAAGTATAAATAAATAAATACATACATATTGCATATACAAAAAAATAACATTTTCATATTTAATACTGTTATTATTTCCTTTTTTTCTATCATTGGTGTTATTTGTTGCATTTTATTATTGGCCTATTTTTCTTTCTTTTTTTTCTATTTCATGTTTGACTATTTTTTATCTCTTTTTTTCTCATGTTTTTCCTTCTTTCTCTGTTTTTTACACTTTGTGCTCCATTTTACATGTATGAAAGCTGCTATATGAATGAACTATTATTATTATTATTATTATTATTATTATTATTATTATTTTAGCAGCAGAAGCAGTAGTATTCCTTACTTCTTTATATGTGTTTTTCTTGGAAAGGGAATATATATAAACATACATACTGAAGATCCAGAAGACGTACACTTGAGGTTTCTGCTCCACTGCTGAGCCGTTTATTAGAGTGAATCATTTTGGTTATAAAATAGAAACTTGTAGTAGAAAGTGATGTGTTGATCCAAATATTTCGCTCAACACATGTCTTTTTAGGAGTGTATAATGCCCCCTCCCGTCTCCACCACTAAATGGAATGACCCGTTTCTTTGGAGTTGAGTGACATGTTTGGAAGCAGCGCAATAATAAATAATGACACAAAGATTTAAATTTCTCAAACGCTCTTTCAGCTGCTTCACACTGCTTAAACTGTACCTGTGCTTGAACGATCCTGCAACATGCTCTCAGTGTGTGATAGAAACCAAGACAGAAAAAACATCAGTCTAGAAAGAGAAATGAACAATTTGCAAAAATGACAAAGAATTATTAATTAAATTAAAGATTGATTACAAGCACAACCATGGTGTATATCAGAGTTCAAGCCTCACTGTTTAAAATATCTACATAGAACTGGCAATGACACTTTACACTTGAAGCACAATTCAGTTTACAATATTTGTAAAAATGACTTGGACACCATTCAATCCATTAGATCCTGAAGGGATCTGATGCCTAACGGAAACCACACGTCCAGTTTCCAGTTAGTGCTGATGGTGTTAGTGCTGATGGTGTTAGTGGTGATGGTGTTAGTAGTGATGGTGTTAGTGGTATTTATTGTTAGTGGTATTTATTGTTAGTGATTAGCTGATGTGTTGAATAATTCAGCAAAAAAGATTTAGTTTAAATGAAGAATTCCATAATTAGCAGTTCCCACAGGATTCATTATCTTGCAGTGATTGTTTTATACCAGATCACTTCAGTGAGCTTTCAGCTGGAGAACGAATTCAAATCTCACTCCTATTTTCCCTCTGCTCTTTAACTGACCGAGCTCTCACACAGAAACTCGTCCTTTGTAACGGCTCTGGAGTGTTTATGAATGTGGCTTTTTTTCTTCCTCTGGCAGGGTCTGACGCATCCGCAGATTAATCAGATGTAAATTAAGAGGACGTTCAGCCAACATTCTGTTACCGCTCGCTACACAAGATGGATGGTTAAAAATAAAATCCACTCTAAATCAGCTGCTACCAGTGCAAAGCGACAATAATTTAGGCCCTCACTTGCTCGCTCGCTGCTATCCAGGAGCTAATATAATTCCTGCTCTTGTAAACAAAGCATTCAGAGTGGAGAGACTCACATTTACTCATGATCAATGCCACGGGCCTTCACAGGACAGCCATTAGCATTTACAGAAGCACTAATGACGCACAGGCTTTCATTTAATGTCGCACGTTTGTTTCCCTAATCTATTTGGAGCAATGAAGATGGCGTGATTTACTGCGAAGTGCGTACTGTTGTGCCCAGTGTCTCTGAATAAGAAAGTATGACGTGTGTATGATGTGCCCAAATTTGCCATATACAGTGCCTTGCATAAGTATTCTCCCCCTGGACTTTTTTTTTCTTTTTACAACCATTTGTAGTGTTACAACCTGGAATTGAAATCGACTGAACTCAGATTTTCCCCATTTGATTTTTAGAAGATATGTTGAACATATGAAGGTTATTGTGACACAAAGTTACTTAAGCAAAAAAAAAAAAACCTGACATTTGTTCCTTGAATTAGTGTTCTACCCCCTTGGCAGTATCACCTTTGGGTCTAATTACAGCTGATATATGTCTCTGTCAGTCTTGCACATCTGGATCCTGATATTTTTGACCATTCTCAAGCTCAAGCGCTGTCAGATTTGATGGAGATTGTTATTGCTGAACAATTTTCAAGCCTTGTCTTGTTTACATATACACTTTTCAGACCAAGTTCTGGGAGTTTTACTGGGTCGTTCTAACACTTGGCATACCTTTGGCAGTGTGCTTGGGGCTGTTGTCCTGTTGGAAGGTATTCTCTTGCAGATTGGCACAGGTTTTTTTCTAGGATTGCTCCTGCATTTGGCTCCATCCATCTCCTGACATCCCACTTTCCCAGTCCCTGCTGATAAAATGCATCCTTACAACATTATGCTACCACCACCACACTTCATGGTGTGGATAGTGCCCTTTTATATGTTTTATTTGTAAATAATTTAGCTATTTTGTGTAGATTCATGACATATAATCTCAGTGAAGTCCATTTTAGTTTCAGGTTGTAACACTACAAAATGTGGAAAAGTTCAAAAGTGGTGAATATTAATGCAAGCCACTAGACAACACTTTTTGCATGGCCACAAAAATATCATAACAAATCTCCTTCACTGGCATTGGAATTATGCAATGAAGGATACAGACAGAAAATCTGTTTGACATTCGGCCAAGTATTACATTTATTCTGTCCATGATAACAATATTGTTCAACAATGTCACAGTTTATCAGCACACACTGTACCTGAACCTTAAGCATGCACATGTCCCTGGAGGGATTTTTTTTTCCACCCTTGACCTTTATGCTATCTTGGGAAACTCCTGTTTCCTTCAGTCACTCCATCTGTGGCCTAATAGACAGCGTTCAGCTGTCTAAAGAAGGTAAAGGTGGAGCTGTGGTCAGATCTTCTTTGACAGGAAGCCTGAAGGCGATGATTAATTTACCAGACATGGCGCTGTTCCAGCAGATTAACCCCTGAGCCCCTACAACAGCTTTCAGAGAATAGAGAAGAGTTTGGACATCTCAGTGAAGATCCCTGGTTAAAAGAAGATGAGTGGTGAGGTTTGAAATGAACCCAAACCCCCAACAACACATTGGATGAGCTGCAAAATTATGATCATTTATTAATGAAGATATACAGAATAAAAACACTTGATCACAGAAATGCAATTAGTACAAAGCTGACATTTATACAGATTATATTGTGTGGATTATGAGATAATTAATTTATGGTGATGCTTTACATTAAGTTTCCTTTAACTAATAATATTTACTGCATTAATTAACATTAACAAATGTTAGCCTTAACATTAAATAAATAATAAAACAACAACGAGGTGGTGTGATAAAGCAGAGTTACTGTTACCACTCTGAAGATGATTATTTTCCTATAACATCATGTACTGACATGTTTTATTCCTCTTATACTAAAGCAATTTACCAACAATTACAATTTATTCATTTATTAAAGAATGACACATCATACTTTTTATCCTTTTATAGTTACATTTAATGCTGTGGAACATCCACAAAACAGTTCTCACTTACGTTATAGTACCTATAAACAGTCGTTTCCTCACCAGCCTCTCTCTTTTTTTCTTTCTCAAAGTTAAAAAAACACACAGCTCCTCTGTCCTGAAGGTGTTGGAAAACTTGATGTTACAGTTTGATCTCTGACTGTTACAAAGCACTGACACTGGAGACTCCTTCCATAAATGTTACATAAACATCTCTTTGCAGAAAACTTCACCATATTAACGATTAAACATTATTATTTGTTAAATAAAAACACTTTTTTTTATTCTTCTGACCAATCAGATTTAACGGCACTGTTAACTGATAAAGTAAGTTAACACGTGTTCGTTGACATTTGTTTGAATGTGAATGAAATACATCTGTGTCTATTTAATCCTTGACTAAAAGTATGTTTAAGATGCTTTTGCATTCTATAAAAAAAATGATCTACTACATTACTGCAAATTTAGGACTTGAAATAATAACACATCTTAACAATAGTCATTTAACAACTTCTGATTCTTCATTACAAAGCACCATTTTTATGAAATGAATAAAATAACACCCTTGAATCATTTTAAGGGACAGAAATGTCGCTACTAACCACAGACTACAGAGTTTATGGGCTGAAATTGCTGATGTTCTGACACATAAAACTCTGCTATTAGGCTGGTGGTGATAATGTCTCTCAGTGCACTTCAGCTTAGCACAGGCTATAGAACACATTTTTCAGCTGAAATTTCTGTCACCTTTTTCACACATTTCTCAGAGTGCGAGTCCCTCACAGGACCCTTTTCCCCGCTGATCTGAGGACGGTCTTCCCCTTTTATTTAACACATAATCCTGGGCTTTTGAGTAAGTAAAATAGGTCCAGGAGCTCGTCTGAGTCCCTAATGAGACCTTCAGCCTCCAAAACAAGTGCAAATGGAAACTCACGGCAGGTGCTCTGGCAACGACAAGACACACCGCACTAACAAGGCAGCAAAGCACACTGGCAGGAAGACAGTTTTTATGGTCCGTATCATTACCCTGTGTCTCGGAGACAAGAATTTTTGTTGTGCTGTATTTTTAGAATTTGTAAGCATTAGTCTATGAATGTCATTTCACCTTCATTTTACGCCTGTGTTGTGAAAAAAAAAAAGAACTGGTTTTATTTATTGTCGCTATTGTTAATTAGTTAATTTCTCACTTTTGTTCAAATATTTATCCGAGGTGAAATAAATAAAAAACGGCAGGCTATATTTAAAGACACTCACTTTCACGCAGTGCTGTTCCTCCTTTCAGCTAACCTGTCGCATTAGTTTATATCATTGGAAGAAAATGAGGCTGAAAAAAATCATGGTTGGTACCTTCCTAAAAAATTATGCTTGCTTTTAGACGACGATGTTCTCACTGTTCATGGTGGGAAATAAATTGAGCTGCACAGTCCATTTACCTGCCACTGACCTGCTGAGACGAACAGGCCTCTGCGTCGGAGATAAACTTAAGACGGCTTTACAACGTACAATTTTCAGCCTGATTTTGCTGTTGCAGACAAAAATCACACAAAACAATTCTTTGGTTGTGAGTTAGGGTGGTCTTACAATACATAATGTGACCAATTTAGTGTCATTGCAACCAAAGACAGGTATCGACAAAGTTCTGAAGTTCTGGAAGTGTCAGAGGTTTTTTGATTAAAATCTCAGTGTGAATGCTGCTACGGACACTCCTCTAAAAGCCACCCATAGGAGCACAGCACAGAATGACACCAAACTCACAGGACAGCTACAAATACGGTAGTGGCAATGGCAAAACATAAACAAAACACAGTAATTTTCTTTAATCATAATCTAACAGGAGAACACACATTATCACACAGTCTGTTATAGAATTTGGACAAGCTCCTACTGAGATCTTGTACAGAGTGACAAGTAATAATCTTAAAAGAATCCTAAAACTGGCTTTATTTCATACTTTATTCTTTGGAAGGATGATATAGTCAATTTTTAAAAATGGACTTCTACAGAGTTGACCCCCTCACTAGCCGGAAGCATGAGTGGTCCATGTCGGTGCCAAGCGGAAGCTTTTAGCGTGAGTCTGTCCTCTCGGTGGGACTCCAGAACGCCAGCGAGTGTGCCAGCAATGCCGTGCTGCTCCACAGAGATGACGTCCGGCTCTCTCCACTGAGTTCAACGAAGAAAAAAACATCAGTGTTGGAACAACGTGCCAGCTCTCGGGTCGTGCGTGTCAGAGGGCAAACAGAGTCATCTGCTGAAGCACCCAGGTCGGCTTCACGTGCCAGAAGCGGCACTGAGATCATCGTCCGAACATCTATTTTGGTAGAGCAGAGGAAATGAACTTGATTTGTGGAGGGCTCGCATCCGGCAAAGCTTCCAGCATTAATTTAACACACCTGGATTTCAAATTCAGAAAGCTCCTGAAAGCATGAAGATCCACTAATCTAGGAGCAGTCACTATGTTCCAGCTAATTTTCATGACATTGTCTTAGCAGTGTGTAAAACACTCAAACATAACCAACCGTGAGCTCAAAAGACACAAGTAGAGACTTCAAATACCCATCCGGAGCTGGAGGACACTTCACCGAATGAAGAGCTAGCAAAACTCCACACATGCTACCATGGAAACCTGTCACAAAACGTCCTGGACACGGTCTAGCCATTTGTGTCGTTCCACAATTGGGGCTCCATTTACACTTCGCAGCTCTTAAAATTAAACTTTAATTTTTAAATAATTTTTTTTAGCATTAAATCTAAGAAAACATGCAGTGAATCACCCACATCAGGAATCAGTCTCAGGTTTTACATGGTTTCCTTGCTGCATTTTGCTCTTTAATGAGTAACACGGTTGAATTTTTTAGCATAGAAATAACAAATACATAAAAATGTGGTTAACTAGCATCCATGCTAACAACATGAAGACCTTCTAACAATGACCTTAAAATGTATTATTTTAATTAATAATTTACTTTTAATCTATAATATCTTGTACTTTCAAAGGGATCTCATCAGTCAGTATCACAATATCACTCAAAATAAAGACTTACTTTCCTTCTTCCCATGATCTTCCAGAAATCCAGATGATGCAACTTCCTGTTGAACATGTGACATATGGAATGTTCCAAATATTTCATAGGGGTTCAGGTAACAGGGTTGAGTGAAAATGAACTAAAATGTACATTTTTCATAAACTATAATGGAAGACTTGTGAAAAATTATATGCTAAACTGATTTGCACATTACTGTTAAAAAATTGTGACTTTTTGAAATATTTTAATGATTATAATTCAAAGGAAAGTGTAGTTATAGTGGGTGTGGGTGTGGTCACTTTTCTAACATTTTATTAATGTTTTGTGATATTTATCTGAAACATTAAGGACACATTAGCTGTGTTTAAAATGTGTTTTTTACATTGCATACATACACAATGCATGTACAATTACAATGCATAAAATCAAACAGCTTCAGGTAATGTTCACATCAATCATCAGAATGGGGTTAAAATGGATTGAGTATTTCAGAAACCGTTTTACACAGTATGGTGCGAAAAAAAATAAAAGTTCTGTGAGTTGTTGATGAGCGAGATCAGAGGAGAATGGGCTAGACTGGTTCCAGCTGACAGGAAGTCTACAGTAACTCATATAACCACACGTTACAACCGTGGTGAGCAGAAAAGCATCTCAGAATGCATAACATAACAGCAGAAGACCACATCGGGGTCCACTCCTGCCAGCCAAGAAGAATCTGACGCAACAGTGGACACTGAAACTGAACAGATAAAGACTGTAAGAAAGACCAGGCGACGTTTTTTTCCCAATTTTCAACTGTCCAGTTTCAGTGGTCGGTGAATGTATTTGTAAGTGTAATATCAATGGCACAAAAATGTCATCCCAGTCCTAAATCTACCCATTTTGGCTGAGAACAAACATGCGCACATTTCAGTTCTCCATTGTTCGAGCGTTCCCGGGTCACAGTTAATTAAGTGTTCTGTTGCGTTAAAATAAATCTCCTGCACAGAATATTCAAAAGGGATTTCAAGGCTAAGGGATGCAGATCGAACTAAATTAGATTCTCGGAGATGCTCCGAGCCTGCAGAGAGTGCGTTATATTCGGCAAGCTTTAAAAGAAACAGCTTTATTTTGCACGAGCCGCTCATTGACAGGCAACCCGTCATTAATCCGACTCAGTGCGCTCCACCTCGATGCCTCTGTGGGTGGAGGCATACAGTGCAGCTCGGCTTTTTGATGCAGCAAATGAAAGCAAGACTTCACACTCAGGAGGTTTCTTCGCTTCCTACCTCTGAGGTGCTCTGGGTTCTGCTTTCTACAAGAGCTTTGATAAAGTGTTCCTGAAGTTCTGCACACACAGGTGCTGTGCTTATAGCGAAAATCACACACCGCTGTTAGCTTTACAGCTGACAGATCATCATCTGAATTAGGCATGAGAGAGTAGAGAGCAATAAGCTGCGGATCCTCAGTGCTGGAGATGCTGTCATACAATAAGACCTTAGAAGTACACCAACTGTATGCAAGGTAAAAAAAAGATTTCCACTCATGTTCTGCTTCTTTCATGAAAAAAACCCATGCTCAGCAGTGAGACACACACACGCACGGTAATGGATAAAATATAGTCATGAATCACATTTTTCCTCAATATTGAAGTATTTTTTTTATCTCAATGATTCACACTTTAGAAATTTAATCAAATTTAAAGCCTGTGTTCCTTTATATACTGGATATAAATCTTTGAAGCAAAGAATCTTTTAGATTCTAAATATAAATATACTTCAGTTACAACAGACAAGCTGCAACAAACATTACAGTTACGGCCCATTGAACTGTAGCTTCAAAGTATGGTTTGTTAGACAAATCACTAACCCAAGCTCCCTGGCTTGCAGCTGTTTATTTGGCAGACAAGTAAGGAATAAAACACTCTGTGTCATGCTGATATAGGGGAGGTGTGATGAAGCGGAGTTCCTGTTACTACTGTTAAGTGTTTTATTCCTCTTACACCACAGGCACATTTATTTTTTTAATTTGTGGAACGTCCGCGAAACAAGTTAGTTCCTGTTCTCACTTATATATAGCAGCTATAAACAGTCGTTCCCTCACCAGCCTCTCTTTTTTTCTCTCTCTTGCTTTAATAAGACAAAAAAATGCAGCTTGTCACATTACGAAGAAATCACAAAGAGTAATCTCCTCTGTCACAAAACTTACTGACACTTACAAAGCGCTGACACTGGAGACTCCTTCCATAAAGGTTAAATAAACAACTCCATACAGAAAACTTCACCATATCAACAATTCAGTCAGTCCCTATCAATGTGCTGTTACTATAGAAACGATAACGTATTACAACGAGCACATTAATATAAGCCTGTGATTTGCAGCTGCATTATTGCCAGAGCTGCTGTTATAGAAAATTAATCAACACCTTCTAAACCAATCAGACTCCAGATATTTGGCAGAAACAGTGATAAAAGTTAGCAACAGTACATCACACCACGCTGCATTTTAAACACAAAAGTAAAGGCAGTACGCAGACCAGAATAACGTCTTAGCCTACGGTTAGTTACGGTTATGTTTTTTTTTTTTTTTTTTTTTTTACATTTTCTCTGTCGGGTAATGTTACATCTCTATGCTCGTCCCTTGTCTTTATTAATTCACTTCAATATCTGATGAGCTCATCAAAATTTTAAGTCTAATTACTTTAGCCTGCACATTCTAGCCTAGGTAATTTGAGCCCATTTGTGTGAACATTCGCCTAGTGGACTAGCTAATAAATTTATGATTTACTCCTCGACATTTTTAGCAATTTCTAATGAACTAAGCCAACCTGAGGTGAATATACTGCTAATATCCATACACACAGTTTCCAGCATGCTGAAGAACACTGAGTGGTTGGAGGAAAAGCCAAAGAATTATGTTCTATAAAAAAAGTGTAGGATTAATAAAATGCACAGAAATTTTCATACTGTTTTTACTGAGTGCTAAAGAAAGCTAGAAGCACAGCAGATCACGAGTGAACTTATTTAAGGAGAATTATCCTCTCTGGTGTGGTTCACTGCATGCAGCAATGTACAGAGATGCCTACAGGCTGCCAACTCCGCCTGATCAGCACCAAAAGAACCCGGGGCTAATGACCGTCTCCACACCAGGTCATTTACTCCGCTTTTCTGCACTTTCATCTTTCTTCCTCTGCTCCTCTCCCTGTTTTTTCCCTTCAGAAGAGCAGCCCAATGCCATCATCCAAGGGGGCGGGGGAAGGAGCTGGCGTGTGAATGCGGTTAAAGGTGCAATTAAGAAACTGCACTTGCCCCTGGAGTCTGTCCTCATGAGCAGAGAAAAGAAGGAACAAATGGAAAGAGAAAGACAACAAGCTGACCAAAGAGTTACGTTCCTGGTCGTCACCTTAATTAGCGCACCCGTTCTCTGAGAGAGCCTGCAGAGTGGGAGAGAGATCGTTTATCATTCATCTTTTGTTCACCCATTAATGGAGCCGTGTACAAAGAAATCAGACAATAACCCTCCACCTTTTCATCAGATATGATTGCTGTTGAGATGGTTGGCGGTGTGGGGGAGAGAGAGAGGGAGTGGGAGATGGATGGGAAGAAAAGAAGCCATCACCTCGTTTGCTGCTCACGATGAATGCTCTTTAATGGAGAGATTTGAAAGCCTACACCCTTTTTTCGGCTTGAAGAGAATACACAATACAGAGGTGGGAAGAGAGAGAGAGAGAGAGAGAGAGAGAGAGAGAGAGAGAGAGATACATTGTCCCACTTCAGAATAACCTTTTACATAATTTTGTAAAAAAGCTAATAATAATGACTGGAACGGAGTGAGATAATGAATGGAGTGAGATCGGGTTGTAATTTGTAGTTAAATGCTTTTCAGCTATTGAGTTTCTGTTAAGTCCATCGACAGCCTGGAGTGAGTACTGAAGAGCAGACAATATCAAGCAATTAGCATGAAAAAAATAGGAATGATCTGAATTCTGCTCTATGGATGTGTGCAAGCATATAACTCAGGGAAACTTTGAGATGCTGCAATGCCTTGGCAAATGTGTGAAATCTGACATGAGTCTTAAAAATCTGAAGGTGCTGGAGCCATAACGATGCCCATTGTATCAATAAATCACAGCAGACCGTTCGACAGGAATCTCAGGAACGCATGCAGAAACAAAAACGAGAGAAGAGAGAGAGCGATGGTGTCCCTCAGCGTTTGAGTCTCTGCCTTATGCTGGACAGGAGAAAAGGGGGAGGAAGGGGGGGAGAAACGATCAATATCACTGGCAGCTCTGCATTTTCAGAAGATACCACGGCAGTGTGAGTCAGAGCTGGTAGAAAAATTAAACCCTGTAAGTCGAGCAGGACGAATTTCAAAATTTTCAGAGTAAAGTAAGTTCGCACTGAAGCGAGTGACATTCGAAGCACAAATTTCTCCAGAAGATTGTTTCATAAAAAAGTGAGATATATTGCAACCAGTTATTGCACATCCCAAAATCACTTTATACCAGCTCCACGTCCACACTGCTCACGTTTCTGATCTGGTTTTCCTCCTCAGAAAGAGACGTTTCAGCTAGAGATCTAAAGCATGTAAAGAACTGAAGAGGCAGGAAAACAGTGTATTGCTTCTCTTTTCCTCTATCCGCCTCACAAGTCTCACAGAACCCAGAAAAAACCCACACGGACATGGGGAGAACATGCAAATCTGATGATTGTCCCTCTTAAAGATTTGATATAGCTTCTATCAGAAAGTGATCCAAGTACAACCCCTTTAGGAGTTCTTCTAAAAACTCATAATTATTCAGTGAAACACTGAAAATCCCTTTGGGTTGTACAAAAGTATTCAGGCAGGTTAGCTAAATGTGAAGCACCTGACAGGTTCCAGATATTAAGAAGAAAATGAGAAAAAATTTGTAGTTTGTCATGCGTACTTACTCAGTCAATATGTCCACTTCTGGAGGTGCTAATATTTACAGCTTAGCAGTACAGCGATACAGGAAACACCTGAAAGACACACTTTTCTGCTTTCTCAGCTTAATCGTGGTTAGACTGTACACATAACAAAAGTTACTTTTGCTTCACTGCTACTTTATCTAGGTGAACTCTGACCTGTGCATTCACAAGCCTCAAACCTGTGAGCCAGTAGAAACCAAGCAGGCAGGGCTGTGGTCCCTTTGGTCTGTAAAAAATGTAACCTTTACATGAGACTTTTACTTCACTGTTTCCTTACAGTTGCTTGGCGCAAGTCTGAAAAATAAAAATTACCCTTCTTGCTTACTGACATATGCTAGGAGTTATAAGGGTAAAATTAATTCTTTTTAATTTTTGTATTTTTTTTTTTCTGCCTGCTAGGATTTTCTTGTTAGAAAGGTTGGCACCACTGTTCCCTCTGAGCTGTACGTGTGTGCAGTCGCCCAATTCTGATGATGCTCCCATGCAGAAAAATATAAATAGGACACTGACACAAAAACATGTATTAAAAAGTTAGTCAATCAGATGTTTGCAGTGCAGTTTGACAGTTTGACTCTCATAACACCACTGAGTTTTTCTTAACCATTGAAAGCCCATGTGAATTGTTCAACACGTCTACATTGCGGTGTTGAGAATTGTCTTCCCAGGCTAGCCGGCTAATGCTAACCAGGTGGAGGCAGAGCAGCCGCAATCTGTTTGGCTCAAGGGGTATTTCTGTTCAAATGGCAGAAGGGTCTGGCCAACAGAAATAGGTTTTGCTTAGCAAGGAAAAAAATTATAGGGTACATTGGATGGCACCCCTGCACTCTTAGAAAAAAAGGGTTCTTCACTGTTTCTTAGGTTCTAAAACTCCATTCTGATAAGGTACTATGGGGTACCATATGGAACCTTTAAGGGTTTCCCTACAGGCACAACCTTTAAGAGTGTAGGTACGTTTAGGTAATAATCAAATGTCGACATATATTTAGGATTATTCTAGGAATATCTTCATGAATGAGGCTCTGTCTTATTTTAAAACCATTGTACGCTGACATAAAAAGAAAAAAAAACAGCAAAAAACGTTGTATTTTAGAGAATATTGCATTCATTCTTGCTATATATATTTGCTGACTCGGCATAGCTTCAGAAATGGTAGCACGGTTAAATGAGCGAGCCATAAGCACAGCACAGAACCATTTATAATGCAACACCGCTCGGATCAGAGGGAGGAAGTTAACTCACACACTCGAGTGTAACAACATCCATCATGTGGAGCTCGGTTCTCTCCGTCTCTGTCTCACTCTCTCACACACACACACACACACAAGGCACCTCTTCCTCATCGTATCCCAGACTCTCGCTTCAGAAACGTCGTTTCTGAATCAGCCTTCATCTTCCTTTAAACCCATTTAACCAGAAGAGCTCAAAGAGTCACCCATCAGAAATGATTATTATTAATGATTATTTATTAATAATTAGTTAGTTATTATTATTATTTATTATTATTTTTAAAGAGCGACTCAAATCATTCGTAAAGGTTTATGACGTGCTTCTGGAAGTAATCTGTAATCATAATGAGGTCCTATCAGTAAACATCATTAAACTTTATTATTGCAGTTTACACCACGGTGCTGCTGAATTCTGGATTCTGATTGGCCAGAAGGTGGTGATTAATTTTCTACAACAGCAGCTCTGACTGTAGTGCAGCTGCAAATCCCAGGTTTATATAAATGCACTACTTGTTCTAATAGGTTTCTAACAGCTCATTCACAGGGACGTGTGTGGCGGACGCTCAACATCAACGGATTACAAAACGTGTGTAAGATGTTAAGATGATGAAGTTGTCTGTGAGGGGAAGTGAGAACAGTAGCTAACTTGTTTCATGGGTGCTCCATAACATTAAACACAAAATGTAAATGGATAAAAATTGTCAGTCTTCGATAAATAAAAAAAATGTGTAATCGTTGGCAAATTACTGTGGTATAAGAGGAATAAAACACTTCAGGACACGCTCTTACAGGAAAATAATCCACTTTCTGTGGTAACAGTAACTCTGCTTCATCAAACCAGTGCATCGTTGATTATTTTCCTGTAACAGCATGACATGACAGTGTTTAATTGTATTGAAGGCTGAAAGCTGAGATGTATGCATGCACTTGTTTTTCTTTTTTTGTATTGTATCAGACTAAAATGGCATTTTAAGCCTCCGTGTGACATTTTTACATCTCACACCACTGACTGTGAAACCCAACACCTTATACTGCTGCCTTTTATAGCTCTTCACTGCAAAGCCTTTCTCTGAGTATCACACACTCACACACACACACTCACACACACACACACGACTGTTGACGCCTCAGGCACCTTGGCTGCTTGTGCAGTACAGCTTTACAGAACTGCGCGCTCAGATTGGGACTTTGCTTCTCCATGTTTTTGTTTCGCTGCTGAGATTCTTTCTCAGAATTCTTCAGATGTCAATTTTAATGATGGAAGAGAAAGTGAGACGTGAGATGTTGGCTTTTACTAGACGAGAAGCTGCTAATTTTTGCTCCGAGGGGGAGGGGGTGAGACGGCGCTGTATACATTTTCATTTATTTATGTTTACAAGTGATGCAACGTTATGCATAGTTAATGATCATATGACACTTTCTTACTTAATCCTGAATTTAGAGTGATTAAACGCAGCTGTGTGAGATTTGGAGATTTAAATATAAATAAGTTGGTAACTCAGGAGAACCAAAGCCAAGAAGATCCAAGTAATGATTATGTTTCTCAGGGATTAAACAGGAAACAGGCAGAAAAATGTCAAAACACTGATAATGTCATACAGCAGAAGGAAAAAAAACAGTGTACTGCTGAAATGAAACCTATGGTAAAAACAATTGTTTACATAATTTTTTCCTTATCTCAAATGATGTTCAAGTATCCGATATTTGATTCTTTAGCTATGCTCTCGAGCTACGAGGCTAATCATAGCTAACATAGCTAACAATGCCCAAATTTCAAATGACAAGCTCCGTAATCTCATTTTCAGCTAACTGATTTTATAAATATCATGGAGATTAACTACATTTAGAAATTTCAAAAAAAGGTCAAAGTGGAACTATGTTATGTCAGGAATAAAACACTCCGGGTTATGCTGTTAAAGGAAAATAATAAAATAGTACATAGTAGTGTGAAGAAGCGGAGTTACTGTTACCACCGCAACGCTAATTATTTTCCAATAACAGCGCATCTCGAAGTGTTAGATTCCTCTTATACCATATCGATTTTCCAAAGATTATTTGGAATTTTATGCATTATAGAATAACACATCATATATTTTATCCATTTATAGTTACATTTAATGTTGTGGAAGGTGAAATTAACCATGAAACAAGTTAATTCCTGTTCTCACTTACGTTATAGCAGCTATAAACCCATCGTTCCCCCACCAGCCTCTCTTTTTTCTCTCTTGAAGTTAATAATAAAAGAAACGCAGCTTGTCGTGTTACTGAGAAACCGCAAAGAAGCGTAAACTTCTCTGTCCTGAAGATATCAGAAAACTTAAAGTTACAGCTTTGACACTGGAGACTCCTTCCATAAATGTTAAATTTATAAATCTCCTCACAGAAAACTTCACCATATCACTATTACACACGTCTTTTTTAATCTGATTATTTGGATCTTACACTGTGTGAACCTCTGTGAATGAGCTGTTGCTATAGAAACAATAATGTATTAGAACGAGTGCATTAATATAAACCTGTGATTTGCAGCTGCACTACTGTCAGAGCTGCTGTTCTAGAAAATTAAACAACACCCACATTGTGACCAATCAGAATCCAGAATTCATCAGTTCTGTGGTTTAGTATCATTATAATATAAATAAGTTCCACCGTCAAACTCTAGAAGGTGAGTCTTTGGGGATAAAAGTGATAAAATGAATACATGTAAATGTAAAACTCAGAGTTAAAGTGTGTGTGTGTGTGTGTGTGTGTGTGTGTGTGCGTGTGCGCATCTGAATGGCTGATAAGTTGATTTCCCAACCACACACATCACTTGTATTACCCACAATCCTCAAACGCACATTCAAAGAACAATTTTAACCCGGAAAGAAGCGGGCATGTATCCGTGCTGCTGCTGTGATTACACGCAATAGAGAAAAGAGAAGTCATTAATTCCTGACAAATTAATGACTACACACTCGTGTTTGCGTTTGCTGAAACAGGCTCAAGAGCTCAATAATTTGATGATGCCTGCAGAGAGGGGTGTGTGAATGTGAGATTAAACATGACACACACACAGCCATTCGTCATCATTATTTAATGAGGGTGAAGGAAACTGTACGGGTGACGCACATCCGCAAATCAACAGCGTGACGTGACCGCAAACAAACGCAGTGGCTCAGGAGTGGAGCTACAATTTTATTACATAAATGCTGCATGAAGCATACACACTCTCCCAAAAATGAACATCTGTCTCTGCCAAAATCCTTTTCATTAACACACTTCCACCTTAATATACTTTTGAACAACAACTTAAGCACTGGTGCTTTACTTTTTTTTTTTTTACACTATTATGTTTTTACATTATTTTGTTTACATTATGTTGTTAATATACTTTGTTATATTGTTACTTTGTTGCATTGTTAATTTGTTATATTGTTACATAGTTACACTGTTGCATTGTTAGGTTGTTAATTTGTTAAGCTTTGTTACATCACTTTGTTAACCTTGGTTACACTGTTACTTGGTTAAGATTTGTTACTTTGTTACTTTGTTACGCTTGGTTACATTGTTACTTGGTTAAGCTTTGTTTCATCGTTACACCGTTACTTTGTTCCACTGGACACTGGTTTAAATTAAAAGACTATTTACAAGGAAAAATCAGGAAGAGTGTGTATTTGCACATTTATCATCCACAGCAATCCTAGCACTTTTTAATTCAGTTCCAACTTTGAACTCTGGGAGGCGGGGCCTGAAAAGCACAGTGTTACCAAACTGTGCTCAAGAAAAAAGTGATTCTGGTTTTCCAAAATGGCTGCCTTTTTGGGTGAGGTAGACATACATTATCTGTATGCTGTTGTTTACATGCCAATCTAGATGAGCAAACTTCATGCAGCAAACATGACTTAGCTGATTGATTACATTTGGGGGAAATACTATGTAACCTTTTTCACACCTTATTTTGTCAACCTCCAGCTGCTCCTAGGCCACTGAAGAACCTAATCTTTGCTCTGATCTGAATTTTCCTTGGCGTGTAAAAAGGAGGGATGAGACATGCGAAGAGAAAAAAAAATTCTATGTGGCAACACAATGGCCAATAATGATTGTCTTCTATTCCCATGAGTTTGCAAATCAGTGAGAGAAATCTGTGTGCTGGGAGCGCTTAAAGATAAAGATGTGCTGATCATGTGCTTTCTCTCTGATGGTGGGCGACAGCGTTCAGGTCCTGAGGGACCCCGTTATGGGGAACAGGAGGAGGGAGAGGTAACATTTCTCCTGCATTCCTCTCTGAGGAGTTATATGTCAGTGGGAAGTCAGGATTCTGCACCTGCTGGTGTTGTAAATGGAGGAATGGGAAGAAAAGGAAAAGTCATTGCTTCCTTGAGGTGGATCTTTACCTCAGGGTCTCACACAGATGCAGACAGTAATAGACTTTTCAGATATGACATTTCCAAACTCTTCCACTTGTTCTCGAAGTATAAAGAAAGAGAATTCTATTATTTCACTCCTGATCTTTTGTTTCTACTCTACCACTCTGCACTGTCAACTGTGTGTGAAGATATGATTACAAATCCATAACAATTCTCACAAGCCAACTTCTATAAAGAAGTAGTTATGGTTACAGATTCAGGGCGTTTTCACACTTGACCTAAATACTACACAATTCTGGGCTTGTTTGGGGTCGGAGCTTATAATCAGAGGTTTGCTTTCACATAGAAGAATTTCTCCTTCTCTGCTGCTCAATTCCATACATCACTTTTGCAAAATAGTTGCCACTAGGTACGTCCATTTGCTGGGTTTTTCCTGTGGGGCCAACACTCAAGTGGAGAAGAACAGTGATTTTTGGATGCATGGCATGTCATTGTCCTGGAATACCTGCAAATAAAAAGCCATTCTTCTATAAGAAGATTTTTAGCCATGGAGTCCCAAATGAGACATGAGCATTTTTCAAGCATGTTCTCAAGCACTCATAGCTCTAATTAAAGTGCTTCAGTCCTATGAAGGTCTTTATTTGGAATATGGAATAAAGTGTTCCCTCTCCTCCGCTAACCATAACAACTCTTTTTCCACTATCACCAAACTTGAAGAAGGAAGCAAGTTGAACCAATCATGTTATCTGGCATGAGAGCAGATCTGGAATTGGTTCTCCTGATCGCTCCTGAGCTCACTGGTGCCACAGTGGTTAAGGTGTTGGGCTACTGATTACAAGGTTGTGAGCTCAAAATCTCAGAATCGCCAAGCTGCCACTGTTGGGACCTTGAGCAAGACCCTTAACCATCAACTGCACAGTTTGGATAAAAGCATCAGCCAAAGGAGTTAAATTAAAAAGCTTTCTTACTTCAACAAATGGAGCAAAGTATTGTGGTGAAAAAAAGTAAAGTATGATGGTCAGTAACCCCTCGAGAGTTCCCTCTAAAGCGCCACCTCAAAAAGAAAAAAATCCCTCAGCTAGAATGCCTGAATGCTAGCACAAGAGGCGGAGCTTTCTGAATTGCCAGGCAACGTGAGTGATGAGTAATTAATGGCACCCTTTATGTTCTGATGAGTTGAATGTTGGTGCTTCACATCATCTGCCGTCATTATCGAGGAAGTGTTTATGAGAATAAAAACTTTATTACACACATCAACTCGATTGTCATGGTATGGGACTGTACCTGAGTGTGTTTCTTATGACTCTTATCCTCTGGTCCATTTGGTTCGTCGCTAGTTTTTCTGGAAGCTTCTGAAGCCAGAGTGTGTTGATGATTGTTGGAAGGTGCTTTACATTATCCTGCAGTGTGTGCAGTAAAATCACCAGTGTCATATGAACTGAGCTCTGCAGGAGGACTCACTCTAATTATATGTTTAGACCAGAGATGCCTGGTGATGCACATGATGATCTATAAGCCATGCTGCGGCGTTTCGTTTTAACTCCAGTGGTGTTTAACATGGTTAAAAAACGTATTATTGAGTGACAGGAGGGAACGTCACACTGTTCAGCTACACTATAAAGTTTTGTTCATGTTTATAGATTGCAGTAAGTTCCATTGTGTATTAAGTGCATCATCAGTGCGCTAGCCTTAAATTAGCATCATGTTAGCTTTGTGGGTCCAGTGCGAAGATGAACGAGCTTAAAACAGGGCAACGGGAATGAATTTTGTAAATTAATTTTGTTCCTTTAAAAGAACAAAATTTGAAGAGACCGGAACAAAGTGAATACAGGAGTGATGAAGATTAGGGGAATTGTGATGTGTAGAGACTTCTCAGCATATCTCAGCATCCTCACACACACACACACAGAGTGCCAACACCACGGGCAGCTGGGAGCAGATGAGGCAAGCTTTTTGCCTTGTTTTTTTCCCTCTCTGTCTTTTATTCACACCACAGATAGATGTGGAGAGACAGTGTGATGGACAGACTCTACGCTGCCAAAAGTCCACATCTGCCTGCGTGTTGTTTTTTTCCACTGCAGACCCAGATTTTCAACTCGACCGGGTTGCCATAGTTATGGAGAAGAGTGGAAAAATACAGCAGAGAGAAGGCAAACAAAAAAATAACCTTCACACACACACACACACAAAACAATCAGCCACAGTCTCCAGACTAACCTGCTCTATTTTATACAAAAATACCGTATTCTGGCCTGTCTGAAAAGGGCAAACTATAAATGGGTAAAATTTAAGAAAACAAAGAGATCATTCTTTAGTTACACTACAAGCTAAAATTTGTTTTAAAAATTTGCATAACCACTTTGAAGCTGCATCTGATCAAAGAGAAGCCTCCTGACAGTTTGTCCTCGTTCGACACACACTATATAAGCACACACAATATAACTGATGGATTAAATATATTTATACCATTACGCTGTTGAATTCTGGATTCTGATTGGTCAGAAGGAGTTGATTCATTTTCTAACACGGGACAGGAGGTTTACGCTTTGTGGTTTCTTGGTAACACGACAAGCTGTGTTTTTTTAGTCTTTCAAGAGAAAGAAAAACATGAAGCTGGTGAGGGACAGAGGATTCCTGTTTATGTAATAACAGGAACTTGTTTTGCAGAGACTATAAATGAATAAAAAAGCATGACTTGTTCATTAGCAAGTGAAGAACTCTAATCACTGGCAAAATGCTGTGGTCTAAGAGGAATAAAATACTTGGGGACATGTTATGATAGGAAAATAATCCGCTTCAGTGTTTTAACAGTAACTCTGCTTCATTTTTTTCCCTCAAGCAGTGTTTAGTGTTAGTCCCAGTGAAGGAGTGAATATTATTTGCTAGCTGATTTAAATGTATCTCTCATACACACACATTATAGATCATGTATCGATTTTTATTGACTCGGAAAGAGTAATACACGCCTTTAAATACAAAAACACACACCTCTGCAGTTAATTTCCTAAAACAAAGAAGCAGCTTCAACATGTACATAGCGATTATGATCGTATGATGGACTGAACATGTACACCTATTTATAACTGAAATT
The DNA here is from genome assembly GCA_022758105.1 of Pangasianodon gigas. NCBI lineage: Eukaryota > Metazoa > Chordata > Actinopteri > Siluriformes > Pangasiidae > Pangasianodon > Pangasianodon gigas. The sequence continues at coordinate 1,854,259 of CM040473.1, read as the reverse complement.
GTTCTGCTTGTTAAAAATCCTCAGTTTTCACTTTTCTGATTTCAGCAGGACCTAGCAGAGTTTATACACACCTTATATATGTTCCCATGACAACCACAGATGCTTGATGAGGTCATGGGTGGTCACCGGGTCATGGACCGGGGCTTGAGGAGCGCAGTTGTTTGGATGGAGTGAGATGATAAGGGTGCTTCATCACTCCATCCTGCCAGCACTACAGCTCTCCGTGCTGATTACTCATTTAGACAACGACACTCCAATTACATAAAGCAACTCTCAGCTCTCCTGCACTCATCCTCTCTCCCCTCTGCTCTTTATTTTCTCCAATTTCCAGCTCTCTTTTCTGTTTCTCTCCATCCATTTCCTGTTGTAATATTCTCACTTACACACCCAAGTTAACAACCAATAGAATTAATCTCATCATGACACCAAGGAATAGTTAGACCTATTTAAAAGAAATAAACTGATGATGTGATAATAATAATAATGATAATAATAATAATAATAATAATAATAATAATAATAATAATAATAATAATAATAATAAAACAACAACTGTGTTGACCAAAGTGCTGTATATAATTAAAACAGGACTCAGATCCATGACCATGCTCTTCAAGTGTTTTAAGAAAACATACACAAAACAGGTTCTAGTCTGAATTAATTGCACGAGCACATCTATTGATCAGCGACTGGTCATGGCATTTAATCTTTATCTGAGACCATGGAACATAAAAAAGTAACTGACCTGAAGACCTCAAGGTCCTTGAGGCAGAATCATGGCTGAGCAAGTCATCAATAAATGAGAAGTCATTAAAGGAGCAGTCAGTGACTATCCACTCAGAGCATTTCTTGTTATATTTAGTGACGTTTCTCATCACATTCTTGTTACTTCATTAAAATATCTTCTCAGAGGATAAGCTCTGGTCTCTGTGTAAAGGAGAAAAATAAATTATGAGGATCACCAATCAGGACAAAGAGGCATCCCTAACTGCCTGTCAGTTTAGCAAGCCCCGCCTCCTGCACTAGCATTGAAAAGGGTTAGGGTTTTGGAGGCATGGCTTTTGAGTTTTGAATTTATAAACAGCTACCTTCAGCTACCTTTCATCAGATCTGTTGATTACCCCTTTAATCACTGTAAGAAGAAATATCAGTGTCCTAAACTGGACTCTCTGAAGAGAGGCTAAAATCAGGGTGATGTCATGCTGTCACGTCTGTCCCCGATTCCACTCCGGACATTACAACGCTCATGCTTACCTGACTCCTAGCACACCTGCGTCACGTTTTCTCGCCACCTACTTAAACTGTTTAATCGCACGCACGCTTTGCGAGGTTTCATTCCCTCTGTGTTTCATGTCCCTTTTCAGAGTTTTGCCATTTTACTATTTCTGTATTCTGTTTTTGCTAAAAATAAAGCTTGTGCTTAGATCCGCAATCCTCCGCTTCATGACAGACGCCTTTTCTTGGAGCAGGTGAGCAATTTAACAGCTTTGATCTGTAACTTTAAATGATCACAAAGAAAAGAAAAAAAAGCACTTAACACTTACAGTGCTTAACACTTACATATACAGAATTACATTAATCTCAACTAGACATACAGTAAGAACTGAAATAGAAATGCTTCCATGTAACATTAAATGCAACTGTAAGTGGATAAAAAGTATATGTTCCTTAATAAATTAAAAATTGTACTAATTGAAAAATTTGCTGTAGAGGTATAAAACACCTCGGGATGTGTTGTTATAGGAAAATAATCATCTTCAGGGTGGTAACAGTAACCCTGCTTCATCTCACCACCCTGTCGCTGATTATTTTCCTATAACAGCACCACACAGAGTGTTTAATTCTTTATGTTTGATCGAAACGCAAGCTTGCGTATTCCGGATTCGATGCCGTATTACTGCTGTGCACTGAGATCATTCCTGAATATAATCCTGATTTCCTGCTGGCTTCCTGTTGGTCCTGATCACACGTGTCCTCTGTTCAGGTCCACATGTGATCTCTAATTAACAGCTCTCGTGGACAGGAAGCAGTAATTACCGCGCTCCCTCTGCGGCGTTCACTGCAGGCCTGAGGCAGGACTAATGGTGAGCCGGAGAAAGGTGAATAATTTAGCGCTTTTCTGTGGTTTCTGTGTGAGGAGCCGCATTATCATCGTCATTATCATCACACGTTCTCTCAGTGTGTGTGTGTGTGTGTGTGTGTGTGAGTGACCCTACTGCACATCACACACACAGTCATTTCCAGATTGTGTAAAAGTGTAAAATGATAATGAAACTGAAATGAGCTGGATTGATGTGTACTCAGACTTGTACTCTTAAATTACTGTTCTCTTGTGTATTTCTTTAAAAAAAAAAAAAAGCACTGCAGCCTCACAATTGCACAAATGAGCCAATTTTTACGTAAAGTTATAAATGAATAAAACTCGCTAGAGATGATGGATTGGCGCTTTGCCACTTTATTCACATGAACTGAAAGGATACTTTGGGATCCCTGTTTTTGTCTGGATTTATATTTATACAGAACACAGCTCAAATTCCTTTAGTTCTGTTTTATTAATGTTCTTAGTGTTTACTGCTAACACTAGCTTGAAGCTAACTTGACTTGATTTCTGAGGAGATTTTAATTCATATTCATGAATATAAAAACACTAGCTATGTGACTAATGCTAGCTAACCTGACAGGATTTCTGTCAGAATTCTAAGCCATGTTTATAAATGTTCTTAGCGGGCCCATTCACTGCTAACACTTGCTAGCAGGCTGACGTTAGTTAACCTGATTTCTGAGGAGATTTTACGTCATACTGTTGAATGTTAAAAAATATTTACTGCTAACACCTCGTAGCTGGATAACATGAGCTAACCTGACAAGATTTCTGAGACAATTTTAAAGGAATATTTATAGATGCTCTTAGTATTTACTGCTAACAATAGCTAGAAGCTAACCTGACAGAATATTTGGCACAGCTTTAAGTCATATTCTCGGATGTTAAAACTCTGTACTGCTAACACTCGCTAGCTGGAGAACATGAGCTAACCTGACAGGATTTCTCAGAGGACTTTTTAAAGTTAGATCTTAGTATTAACTGCAAACAGTAGCTGTCTAGCTAACATTAGCTCTCCTTGCTGAATTTCTGAGAAGATTTTTAATCACAGTTTTGAATGCTAAATTTCTATATTGCTAACACTACCTACTTAACTAACATTAGCTAACCTGACAAGATTCCAGAGAGAATATTCATGACTCTTCATAATCTTTTCTGCTAATGTTGGTGAGCTGGCTACATGAGCTAACCTGACAGGAGTTCTAAGGGCATTTTATATTTATCTTCATAAACTAGTTTATATTGTGGTTCTCACTGCCGTGGCCTGGGTTTGATTCCTGTGTACTCTCAGTGCCAGTCCCCAGCCTGGGTAAGATGTGTGGGTTGTGTCTGGCATAAAACCTGTGCTGAATCAAAGATGCAGACCAATGATCTGCTGTGGTGATCTCTAACAGGGAACAACGAATTAGTTTATACTGTAAAAAAGACAGTTCCATGTGTTTGACTCAAAGACAGCCTACTGGTTAGTGATCTACAGACAAACATCCTTAAATGTCTCTTTTTTCCTGGACTTTTTAGCCAATCTGGGATGGACAACCTCATGAATCCATTGCTAACATCTTGGAATATCAGCTTATTATTCCGAGGTTTTGTTTGTTCGATTATTTGCACTAAACGAATATTGCTATCCGCTAGCATGACTATGGGATTTTCAAGATAACACTGATGTACTTGTAAATAGCTTTACCATAACTGCTCGAGTAGCATGCCTACCGTAAAGCCTCTAACAAATAGGCAAAGTAAAATTAGGCTAATTTTGGTTTTATCATTTTCATTTAACTTTCATTTACGTCATTATGTGACTGTGCCATTTATTTATTTATTTTTTCAGCCAAACTGCAGCACCTCATATTCCCATTAAAGAGGATTATGGGTAACATTATTAGGACGCTAACGTAGCACAGTGCATTGTGGGATTTCATGATTGTACTGGATAAATTATCCACTGTACTTTTGGACACGGAAACAAAATGGCAAGACTCTGCAGCGTGTCTGCATAGAAGTCAGCAAAACTGGTCTTAGATCAAAACTCTACACAGCTCTCACTGTGTGTGTGTGTGTGTGTGTGTGTGTGTGTGTGTGTTTCTCATCTCCTCTGACCGAATAAAAATTTGTTCTGGGTGAAATTTTTTTTTTTTTTTTTGCATTGAGTGCAGTTTGTTCAAGCATGTATGCACACATGAACACACATACATACATACACGCACACACTTCTCTTCATGCTGATCCTAATCCATTATTCACAACATTTACACCTCTGCAAGCAGCCATGAGCATTTCAGCTATGTTCAGTAGCTCCATAAATGAAAGAGAGAAAGAGAGAGAGAGAGAGAGAGAGAGAGAGAGAGGGGACATGGAGAGAAGAGGGTGCTTTCAATCTTATCTGAACAGCCAGCAACATGAAAGATAAACAAAGACACGCAACATTTCTATATCTCTCTTTACATACTGGAATCCAGGCATTGCTTTGGCGACCTCCAGCATCCGCGTTGTCAGGACAGCAGTTACCAAGGCAACAGGAGCACCACAAAGAGGCTGCACTAAGGGCCGAATAGATGGAGAGGGAGAGAGGAGGCATGAGTGTTGCAGGAAACGGGTTTACGTAAGCAAGGATGTGTGTGTGTGTGTACTGTACTCATCCACAGAGTGCCATCTCCACAGACAGAAAAAAAGAGAATAGAGTATACAGAGAAAAATGACAGAGCGAAAAATTTTAGGCAGAAATAAATTTAAAAAAGAAAAAGCCTTGAGGGTTTTGTGTGTGTGTGTGTGTGTGTGTGTGTGTTTGTGTGTGTGTGTTGCGATGACCCAACTTGAAACCCCAGCAGATCGAGATGTGAATGCAGAGCTCAAACCAGCTGCAGCTGTCAAAGATACTGACTTTTTTTAACTTGAAACATTAATAATTAATATTTACTTCCTCCAAATAACATGTTTCATAACATTTAGCGTGTGTGTGTGTGTGTGTGTGTTTGCAATACACTGAATGTGCAGAACTGGAAATGAAATTTACTGTGTCCAAACACACACAATCACACACACACATGACAGAGCCGTTGGCCTACATTCTCTCTGAAATCCAATTACACACATCACCCTCTCTGCACACTGTGTGTGAGAACACGGCTACACACAGACCACACGCGATGTGTTTAGAGTGTAAAACTCTGTTTAAGTTCTGTTTATGATGTCACACTTACTTTATGGTTCATTTACGCTCTATTAATTATCTTCACCTTCCATTTTATCTTTTTAAATTATGTCACAATTACATTTTACTTTTATGTTTCAGTTCTTTATCTTCCATTTAGACTGGAACCCTCATTTTTACCTTTCTTTTATGATGTCACAATTACTTTCACCTTACATTTACAATGCAACACTCATTTTTGCCTTCCTTTTATATTTCATTTTTACTTATGCTGTGACTGTTAGTTATGCTTGTTGTGTCTCTGCTGCAGATGTTAAGCAGCTTATACATTTTAAAAAAATCATATAAACACTGATAGCTTGTTTTTGAATTTCAGCTTTAGATACTGAATGGAAATCCAAATCTGAAGCTCACCAAATTGTTTGCTAAGTACACCGGAATTTGACTTAGATTTGACTTAAACAAGTGAGACCGTTAACATACATGCAAAATAGTACAACACACATCTGTCATGTCAAGAGATCAGAGTATTCCTTAAGCATGTCAGGTACTGTTCTGTCCTCAGTTTAATGAGGATGATTTTTACTAATTATTATCCTACTCTGGTGTCAGTGTTCTGAAGCTTGTGAAAATTTGGTATGGGTTTTAAGAAGTGGTTATGAGACGATGGTGGGTTTCTGTGTTTATCTGCGAGTTGCTTCCAACTTCCACAAATGTACCTACACCTCGAACCTGCTGCAGTTTAAAACAAACATCAACTAAGGCATTATGGAAATGAAGCCAATCTGTGATAATGATTGGAGTGAAGCCATTAAATCCATCAAACGAGATGTAATTTATTTATAATTGACTAAACCAAACAGCTTTTAAGATTCCCCACAGACAGCAACTCAGTGGATTTTTACATAATTAAGATGCACTGAGTGACAAACAAACGTAGCTTTTACAAAAAAAAAAAAAAAAGGATAATTCGACGACATTTTAATCTTGGTTTTAGCACACTTAGAAAGCAAAAGAAATGTTAATGGCTGTATCTGAAATAGCACCCTACCTCATATTCCCTACAAATATCCAAAGGCATTATGGGTATTCTATACCTGCTACTCTATATCATTTGGGCACTACCCTGTTGCAGTGCATTGTGGGGATTTAATAGTATGCTGATACTGATCTACTTTGCTACAAAATGTCCAGACTCTGAAAACAGTGCACTATATGTGTAGTGAATAAGGTGGAGTTCTGAACATAAAGAAACAATTACTTTAAAATTCTGTTTTATATCATTAGCTTTAATTCTTCATTTCCTGATGTAACAATGACTTTCACCTTCCATTTCAACCTACTTTTCCTTTCCGTTAATGTTGTCACAGTTAATTTTATATTCCATTTATGATGGAACAATTTGTATTTTGTTCAGTCTGAATTCATGTTTGAAGTTTCTGGTGGACTGTTCAGAAAGAATGTGCAATGTGTGGTTAAAGATTGTTGGGTTTGGTGAGTACAGAATGAAATGCCATCCATTTATTAAGACAAAAGTGCAATGAACCAGCTATAGCACTGTTCTTCTGTAGCATAGTGGTTAGAGTAACGCTCTGTGGTGGTGTATATAGTAGGTTTGAACCTGCTTTTGGTCAGTTTCCTACTTAGAACCTGAATTTAAAAGACAAATGGTTTAAAAAAAAAAAGGAAAAGGAAAAAAAAGGTGTTCTGGTATGAGATTTGTGGCTCAGTTGGTTGAGCTTTGCTTGGGGTGGTAGAGGTTATTGGCTTGAAAGACACTAACTGAGAGGGTGATGCACATTTTCTTATGTGTCTTGCAAATCATTTCCTCTCCTTTCCCTCCCCTCCTCCTTCTCCCTCTCCCTTAAACATATCCACCATCCTTCAACTTCCTCCTCCATCAACCTCCTCTTGCTCTCCAGCACACAGTCAGGTTTCCCCACCATCAACTCAAACAGTGTGAGATTTGAACCAGCAAACTTCCAGACAAAAGATGAGATTTTTGTCACAACACCACCAAATCCTACACAAGTGGGGTTTTTTTGTCAGATGTTTGTAATTTAAAAATGAACCTCAATGCTCGGTTGAAATCTGCTTGATTGATTAAAGAAAGTTTAAACCTCACTGTCTGTTGGATTTTGGCAGCTCAGTACAAAATCTGAGACACCAAATGAACCTGAGAGGAGAGGATGAAGTTTTAGACGTCTCCAAACAATCACACTTCAGTGAAACACACCAACCAAACAGGGTGATGTTTCCCAAAGTTATCTCAGATCAACGATCATCAGTAGATATTAGAGTGTGCAATGATCGTAACTTGATGCTGCTTTTGGGAACCGGTCACCAGGTTTGTTGGTGTGGGCGGACTTTTTCTTTCCCCGTTGTTGCTGAAACATATGAGCATACACCTGCAACATGAGGGGAAAAATGTGAGACAGCAACTTAGACTTCCCGAGAAGCAGTTTGGCACGCTCAAGTGTGGCAGCAGCAACAACAACGCATGTGACACTGCCATGTTGAGCTACACACACTATACAGAGTCAGAATGTTAGTTGATTGATTGATGGTAAAGTAAATAATTTCAGTGGTGTTACATGAAACTCCAAGTTTAACACGTCAAATTATAACGTTATATTCCTGAAATGTCAAGCATTTTATTGTGCCTCCTTAAACGTACCATTATCGATATCAGCGTTATAAAAAGAGAATTGTGTCAAACCACAATGCATTGTGGGTAGATGCTGCTCTTGAAGGTTACTCCGTACACCATTCACACCTTCACTATAGTGGAACTGTGTGTATCATGATGGTTAGTGGAAAGTCACTGAGGGTGTGTTAATAATTATCAGTAATTATTACCTTTAATCAGACTAAGATCTCAAAACATGTGCATTCTGTTGTTTCAGAAGAAAAGAAGAAGCAACCAAAATAAAACCA
>CM040473.1:1829299-1842074 GCA_022758105.1 Pangasianodon gigas | reverse complement strand
AATTGTTTCATTTATGATGTAATATTTACCTTTGCCTTGCATTTCCTTACATTTAATAGGTAAATTTTTAGAGCAGCATGTGCACCCTCACCTCACAGAGTTCAGAATACGAAATGACAATTGTTCCTAATTGGTTCAGTGCCTGCGGTGCTCTGCAGTGCTTTATTGCTGTGCCATGAAGTCATTTAAATGGATGTGCAAAAAAAAAAAAAAAAAAGGTTTAATATGGTGTGGCAAAGGTATTTCAGCTGCTAATGGGAGTGATAAGAAGAAAAAAGAAGCAGAAGAGTCTTATTACTTGGCTGTATTTGTATAACCATAGAATAATTCACATATTTTTCCACGTTTTTTGCCAGTTAATTGAAACGAACACATGCTGGATGCGGTGCCTCAGCCTTCCGCTGCTCTGGTAATGTATTCTGAATTGGAGCAGCAGATGTCACAGCAGTTAAATTTAACGATAGAGTCTGTTATTCTGGTCTTTTCATCGGAACGGGCTGCAAGAGCTTTAGTCTGAAACGCTCTTTCACAGCCAGACTTCCTTCAGGATCATGAACAACACGAGTGCTTTGGGAGAGAGAATTCAATCCATCAGGACGAGACATCGGAAAAGGCGTAAGATAGCAGAGAGAGAGAGAGAGAGAGAGAGAGAGCAGTTCAGCAGTTATCAGCTCTGTTCTGATCAGACTGTAATCAATTTAGACCTGAACTGACGTTTCCACTTTCCCCTTTACCTTATTCACACTCTCTCACTCTCTCTCTCTCTCTCTCTCAAATCGTATAATTGGGATCAATTCCAACACTCTGCAGCAGAAGAATTAGATTATATCATTTAGACAGAGTGTGTGTGTGTGTGTGTGTGTGTAAGCCCAGTGCCACACTGAGAGTAATTCTCCTCTAATGAGGCCGAGATGTCACGCACATTCACCCAAATCTGAAATCGCTTTATAACTTCCGAGAAATCTACTGATTGAATAAACGACCAGGACTTAACGAGCTGGTTAATTTACCAGGTTTTTTTTTTAGATGATGTGTATTTGTGGAGACCTGGGAAAACTGTTCACATGGTGATATTTTGACATTTACGATATATAGTCTTATATATAGACTTTACTGAACTGAAATATTTTTTTTCTTTTGCATGAATCTCAACCAGAAGTAAAGTTCGAGCATTTTTAAATTCCCCAAAAAGTGAACAGGGAGAAAATCGCGCTGAAATATTTCATTCCGACTGCGGCGGACATTTTGACAGCCGATATCCGATTACAAAGATCTCGTAGCTATCCAACACCTTTATCAAAGCGTGATGTTCCCTGTGTGAGGAAATCACACTTTGCTAGCGAGGCTTTAGACAATGTTTGTGAAATATATTGATGTTTCTGTAAAGCAGAGATGTCAATGTATATTACAGGCAGAAAAAAGAAAAAAAAATTTGGCAATAACCTGATTTTACATTAGTTTTTTTTTTTTTTTTTTGAGCCACAACAACAACTCAACTCAACGTTTGACATGTAAAACAAAGATGGAGAAGTGTCAGAACAGAAAGACTCGAACAAGTGCTAATAATCGAACTGAAGGACACAGAGTGACAGAAATGTGTGATGAAATGAATCGTAGTTCTTGCCTCATGTATGAAACAGCGTGTTTGTTTTTGCTCACTGTGACACACTGAAAGATGGTTACACCTGGACTTTGCTTTAGTTGACATGGGAACTTTTTGGAAAGAAATAGAGACAGAGATACTGAGAGTTGAAAGAGACAGACAGAGAGAGAGAGAGAGAGAGAGAGAGAGAGAGAGAGAGAGAGAGAGAGTAAAGGGCAGGATGGTGTCTAACAGGTGTCAGGTGTGTCACGAATCCGACACATAGTACACACACCATAAAAATAATTGGGTGCTGGGAGTTCATGATACACTGCTCACACAAAAATAAAACACACACACACACACACACACACACACACTGTTAAGTAACAAAAACAACAGAAAGGAGGTCAGGTTAGAGAGTGTGGAAAGTGAAAAGGGTCTGAATAATCAACGATTAAGGTTAGGATTAGAAGGAAACATCACCTTTTTCCGATTTTATACAAAAATATGACAACCTGAAGAATTGTTCACAGCAAACAAGGTAGGAGAGAATCTCTCTAATTCCTGATTAAATAATAAATACATGAGCACCTGAGCGAGGTGGAATCGTTCCCAGTGAACTCTAGTGAGAAAGTGATTTGACTCTGAATTGACTCACTGCATGCAGCATTTATTTTTTGCAGATTGTAGTGAGCTGCTAAACTGAGCCAAAGCACAGAGCTGTAGCGCTGCACAAATGCCATGTGCTCTGCAGATTTGGACCAACGAAACACAGAGAAAGAGAAAATAAATGTTGAATGCGTCACATGGAATGTTTTCACCTAGTTACTTATATAATTATCTAACCATTTATTGCACGCCGGGTCCGTACTCTCCGAGCTCGGGTGTTTCTCGTGATTGCTATTCGCACTTGGTAGAGATTTGTTCACCTTTTTCCGTCGCTGTATTTCCAACTAATGAATGAAAGAGTTTTATGAGGACAATTCTGTTTATTTAAGAGCAGTGTGAAACCAAACCAAAAAAGCAAATGAACCAAAAGAATCAATTTCGCTCTGATTTGGACGAACAGGTGTAAAAGCGGCCTGAAAAACACACACAGTCCCTCTCTTACAAACTAAAATACTCTCACACACCTCTGTATTTTCGCTCTCTCACTACAGTGCGTTTGTCTTGGCTGTGTGAAGCGTCTCCCTGTTCGGCGTGACGACGATGCTTTGATTCAGTAAACATTTTCACTCTCTGTTATTCTCTGTGATCTCACAGCGGCCTCCAAAATGAAGTGTTGAAAAAATAAAAAAATACTTCCAGCTTTGAAGTTTTGTTTTTGCGAGAGGTGCTCATTTACAGCTCGAGTAGCTGTGAGTGGAAGATGTGAAATGTTTTTAAGTGTACGTTATAGTGTATGTTTTTCAGACTGTGAAACCGGAGCAAGGCCTTGAGCAAGGCTCTCATTAGCCGAGGCCATTCTGTTCATCTACAACATCTGTGTTATACTTTGAACAAAACAAATGATGTTTAAGATGTGAACTCTACACTGGTATGGAAAGGTAGCCAAAGCACACAAATGCTGACAAACTTCTGGCTTAAAGAACCCCTTTTTTTATGCAAGCACCTGCAGAGTGAGCTGTTTAATGTCTGAATTTCAACTTTTGTGGTCAAACTGTCAAATTGTGCAACAATACCACTTCTCAAGACGCCATCTTAGCTCAGACACAATGCCAGATCAGGATTTTCTTCACTTCAAGTGCAGTCTTAAAAGTCCTGTCCCATTTCTTACAGCCTGTTATTACTCAAGGATACATAAATAAACTGTTTTACCCAAATACTAACTACATACAAAGGACACGATTATTTCATCTGCAACAAATGGCTCCCCTTTGGTACAGAGTTTAATCAAGCCCTTAGACTGAACACATAAACTGAACCATGCTGTTCTGTTCTCACATCATTGAGTGCATTGAGGTGGTGTTCGCGTGAAGCTTTGGAAGCTGATCTGTTTGAGCAGAGTGTACAAACGAGGAGGTCAGAGAGATGGACTGAGGAAAGGACTAAAGCGCCGCTGCATCATTCTCACAGGTAGAGATGAAGCGAGGGATAAATCCCACTGTGCTATCAGGAGGTTGTTGAAAGGCATTGTGGGTAATGTAGGAAACTGTTGACCAAAGTGAAAAAATGCTAAAGCTGCAACATGCTAAAAAGAAGTTTAAACCAAAAGTAACTCTTGGATGCCAGTGAAGATCACATATTAGTCATAAATACGGATACTGATGTGCAGGTTGGGGGAAATGTCCTTTAATTTCATTCAAATGCAATAAAGACATTCTCTCCATGTCTGATGCTACAGGCAAGAACAAAATGAGCTAAAGGGAACGAGTGAACTAAATCACAAAGTATCAGTTAAATGGCACTGATCAAACATTGAAAGATCACTCTGAGTTCACAGGTCTTTATGATCTGCTGCTGTAACTGCAGTCACTTTATAAATGCAAACTCGGGCTCGGTTTCAGAGCTCCGCTGTGGCTCTCACGTGTGTGTGTGTGTGTGTGAGTGTGTGTGGGATGGAATCCAAATTACACCCTCTTTTGCTTTCTCACCGACGCCACAACAATAGGAGAGGAGGGAAATGTCAGAGCGGCGTGTGGTAGCTGCCGTGGTTTATTTGTGTTCTGTCTCTTATCCGGACACGGCCGTGTCTCACTGCAGCCAGGAAGAGTGAGATTTTGCCTCCGTTGTGTAAGACAAGTTTTTTGTTTTTTTTTTGCTTTTGCAAAAATATGGAGCACTACACTGACAAAGTCTGAACAATCAATTTCAGCCCACGGTGTACTTTCTGAATAATGAAACGCACTGTGGGTAGCAAACACATCCTTCTAACAGTAAAGGTAAAATAGAAACTATGCAGCGGGTCTTAAATGAGAAGACGGCAATCTGTATTTATTCTTTAAATTTATATGTAGTGCAGATTGTTCTCCAAGGCAGTGAGGCAGAATCCAATCCACTTCCTCGAGTCGAGAACTAAATTTCCACCAGAACATGACCAGAAGAGACAGAGCCCCACCTAAACACACAGCCTGAAGTACTTCTGAATTTATGGAGGTTGTAACTGCATTTGGAACCCGAACCACTTACCCCATGGTATTCCTGATTAAGTTTACTCTAAACAATCGCATATGGTTGCATATTGCATATGGTTTTATTCATATGGTCTCTTCTCTCATCTAGCTGAAAGCATCCGGTCATATTCATCAATTTAGAAAAAAACTATCAAGAATCTTTTCAATTGGCTTTCTGCTGCGACCTTTTTAATTTCATCAGATAAAAACATTTACTTTTTACTTTGCAATACTTGAGTACATATAAATGTAGCAACTTTTTTGACTTTTATTTTAATTGAGTAACACTTTGGCACATTAGCTATACTTTCATAGAGTTAGACTTAAGGTCTCTGTTACCGGGTTCTTCGGTTCCTTCCTACCTTTCAGTAATTTCCAGGAACTACCAACATGCTTGCTTATATATTAATCTTCTGCAATCAACTTAAAACAAGCAGTTAACCTAACTAACTAACTAACTAACTAACTAAATAAATAAATAAATTCACAGAAAAAGATTGTCAGGTTTATGTAAGGGTCATTCATGCTGAAGTGCAGATTATTATCCGGGCCTGTAAACCTACACACTGACAGGATCCCAGGTTCTCCACACACACACACACACACGCAGACAACTTAGAGGAGCAAGCAGTTGTCAGTGTGATTTTGCAGCACACGTTTTCCCAGAGTCCACATTAAAAGCCTAATCCTGTTTAAACGTGTTGAATATTTATGAAAAACCTAAAATCGCCTGCTGTAATTATGAGCCATTAAACATCATTAGATTATCAGGGGAGGTGAAGCGGCGTGTGGGCGAGAGGACAGAGCGCTAGTCGCTGTGTGTTTACCCGAATGCAAGGCAGCCTTGCCATTGGGCGAGAGATGATTTAGCAGGAAGCGTATTTTCTAAATAGGACCACAAAGACATGAACATAGTGTGACACAAATAATAAAAACATAACAAAATCAGCACTGATAAAATGTAGCTGATAGATAAAGAGAGACGAGCGCATAGACAGTTTCTATTCCCAGAAACAGAAGCACAGATACACAACCAGCTCACTTCCTTATTCTCATTCTCCTGTAATGTTGCAAATGATAGTGATGAACATCTCAATACGTGATCAGTGATCTAATGCTGGAAAGAAACAATTTAATCAGGAACAGAGGCCACGCCTCCTTCACTGTGACCAAGACACAGAAGCCACACCTCCTTCTTTGAAGTGATACACAAAGGCCATGCCTCCTTCACTGGGAGTGAGACTCAGAGGCCACACCTCCTTCACCGTGACTGAGACTCAGAGGCCACACCTCCTTCACCGTGACTGAGACTCAGAGGCCACGCCTCCTCCACCATGACTGAGACTCAGAGGCCACGCCTCCTCCACCGTGACTGAGACTCAGACGCCACGCCTCCGCCACCGTGACTGAGACTCAGAGGCCACGCCTCCTCCACCGTGACTGAGACTCAGAGGCCACGCCTCCTCCACCGTGACTGAGACTCAGAGGCCACGCCTCTGCCACCGTGACTGAGACTCAGAGGCCACGCCACCGTGACTGAGACTCAGAGGCCACGCCTCCTCCACTGTGACTGACAGATACAGAGGTCACACCTCCTTCATTAAGACTGAGACACAGTTTTCATGACTAAGCAGGGTGTTTTTGAGAAAAGTGTTTTGTGAATAGTTTTGTCACGCTCCAGGATATTGTAGTGTTTTTTTTTTTCGTGCTTCAACACACCTGATTCAACTCATTAGCTAATTACGGAGCTCTTCATGAGGCGAATGTGATGCTGGAGTGGAAAATCACCACGCTGTGTATCTCTGCGGCCCTTCATGAGTTCAGCTGGGCAGCACCTGGATTAACGAATCACAGCTTAGCCAAACTCAATTAGCGCATCAGGAAGTTTACTGCGAGCTCTGAATGCAAATGTCTTCCATAAATTAAGTGGATGTAAACAAAACAGCGCTAAGGCACCAGACTGCGTCGTTATTAAAAGTCCGACGGACGTGGCCCGCATTAACACAAAGACTCTGAAACAGAGCTAATCAGCGGGGGAGGATTTACTGTAGATCAACGTCTAATCCGCTCACTTCTCCCCAGGCTTTGTAATCACAGTGGAACATTTTACTCCGAGTTCAATCTCGGGCCGCAGACGGCTGTATGCAAATACGCTCCTTCCCACGCTGACCTGCAGCTCCGGAGATCAACGCTGATTCAGTGGCCAATTATGAAAATGTCTCCAACAGCAACAGTAGTTGTGAAATGCGAACGTCTGGAATGATTTTTGGCTCGCCGAAGCCAGTGCCTTCTTAGCAACTTTGAAAACACTTGGATCGGAGAAGAACAGAAATATAAAGTGCTCTGGAAGATTTATTTCTGTCACAAGCACATTTGAGGACCGTCCAAAGCAATTACTCAAAACCGGTGTACGCATTACTGCTACAGGAGTGAAAGCTGTACAATGCTAATGTAGCCAAAAGATAATAAAAGCAAACGTGGGCTGGTTAGCAAAACATTATCCTGCTTGGAGAGATTAGCATTGCTTGATTGAACTAAGTAAATGTATTAGCTCAGGCAGGTGAACATTAAAGTTCAACCTCAAAAAAATATATTACATAAAAGACCATTACATACCAGACTCTGCTTGCTATAGGGCCAAAAATTGAAATTCACAGATGCGCGTCCCTGAAAGGCATCTCTAAAAGTGTCCTGCTCTGATACAGCTTCACTTTCATCAGTGAGCCATTAAATGAATGAAAAAGTGACTGATAAAGGAAAAAAAATAGACAGCTGGCCTGACCTTCACGGCCCACATCCAGTCCTGAGGAACAACAGCGTGACCAGGCTGGTCATGTTTACTCAAGAAATCTAAAAGAAGAAGGAGTAGGAGGAGGAAGAGGAGGATAATCAGCCCCATCTCCAGGGGTGCTGTAGCAAATCTAAATTCGTAAGCATCACTGAAAATGATTTGAAAGAGTGATTATGCCACGTAACGTAAAGTAATGGACTTTTTTCTGACGCATTTTGAAACAGTGCATTTCCAGCAGCATCGTTTACATTCGATGATACTGTGACACAGCACCATGTCCTTCAGGTTTCGCTAGCTATTACTCCTATATTTATATATTTATATAAATTATTATTATTATTATTATTATTATTATTATTTTTATCATCATCATTATGAGTTATATATACTGTTATATAAATAGGAGTTATATGTATAAAGCAGGTATTTTCTGACCTTCGTAGTTGTGTATGTTTGCATGAACATCATCTTCAGAAGCTCTTGCAGACACCAACTGTGAAATAGCGCTATCGTGAGCGTGGAGAAAGAAGCGGAAATGCAGTACTAGCGGAGCAGTACTAAGAAGAACGTGGAACTGTTTGTGCAACGTTTTCCATTCAGGAAACGTGTCACGCTTAAACATCAACACACAGAAACATACATCCTTCGCACTTAGTGATCATAAGTTCCACCTGGAAGTCACCACATCACGATTTCGGGCTTGTTGGTATTGAAATGATGCTTGAAAACATTGCAAATCATTAAAAACTGAACTTAATGCTGGGTTGGAAACTTCTCCTGTGTCGATCATCCATGAGAATATTTTACAATGTTCATATTTCAATGATGTGAGATTTCTGTTTACATTATCGGACTGCATGCTGAGGAAGAAAGCGATTCAGGAAGATGGCGCTATGACTGTTTTAAGAAATTTTGTAACAATTCCACGAAGGGGTTAGAGGAGTTTTACACTTATATTTATTGTTAGAAAAATTATTCTCATCGCTTCAGTGTGAAAGTATGGAAGTGAATTTCTTCAGAACACCATGCATGTCTTGGCTGATTGATGACTTTTAAGGAGAACTTGCGTTTTGTGTAATGCTACAATTTTCATTTAAAGGTGTGCTTGCGACTTACATAGACAGCAAGCATTCACGATTCACCAAGATACTGCAGAGGAAAAACAAAGTTCACAAAGAAAGTTCTTCCTTCTCAGCTTCTATACGAGTATAAATGATTTAACTCCTCCTGGATAAATATTTATCCAGGCTGATTTATTGAGATTGATCTGGGTAATTAGAACGTGCTCCGTTTAAGCAGACAGTATATTCAGGCGAGGAGAGGAATCAAATCCATCTCAGTTCATTAGCTGTGCTCTGTGAAAGGACTGCGCTACAGTAATATTGAGAGGGCTGTTAAGGAACACCATAAACACCTCAGCAATTTCTTCAGTGTAATTGGAATCAGAGCGTTACGGGTAAATACCACCGTACATTATTTTACGCTGCAAAATAAAACACGACAACATGCAAATCAACATCTGCAAAAAATGCCTTTGATAATGAATATTGTATAGATAATGAGCAATGACTTTGTATTCTGCACATTACATGCTTTGAGATATTCCACTTATTTCGCACTGCACTATTACCAATTCCTGCATGCAAACGCGGGTGTATTTTTGGCATGCAGCGAGCGATGGCGATCATCATGAGACTCCGGTTCTGCTGCCTGGAGGAGAGCCTGCATGGCTTTTTCCCCCTTCAGTGCCTGTCAATCAGCATCACTCCACGGGAAACTTTCTGCGCTCGGCACACACGGTTCGACACCGGCTCAGTCGCAGGAAAACTTCATCTCCAGGAGTTTTGAATAAATTGAATCCTTGTAGGACTAGAGTTTCAGGAGCTGGGACGTCATCATTAGTTCAGGAAGATGGAGTTGCTCTTGACGTGGCAATGATTCCTGAAAAGCATCTCATCTTACTTAATAGTCTGGGCAATATATATATATATATATATAAAATCAAGTGTTTGCCAAGATTTGCTTCTGTGGTTATGGCTAATGTAGTTAACAGTTAACCACATCCTGTTCTTTCAGTCTTTCAGCTGATCACTTAGTACACACACATGACTTAGTGTCATGTATAAACAGTAAATGAACCTATAGATGTTATGAAGGACGCCATCTTGGATTTTTTTTGGTGTCGTTCTTTGGCAAAATTTGGCGTCATGGAGAAAACGAGGTGAGGTTGTTTGAATTTACAACGCTCAGAGTGGACTAAAGTACAGTACAGCCAGGGGTTGCATTAACTGAGAATTTCCCCTCATTTACTGTCCTCCTGCTACAGACCTTACTTATTACTTACTTATTATGTAACATTTATATATAACCCAACATATAGCCAAATAGGAAAATGCAGCTAACTATTTACTGCCTTACATTAATCTGTATACTGTTAATAGACAGTTCAGATTCGCTGTCACTCATGCAGTGGCAAATGGTATGACATGGTTGTTGCAAAAACTGGCAAATGAAAAAAGAGAGATAAATTATGATTATGAAAGAGAGATAGATTATGACAGAACTTTTACAAATTCAATATCAATGCGAAAACAACTGAAACACAACCTCTGGCTACAGCTTATGCTCTAAGCAAGATGAAACAATTTTGTGTGCTGCTTTGAGTGAATATCATGTCATAATTTTTGCGAGATGACAATAATTAAGACTTGTGTGCGCCAGCGTTACGGCTCGAACAAAATACATCGTGAAGTCGATCCTGTGTGAGCAGGTAGATATCAGAAAGTGATTTGAGTTTGTGAAATGTGGCTTCAAATAATTACCCAATGAATAAGCATTTAAGATAACCGATAAATTAATAACAATACTGTAGAGGAATCAGAGTCGTGAACTCTATTGTAGGCGTCCGAGCTCTAAAGCTTTCTAAAAAACATCTTTCACACAAGACTAAACCAGACAAAAGTGATGATAAATAAGGAGGATTAAATGGAAGACTAGTTTTTAGTCTGGATCAGGAGTTAACAAACAAACAAACCAACAAATAAATAAATCACTGGTTTAAAATGAACACTCAGCACTGAAGTGTTCTTCATATATATTCTACTCGGTGTCAGATCTCTTCCTCGTCTCTTTGGTGTTAAATTATTACTGATGTTTTTGCACCGGGTATGCTGTATATATAACGTGTGCTCTGCAGGTCTTGAGGTGTTGTTTCTGCCTTTTCTCATCCGTTCTCTCTCCGGAGGCGAGCTGACACCGTTATCCAATAAAGCGGCACACTGCTGCCGGCTCCGAGGCCATAAAGAGCGGACACGAGGGAGCTTAAAGATAATACAGCTCAAATTGCTTGAGACTTCAGGCGCTGTATTCGTCACTCCTTACAGTTCATACTCCACGTTTCAGAGGCATTTGCTCATTCTATTCCTTACATCCGGGGCTTGAAACGATCACACGATCACAAGGATAACTATCACGTAGAAAACTATTACGTAGAAAACTATTAGGTAGTCTATATGCAGCACCTACACATGGACAGGAGTGGACAATACTTGAGAAGTTATACATCGTTACTGTATGCAAGCATCATTTTCCTGTACTTATACTTTACTTGAGTGTTAGTGAAACTCTGACTTTTACTTATACTGCACACATCCTCCTTACATTTTTATTTAGACCTTCAAAGTACTCGTACACAAATCTCAAAGGTCTACTGTACGCTATACATCAATCAAATGGGCTCAGTTTAGCTTCCAATCAGGTTCATCCATATAGAAAAAAAACTATTGAGAATCAAGGATCGTCTCGGCCGTGTCTCATGCTGCACAATGCAGTTAGCGCTGTAGCTAACAGTCTGCGTTTAAACATGGATAATCCGCCGTGCTGCAGTGTGAAACTTGAGGATGAGTGCCTCTGGCCCTACATCAGTAAAATATTTCAGTATGCTGGAATAAATAAAGACTCGTATAAAATGAGGCATCTCCTTTTCCTCCATAGAAGGCATAGAAAGCATGCTGTTCATTTTCTAACATTAACTGTCTATGTTTAACTAAGTTAGCCTGTTTTTGTTTGCTAATGCCAGGTTAGACTAGCATCGATTCCTGTAACATAACTGAGAACGAATAATGTTTTCAGGAAAACAGCATTCTTGCTTTCGAACAATAATGATTAACGTTTTAATGTTTTAGATAAGTAATATACATGAAAACCTGACATTAACTTAATTCCATCAGTTAACATTTACTTTTTAATACTTCAGTACATTTAAAAGTTGCAACTTTTTGACATTTTTGGTTGGATGCTTCCACTTTTAATTTCTGACACGTTATTTATGCTTCCACTTACGTATAATTTTTGTCCACACCCGCACATGGATTTGAGGTATTTGTCTCACTCAGCTAGTGATGTATAAAAACCAAGATGAATTATGAAACTGAGTTATGTTTTTGCACAATCCTTTCGCAATTGCTGCTATGTAATATTTGTTTCAGCTTGTGACGAGGAGGAGGGAGGGAGGGTTAGGGTTAGGAGGATGCATGCCTGGCACTGAGTTATCTAATCAGTGGGAGAGATTAATAAAGCAGCGGCTGGAAATGCCTGAGGGAGAGAGAAAGAGACGCACGCGTGTTTTTTGTATGTTGGTGCTACGTTTGGTGTTTATGTTTGAGTTCTGTTTATTATTAAACTTTACATTGGAGTTCACTCGGTTTCCGCCTCCTCCATGTCCATCAGTGAAGTTTGTTACACAGCTCTAATAGCAATCATAAACGTACATAAAGATTAGATATATTACAGTATAGTACAGTATTTTACTTTTCCTGTCTCTGTTGATGACCGATAGGAAATTTCGTAAGAGTAAGAATTTCCTGTGTGTATATACTATAAAGTCTGGAATCATGAATAAGAATGCATTAATTAATGAATTAATTAGGAGGAATCAAGATCCAAATCTAAATCAAATCAAAATAATAAGCAGAGATGATATTTATATTAACATTCTGTTACAAACCTTCAGTATCATTAATACACAAGCTTAAATAAAAAAACTAACAATTATCAAATTAATTATTAATATTATTGTATTTTATTATTAAATTATTATTAAACTACTTTTAGTTTAACCTGTTTTATCTCACAATTACATAAATATGCAATTTTCTTTCGTTCTTTTTCTTTTCGTTTATTATTGTTGTTCTTATTCCTTTCTCTTTTCTTTATCAGTACAATCATCACATAGGCTGAAATGTATCTGTAATCTGTAAAAAAAGGATCTTGAGGACCCTGTAAGGC
>CM040473.1:1796363-1826256 GCA_022758105.1 Pangasianodon gigas | reverse complement strand
GAACGGGGTCATTTTTATAAATTCAACTATTATTTTCTCTTGTGGACTATATGTAAACATCTTTTATGTGAAATATCTTATTCAGGTCAGCACTAAATAAACAATAACATGCATTTTGTATGATCCCTCTTATTCTGGTAAAATAATAAACATTTTGCAGATTCTGAAAGGGGTATGTAAACTTTTGAGCTCAACTGTAAATCCTTCCAACATTCAAACACTCGCTCTTGAAATAGCGTGCTAAAGAGAATCTCAGACGGACGCACGGACAAACCAGAAAACATAACACCTCCATGACCTAGTAGAGAAGGAATAAAAAAAAAGATTAGAAAACAGAAAAGGGTGCAGAAAACCCAACTTTAATAATATTTAAATAATCCCCAATCCCACACACGCCATGCCCGAGGAATTGCGCCTTGTCACGTTACCTAGAAACCGCAAACCCCTCTGTCCTGAAGACTTTCCCATGGTCAAAAAAAAAAAAAAAAACCCATAAAAAAGATGACTGTTACAAAGTGCCAACACTGGAGACTCCTTCCACAGAAAACTGAAAACCCATTCACGCATATTTGCTCCTTAGGTACAAGCCATGCTTAATTTGTGCTGGACTCATGAAGTCATGTAAGATGGCTAGCTGTGTGATGTGCTATCTTTTTTTTTTTTTTCACAATTAATTGTAATCCACTCACTCAGTAATTACAGGATGTAGCTACTAGGTAGCTTAGAAACCCTGTGTCATAGCCTGTACACTTAAACCTACTAGCTCCTTCGCTGAATGCAAGTTCACAGCACATCTCAAACATGGAAATCTTACAAGTTCCTTCTTACGAGGTAGTCTCAGCCTGTCCGGTCTTCGCACATCATAAGGATACGACTGTATGCCATCATCTCTGTGTCCTTCCTGACAAAGCGTGTGTTATTTATGCCTCGGTGCGAGACGTGTGTGTGTGTGTGTGTCACTCCTTATCTCTTGCTCTACACACACATGTTAACTCAGAGTCTCACACTTGATGACAATGTGCGTTCTCATCTCAGCGCCATTCAAAATCTCCACCATCTGGGATTTTACTTTTGTACGCTGAAAATGAGGGAGAGAGTGAGAGAGAGACAGAGAGAGAGAGAGATAAAGTTGAGAAAGTTCTGGGAGAAGTTTGTGTGTGTGTGTGTGTGTGTGTGTGTGTGTAGGGGCGCTGAGGCTCACAGCAGTACAACATTCACACACACATCAACAGAAACAAAACAAGAAGGAAATAAACATCAGATGCTTTCTCCCTCACTACTCGTCTTATTCCTCCTCTCTCTCTCTCTCTCTCTCTTTTTCCTCTTTTACCCTCTCAGTCCTTTGCAAGCTGTAGAGTTCTGCAGGGTGTCAGAACTTCCTCACAGCTTGCTCTCGTTTTCTCTCTCTCCCGTCTGGAGAGATCAGAGAGAAAGATAAAGATAAAGAGAGAGAGAGAGAGAGAGAGAGAGAGAGAGACTCCCAACCCTCACCTCACAAAAGAAACCAAAAATGAAATTTACACACTTTTCACTTGTAATCGATCAGCCAAGACATGTTTGGTGTCTGGAATTAGCTTTCCTCTGTGTGGCACAGGAGCTACGAGGATAAAGGAAGCTTATAGCTACCAGTTTAGCTTTGGGCCTCATTCATCAAACTGGACACAAACAGATTTATTTGTAAATTATTCGCAGGAGCATTTACACAGGAAACATGGTGTTTGTGAAAATTGTATCCTATGTTTTGCTCCTGAGTTTGTCTAAATTTATGTATAACGTGATCCTCGAGTGTTCAGCTTGAAATCGTATAGTTGGCGATGAGTTACTGCGAGTCGCGTTTAAATAAAAATATTCGCAAATGTAAATCAGCTGAGTTGAGAAAAAGTGCTTGGTAATTTAGAACTGATTGATATTTATCAACATACGCACTAGTGTAAAAAAAAAAAAACTTATGGAAACTTATAATTTTTAAGTAAATTTTAGCTTGGAAAACTGATGATTGATAAATGATAAATGAAGCCCATTGCTTCATTACTGATGTTAATGGTGCTGTTACACCATCTGATCACATGTGGGAAAATAAAAATGCGCTACACTTAAAAATTCCGCTATGCAAAGTGTCGAAAAACTTTACGTATGAAATTACGAATCATGTGATTATTCAGCTCATGTTACTTCCTGTAAGGGACACAAAACAATCCAGTGAGTGACTGATGGCTTAAGCTTGCAGTCTGTATGATGCTAAACTGGTAGCTATACTCGTCTGTTACTTGTTAGCTAGATTAGCCTTGTAACTTTAGTGCAAAACTAAATCTCAGACGCCGAATACATCAGGTTCCTGTTCCTTTAGTGCAGAAACCATCGACTTCACCTCACACACACACCCAAACTCGTACAGTAAAATACTCACAAACCCCTGAGATAGCTGCTGTCTTTAAGGAATAGTGCACACATCGGAAAGAAGGTGGTGGAGATGTGAACGACTCTGATTCCTGGAAAAGCAGAAAACTGACACATTCACGTTAATGTTACAGAGTCATAATCATTTATGAGATGCAGAAACGTGTATGGAGAAAAAGATTCTGTGGAAAATTCTGTAACTCATTTACTTTTATAGAGGCTCACCTGCAGCTGGGTGTGTGTGTGTGTGTGTGTGTGTGTGTGAGAAAGGGTGAGAGAGAGACTCTACTGTCCTCTAATGGTGACATTCTTCCATTGCAGCCTCCTCTGAGTTGGCTCATATTGGAGGAGATGCACGCGTGAGGATTTAATACAGAGACAGCACTGATCCGATGTCCAAAAAAAATCAGATTAGATCAGATTGGATCAGATTTTGGAGAAAACATATCAGATATCAGATCCTGTGGCGAACAGTAAAGACTGGAACTGGATTTGGAAAAGAAATGTATTTTTGGAACTGGAAATGTTTACATATAAAGAGATTTTTTTTAACTGTAAAAACCTTTTAAAGCTTTATAGTTTTTAAAGAAAATAATATCGGATGGGTAGAGGTATCAGCTGATACTCAAGGTTTCAGTGTCGCTATCAGAAAAGAAAAAGTGGTATTGTGCCATCTCTAATTTAATACTATTGTCTCATTCATCTATCACTGTATTAGTCTTTTTATTTTTTATTTTTAAATTGTCTCTTGCTTTTATGTGACATCGTGACCTTTATGTGACAAAAAAAATGCTATTTCCTTCTTCAGTCCGTATTTTCTATCCCAATTTTTTTTTTCATGATTCTCGGAAGCGCTTGTGTTTAAAGGAGGTGCTTTAGACGGTATTGAATAACCCCGTCTCATCTCGGAAGCTTCTACTCAAGAAAAATCTGCCAGCTGCACACAGGTGATTTGCATAATCTGACCGTGGAGCTCAGTGAAGTGCCTGTGAGGACGAAGTGTGGATGCGCTCAAATGTAGGCGTGTAAATACTGATGTCTGGACTCAAGTAGCCGAGTGAATACAAACCAGTGTGATCATCATAACATGACAGAACACATTTAGAAAAACAATGCAATGACATCACTCGTCAATGTAAAATAGAAAAAAAAGATGCCATAAAGTGAAACAAAACTGTCTTTCTTTACATCTTTTTATTTAAACAAATGTTATTAACTGTGGTACAATTGCTATACAGTTGAAGGAACTTCAAATTAAAGCCAGTGAAATAAATTACTGTGACGCTATCTCGTGTTTAAATTAGAAATGCACAAGCCACATAAAGCACAGCTACAATGTCATCGGTTCACCTACAGAATGAAAATCGAATAATACTCGTGCCTCAAGAATCTAAAACAATTACATACTGTTTTATTTTCAAACATACAATTACGTACAAACGTATGAGCCAAAATATACATCAGCTAGAGCTCACAAAGTCAAAGTGATCACTAACACTCAAAACTTTTTTCAGCATAATGTTTTTCCATGGCATCTGTAGTGTATGTGTGAGTAACAGAAATGACTTGAAACGGGAAACAATTCAAATGGACGTTTAGGGGAAAGTTGTTGAATTGAATTAATTAACCAGGGCTGGACAAATCAGGAATTTATTATCGAGTCCTCCAGGCATGTAAAAGCTCCAGTGTCACGTCCAGTCCCTTAACTGACACGATATAACAAAAATATATCCTGAGCTAGTTAGCATGAGCTAGTTACCTACGTGCATGCATACACACTAAGGGAAACAAATATGTAGCACAACCTGGTGTTTTGTCCTCGCATCGCACGTAAAAAAGATATTATTTGACTCTGACTAGCATCTTTATTTTCTCTCGATGTGTGAAAACGCGAAGCGACTGTGTGTAGGTGTGTAGTAAGAGGCGGAGCTTTGCGTTGGAATTTATTTTGAAAAGATCGCCTGTCATCCGTGCATGCTGATTAATCCGCCTGGTAAAGATCTGACCTCTGCTGATGTGTGTAGTGCGGCAGGTGGCGGGATTCAAAAGCTTGCACTGTAGTTACAGCATCGAGGTACGTTACAACACCATGAAGCACATTTAAACATTTAAACACAAACAAATTTAAACATAAACATAAAATGAAATCATATGAAAGTCAATAAGGAGAAGTTTCTTTTTTTTGCTTTTAATGCTTGCTGAACCTGGCGACGAATAAATTTGCCCGCTCCTGCAGACGTATCTGTAAATTTATCTATACATCTCTAAAAAATCATCCTTTCAGAGATTATTACGATTTGTGGTTATGGTTGCATTAGGGTAAGGTTAAGTGCCAACTTTTGTTGGTTTTCTAGTAGAAATTCTTATCTGCACTAAACACACATACGTCACAGACGCAGTGAACAGACACCAGGCTGAAAAATGAATTAGCATTGCTAATAATGATTGAAACCTAGCGGGTACCGGTTAACACTAAATTAAATAAGATACTAACCGGTTCAGTGTTAGACACATTAGCATATTATAGCTAAATACTCCTTTTAGTGGTCTAGTAGTAAAATGTGACCACTGTCTTCTACTGTACGTTCAAAAAATATAAAAGTCAACAAAACTCAAATGTGCGTGTTTACAAAATCAGAAGATGTGAGAGCTCGACGTTTCACCATATCACTAACATCACTGTATCTGAGGAACATGATACTGCTCTCTTATATAACAGTTTCCTTTCTATCTCACACACACACACACACATGCACAGCAGCCCACTACGATCCTGCCTGTACTGATCCTGGTGTTTTATAATTCTCCCAGTCCATTGCCAGCTCAGCGTCTTCTCAGCTCCAGCGCATCCTGATCTGACTCACGAAGCGCTTCATAATCAACTGATGCAGTTTAATCAGGTGTGTTAAGAGTTAGGGACACTAAATGTAACATATAATATCTGCCTTTTAGAGCTGTCACTTCCTTTTAAAAAGGTGTACATGAATTTTAAGTACTTGATAGATTTAGTATTCAGTATTAATGAGATCTTATACTGACACAGAGGGGATGAAAACGTGGTAAAATGGTGCAGTACTAAAATGGTGCAGGTGGAAAGCTCTAAGCAGCTCATGATTAAATTTCAATTCAGGGAGCCACGACTTGACTATAAAATGATTCTTTGTGCATCTTGATTAGGGGCGTAATGATCGGACAATTTGGATTAATGCATCAAATTAAAAGGCAACGGTTTAAATGAATCGTGGCAACAATCATAAATCAATAGATTACTATTGTTTATAATGGATTATAAAAAGGAGAGATAACTAGTGTGTAAAAAAAATAAGTAATATTTTTAAACTGATGTGTAAATAATTTAACAGATTAGCGAGCTGATTTGCCCCAAACTTTGATCCTTTTAAAATAATCTGTCTCTGAACCCCAGTAGACCTACCCCAGATTCTGAACAGAGTCTCATGTCGATCAGAGGTTACTAAATCAGATCGGATCGCATCGTGTGATATCATAGCAGGTTCTGTGGTATTGTCAAATAACGAACCATTGCATTAAGAACAGAAATCTTAACGTATCCTGTGGAAGCCTGATGTTTACACTCGTAACCTTGATTATTGATTTCTCTACTATTAAAACAGAATGTCATCATTTTCCTTCACGACAATCACCAGGCTTAATACATTTCCATTAGGCAGCCAGAATGAATTTTACTGCTACAATTTTTATAATTATTACGTTTCCTAACACAGAAAAATATCTTCAAATTGTTTATGATCTCATTTTCTATTTCTAGTTTAAAATTTTTAAACTAAAATTCCCCCACACATTTTCTCCCTAATTTATTCTTGGCCAGTTCCCACCCACCAGCCAGCTCTCCCTTATCATACGATGTGAAGGGTGAAGGCTAACATGTGCTTCCTCTGAGATATGTGAAGGCAGCCAACTACATCTTTTCGAACTGCTGCTAATGCTGTAGCAGCGTGACACACTCGGAGGAAAGCGCTGTCCGCCTTCTTCCGCATACATCAACTCACAGATGCTCATGATTGGCTAGTGTCAGTGTGATTGACAGGGGAGAGAGTGTAAGTCCCTCCCACCCAGACCTGCACGGCTAATTTGCTCCCTCTTGCTCATGGATGGAAGTGAACGCTTTTCTGTCGTGTCGCTCAGGAGCTGCTAATTTGGCCAAACACATTTTGACAGACTTACATCAGACTAATGGTGGAAAATTGGATCTTAAACAATCCAATGTGGGATTTTTGCCTCCTGGTTTTACTAGAATAGTAACAATTTATAGCAATAATCAATCTGCTGCAAAACATTTTGGAAACACGGCTTAATGAGGAGGGCTGTGCTGCAGGACTGAGAATGCAAAACACTCAGGCTAAGTGCACAACTTTAAAAATCAGCCATATTACTCTCAGTATGGAACATTTTTCATCACAATCTGTCATTTTAAACGCAGCAGTGTAGACAACACAGAAGTTACAGCATGCACGATTTTACAAATTACAACTTCGGACACTTTGAGCGAGTTGGATCCCCAAACTCTGCTATTTTTAAAAATAATATTTGTAAAGAGACAGCTTCTGTTTTGTTCAAGTAGATTGAACCTAACAAGGTATACAGCAGCTTGCAGCTAAAGTTGTGCAGAGGAAAAAATTGGGGAAATGTGGACATTGTGGTCGTGCAAAACTGGATTTAAATAAAAACCCAAACTGCTGTGTAATAAAATTCTTGTGCATGTTCATAATGTTCGTCACCGAGGAAGCATGATTTCATTTGCTACATATAAATATCTTGCTTTTTAAAAGTCATTATCTGTATCCTGAAAAGGGAAACCATTAACAGAACATACAGTACATTTCCATAATTTTACAGCTCTTGAAATGATTGACGATCCTCTTCCTCATTTGTTGCTAATATCTGTAACCACTACTTCCTATTTTTCATGCTTTTATTTTTAAACTAAAAATATTGGACAAACCAAACCCTGTTAGTCTCTAAGTCTCTCACCTGTTTACACTGCAACACCTGGCACATGATCTGATTTGGCTCCAATTCTTGGTGGATTCTTTGCAATTTCTGAATAAAATGAAGGGCTGAATTTGTGCATTGTGCACTTAATTTTACCTCAGACAACCGTTCACCTTTCCTACATGCTACAGAAACCGTACTTCTTTAACAAATTTACATTCCAGCACGGCTGCTACATAATAAATAAATAATGACTGACTCTGGGTTGACGTCTTAGCACCTTCTCTATGAGTGACGGCACGCGTAGCCGGTCAGGTGGTAGTTGAGCCCGCCTCGTCTTCATCCGAGGACTCGCACTCGTCGGCGGAGTCGGTGAGGGCGGGGTAAGGGCGCGGCTGGTCCAGGTTCACGTACGTCACGTTCAGGCTGATGTAGTGCTCCCCTTCCAGGCCTGAGAGGATAGCCATCACCTCAGAGACTAGTGTGGAGAAGCTGGGTCTCAGCTCCGGGTCCGGATCCCAACACTGCAGCATGATAGCAAACCTGCACACAACAGTGTTAGGCAACGCCCCTGTAAACACTGGGGGAAAAAAATCGTAGAAGTAGAACTGTGTGAATTCAACCTCAGCTACATCACTCCAGTTCATAACTAGATTTCTTGATCCTATACATGCAGTTATTATTTTTGTTTTTACCTGTGATATTTTCTATCAAATTTACTCTCTCACTCAGCTTCAGTAACCGCTTTATCCTGATCAGAGTCACTTTAGATCCAGAACCTTTCCCGGGAACACTGGCCAAATGAATAAATGTAACTGAAAACAGCTGAAGGAAAACAGCTCTAGGCTCACTTAAAGACCAAAGTCCCAATCCATAGGCATCACCCTGATCAGATCAGCGCTTGACTGGCAGATCTAAGAGTAAAGATGGCAGGAAAGGACGAATTCTCATCAGTTCTAATTAATGTCCATGACTGGGCTGACAGCGCATGATTCAAATTTAATATTACAACTGAGAGAATCCAAAAGTTGTGTTTTTCAGTTGAGAACATACAAGGTTCCGGTCTTTCCGGCCCAACACTGTCACTGAGCCATAAGCGCTAGTGTAAAATAAATCAGTAACTTTTCAGTGTGTCAGTGAGAGTAAACAGCTCTTTCTCAACCCTGAAGAGATGGAAACTTTTGAAATCAACAGCAAGCTGCTCATCAACTACAGACAAAGAAAACATTTACCAGAATAAGAGACATGCACAGAGATCAAATTGTATAATACTCCACAGCTCTAAGCTACAGTGCACACTGTTATCACTGACATTTGCTGAATATACTGTATATGTAAAATCATTAAGCATCATGCTCTGTGCTACGTGAATATAAAACGTATATATAGAAGTCATATATTAGTGAACTGATGATGACAACAGCAGCACATTGTTCAGTAGTTTTCCTGCTTTCATGTGCTTAGTGGTGGTCTTAATTAATACTTGTCATTAACTTTTAACTTCCCAGCTATCATTTCCCTCATTATGGCAGTGTTTATGCTGTAATCACTGACAACTAAAAGTTTAATGACCCGCCATCAAACACCAAAAACTGTCCTTTTTTCTGTCATGGTAAAAAGAGTAAAGAGAAGAAAAATGGGATGTCAGAAATCAAAATTTCCAAACTCTACAATACACTACAACTCTAACTTTTGGAAACTAGACTGTTACTGAATTTTAATGACCTTTTTTTTTTTTAATTCAATAGCTTCTGAATGATTAAACGTATTGCTCCAAACCAAGTTGTACAACGTTATGCACCTTCTCTAGAATATACTACACTCTTTACTTTTCAATGTTCAAGATTATTGCTCTAAATCAAACCAAATTCTACTGAATTGATCAAAATTATTTCTAAAGACCCTAATTGTCTCCACGAACTGTAGAAACATTTATCTGTAATTTTTAGGTTGGAAATTAATATTAACCATCATTTCGATAGCACATGAAGCCACATGAAGGTAACGGCCTGTGTCAATCAATCATCAAACTACTTTTGTTTAATTTAAAGCAGGTGAAGAGTCAGAGGGCAAAAAAACTACTCACAGTGGATTAGGACAATACTGTGGCTGAGGGAGTCGCCGCCCCCTTAAGAGGTAATGTGTGATGTCATACGGGTCGACCTCTGGGTAAGGGCTCGCACCTCGTGTCAATAACTCCCACATCAGAACCCCAAAGGACCACTAGAGAGAAAAAGAAAGACAAAGAAAGATAAATGTGGTGACTGAACAGAGACAGGAAATGGGTAAGTAATTAAGAGGAAAACAGACCCAAAAAAAAAAAAAAACTAAGATCCACAATGATTGGAGGAGGTGGAGGAGGAATAAAACATGACGGGCTGTGCTGTTATAGTAAATTAATCCACGATGGTGAAGTGTGATACGGCTCAACATGGAGCAGAAGTAGATTATTTTCCTATAACAGCACGTCCTGAAGTGTGTTATTTTCAATCTCACACCACAACACCGGAGCAATTTGCGACGGCTGCTATTTTTAATTTATTAATGAACGACACATTGTGACTTTTAATCACAATTAATTACAATTAATGTTGTGAAACGTCCACGAGAGTTTAGAAAGTTAGTGTTCTCGCTTACGTCAGCTATAAACAGTCATTCCCTCTCCAGCCTTTCTTTCTCTTTTCCCTTACGTCCTGATGACGTACTGAACTCGACTGAAATAAAATGCTGACGCCTGAGACTGCGCCCCTAAACGTGTTATAAATGCCTCCTTACAGAAAGCTTCACCATATGAACAATTATATATTATTCTTTGTTAAATAACAAGACTTTTAATATGCTTTAATATAAATGTGTGATTTAAATTACAGCCTGTCAGAAAATTAATCCTTGCCTTCAGATTTGAGAATTCAACAGCGCTAACTTAATACAGTGGAACATTTCCACGCACACCCCTGCGTCTTTCTGTATCTCACCACGTCAGATTTAGATGTGAATTTTTGCGTCTGCAGGCTCTCGATGGCCATCCATTTGACAGGCAGCTTAGCTTTCCTGTGGTCCTGGATGCTGTAGTACTCCTTATCGAGTACGTCGCGAGCCATGCCGAAGTCTGCTACCTTCACCGTGTACGACTCGTCCAGCCTGCAGGAGCAACAACGTCATCAGAAACCAATGAAATATGTTTCCACCAATCACTGACTTTGGATCTGCATAGTACAATTAATATAATAATAATAATAATAGTAATAATAATAATAATAATTGCGTGATTTAGGCTCACATGCAGTTGCGGGCAGCTAAGTCTCTGTGCACAAACTTCTTCTGCGCCAAATACTCCATCCCCTTGGCAACCTGAAGTCCGAAGCCAATCAGGTCCTTGACTGTGGGGTTCTGGGGTAAAGAACAAGATCAGCAGTAAGAATAATAATGACATCCCGCGTGTCAGAGCTGATTAAGAGCCTCTCTGGCCCACAGGTCATCACTCACCCTGTTCTCACAGCGTATGAAGTGACGCAGGTCTCCGTGCTTCATGTAGGGCAGCACCACTAGGGGGAGCCCTTTGTGAGGCAACAGGATACCCAGCAGAGAGAGCACATTACTGTGGTGGAAAGCCTTCATCAGAATCCCCTCCTTCAAAAACTGCTCGACCTCCTCCACGTCCGTTATTCCTGAATAGAGAGATGAAGAGATGATTATCACAGACACATCTATCACTAGATTGATTTGAGCCTATTTTAGTTAATACATGTCTACTTTAACAGTTCAGTGTAGATGAGTGATTCTTTAGTGGTAAACCCTAACCTATGCAAACATTCTTCAAAGTGAGCTTGGGGTGTTAAGGAGATTTTTTTTTCTGTCCGTTAGCATGTCTTGTTTATATTTCTATATCACTATATCGTATACCATCTCCTATTGGTGGATTTTAGACGAGCATCATAGCAGCACTTTGAATCAAACATTTCTCACACTGCAAACACTCCATACCTATTCCTACTGTGAGTAATCTGACTACAATCAGAAACAGTGACACAAAAGGACGTTTTGGCGACGTCTTACCAATTCGCAGGTGCATGCGACAGCATTGAAACGTAATTTGAACATGTTGTGCCAGTGTTGTGTGTGTGAGCTGGGATTATGAGATTATACAGGTACTCACTGTTACTTAGTGACTTCACGGCACAGTGGATTTCCCTGTTGTTGTGGTCAGTGGTAAGGTAACCGTGGTAAACTGTGCCAAAGTGACCTGCAAACAAAACAGTGACTGGAACTGTGCTAAACTCTAACACCCAAACAACTAGACACTGTGTTAGCATCATGCTGTGGCAAATGAAACTGCACATCACCTCATATAATCGCGACATAATATTGGAGTGCTTAAAATTAATATAACAATAATGATATTTTGCTCTGAAATGGTGTTCAAAGTGCAGCCATCGCTTAGGAGCGTACCTTTCCCGATGATCTGATGGTACTGTACGTTAAGCATGGACGCTGGGATGAGGACGTCCTTCACTTCCTCCAGGAGCTCAGGATGGAAGCTAGACATGGAGATTTTCTCGGAAGGCAAGAGCGGGTTGAGGCTGGGTTCCAGCGCGTTGGCGTAGACCAGGCCGGGAAACGCCACAGGCACGGTGGACGCAGAGTTCGGACTGAAGGGAAGTTCTCCTGGAGCATAGTATATATAATGTAAAAATATAGTGAAATCCTAATTAATAATACTTTGCGGTCATTTGTTAGATTTTTACCTAAGGATGCTCTGAAATTAAATCTTAAATCTGATGTTTGAGTACATAAAAAAAAAAATCACAGATCAACATTGGTCTCACCTCGTCTGTAGTCTCCGAGAGACAGGAGCTCGAGGCTGCCGTTGCCTGAGAGACTGTGATTACGGGAGTAGTGGGACAGCCGACTCTCAGCCAGAGAATCTGCACGTTAGATGAGATGATTTCATTTAATCTTGTGCATATAGAGATTTTAAAAATTATTTTAGCAGGCAGGGAAATTTGCTAAACCTTGCACCAAGACAACCAAAATTATTAGATCTGCGTCAAGCGAATCACTGACGTGAAAAAATGCGACAATTCTCCCTCACCTGTCTTCTTCTTTCTCAGGTGTTTCATAGTGACGTAAGCCAGCACTGCGCCAGCCACCAGAGCTCCCAGAATGCCAAGCACGATGCCCACTACGTAGTGGTTACTGACCAGGACGACGGTGCCCACGTCATGAACCTCGCCGTTGACCGTGATCTTAACACAGGAAAAAAATGATCAAAATTATCAGCAAGACTGAGACTGAGACTAAAAAAGAACCACCTTAAAAAGTCTGTATGTCCAGTCATCATGCTCAGGCAACAGCCACAGAAAATTGAAATCACTGGTGTAACCATCTCAGAGGTCTCACCTTCACAGGTAGGCCCTCGTTAGGGATGGTGAGGTTTTTGGGGATGCGGCAGGTGATCTCGTTATCCAAAACCTTCGCTCCACAGTCGACCCCTCCAACGGTCATGGTAATCTTCATGCAGGAGTTCACCAGGTTCAGCTTCTGGTGCTGTCGCACACACAGAGTACAGCAGCATAAATATAACAAATCGACTAGTTAAAAACACACTCAGGAATCTTTCGTGGCCAACATCCATTTCAAATAAAGCTGCTTTCATAAAATGATTTTTTTTTAACCAATCAGGTCGCAAGCTAAGCGAAAACAAACAAAATGGCGGTGGAAAATAATTCTTGTTAGCGAGCAAATATGAGAATTTCTGACATGTTGGATGCTAATTTTTTAAAAGAACTAAAATTGTCTGTTTTGACTCTGCAGGTTGATGTGATATAGATAGTCTAATGCTTCACTCGTTTCTTGGACATTTCCAGTGTGCGTTTCCCACTTTCCAGGTCTTTTAAATGACTGGAAAAGTAGACTATGTATGTCCAGGCTTTCCACATACATTAACAGCTTAGATGTTTTGCTCTTACTGATACTATCTCACATGATCCCACTGTGAGTCAAAGGTCAAAATGAGGTTAAACTGTGATGGTGAACGCACACACACACACACACACACACACACACAGAGCCTTTATCCCACTCACATGTAAGGAAACTTCATCAAAGCCAGGGTAGAGTGTGAGAATGTGTCCCTCGGTCTCAAAGGGAATGGGCCTGCCATAGGGGTGATAAGAGAAGTCCTGCTTCCACAGACCCACAGCTCCATCCATGTCAAAGGAGAGCTCTCCTTCTTCCGTCTCATCTCTGGGGAAGACGGGGGTCACACACTCCATACGGGTGGACTTGGCTTTTCCCTGGCACTCCTGGAAAAAAGCACAAGGCTTTATCTAAAAGCATAAAGCTATTTATGGTAAAAGCTTATGTCCTGAAGGACAATTAAACCTTTACGTAATTAGTAGTTGGTCCTGAACAACAGTCTATCACTTGGGTACATGATATAGCGTTAGGATGAAGGTTATAACTCAGGGTTATTTATAATTATGCGCATAAAGCTTTAACCTAGATAATTAGCAAAACCTAAAGAACTAACTGTAAGGTCAGGTCTTACGGTGGAAACTGGTTTCAGGTGGCTCTCTTTGGGTTTGAAGTGGATGACGGTCCTGTAGACAGAGTCCAGATTTTTCCCTTCGATAGTAATTCGCGAACCGCTACAGATCAAAGACAGAGAAACGAAAATAAGTGGAAATGAAGCACCATAATAATTAAAAAGCGACTGTACAATGAGTGTGGTGAGGGAACTGACTCTAAAAATGTATCTGAAAAAGGCCTGCTGTGAAAATATGAAAGTGTTGTACTTGTCGAAGCTGCAGTCAGGCTGGACGGAGAGGATCTCAGGCGTCTCCTTGTAGCGGAACACTCTGGTGGTGGCAATGCGAAACTTATCGATGTAGACCTGCAGCACCACGTCCTTCACCTCATTGACATGCTGAGACAGACAAAAGATGGAGGACAGGGTCTCCCGGACTACAGACACACTGCAGGACAGAACAAAGCGTTCACTCGTTCGCTCATGAACATTAACCTCTTGTACCAGTAAAAGACATTCTGGTTGCAAGCACACACACACACACACACACACACCCTTTGATAGGACAGACTTCGCCATCCAGCGTGACTTTCCTGATCTTCCCTGAGTGTAAGAAAGGTCCTGTGATGTTGATCAAGGTGCCTCCGTTCATCGGACCGTAATCCGGCTGCACCTCGGTGATGTTGGGCAGCTGAGACACACAGTCAAATTCATTTAAAAAATCACTCAAGCTTTAATCATGCAACAGAATTAGTATTCAAATGTATTTGATGCCCCAAGGGCATCCAAGAGAGCAAAACTGGCCGTGCTGTCGGAGTGGGAGGGGCATTTCTCTCTACCCTGTCAATCACAGCGACACTAGGCAATTGTGGACATCTGTGAGCTCATGTGTGCGGAAGAGAGCAGATAGCGATTTCCTCCGAGTATGTTAGAAATATAATTTAATACATACAGTATAATTTAATACACTTTGTGTATATCATTTGATAAAATATCATGAGGAGACAATATTAAAGTTTATGATAAACTTGAGCCAGGGTAATGTTTTCCTGTTGCTCATCTTTTGCTGTCATACAAAAACATACATGTTTTTTTTTCATTTAAGTTCCTCCTAAAAGTGTTATTTTTATTTTAACATTTATATACAGATTTATTTTTTTATGTAGATCAAATAAATTACCACAAATGTGAATCCAGGCATTTCATCGATTCCCTTGATGAAGTAAGGGTCTTCCTTGCGATCCTCACGCACACTCACTGTGACATTAATCGGTTTAAACGGAGGCTCCGTTACTCCAGAACGGATCTTACACATCAGCCTACAGACATACACAGACCGGATTAAAGACACAAAAATCACACAAAAATCCTGCTGAAATTATTCAAATGGTCCTGTGTATAGAGTGAATATATTTTAATTGCTATTAACTCCACACTGTACGTTAATACATTATCTAAGGAGTAAAACAGTTGCAAAAACATTATAACTATATATATATATATATATTTTCTGCAGTGGAACTATTTTTACTTTAATTTTTACATGAAATTTTAACTCTAAATAAATCTTGTTAAAAAGTAATAAAAAGCACTATAGTTTCTTTTCCAGACAAGAGTATTGAGCTGGATTAAGCTTGCACAGTTTCAGGCATTACAAATTATTATTTTGTCATGTCATCCGGCCAGGAAACAAACTCGTGGAGGATTTTATGTCATGTCACATGGTGGTATTGCTTTGCACCAGATGCTAGAATGTGTTTCCAAAATCTTTAATTTACTACATTTTAAACTTATTTTTGGTGACCTGCTACATTAAACGTCTTTCTTTAATCCTAAATAATAAGGAGTGCTATTTAGACAACTCCTTATTCTTACCTTAAGTGCCTTGTGTGCCTGTGTACTTGACTTTGTTTAACAAGCTGTGT
The DNA here is from genome assembly GCA_022758105.1 of Pangasianodon gigas. Lineage (NCBI taxonomy): Eukaryota > Metazoa > Chordata > Actinopteri > Siluriformes > Pangasiidae > Pangasianodon > Pangasianodon gigas. Next base: position 1,810,434 of record CM040473.1, on the reverse strand, counting down.
AAATAAACGATGTGTGTGTGCTGGTGGTGGTTCTCACACTGTTCTGTTGCTTTTTTGAGGGAGCACCAAGCAGCCGGTTTCTCCGAGCTTCACCACATGAGTCCTGGTGGTGATGTCAGGTTTATGGGGTGACTGGAACTCGAATCCACACAGCGACACCTCCGTCTGACCATCAGGGGGCGCCATCTTAGGGAAGAACTGCGCAGGAAACACAGAGCAGTTACGGTTCTATGACGATTAGGTGGAACGGTGATTATAAAGTCAACAGGTAAACAGATGCTTATTATTCATAGCTATTTATGTCATGTTTAGGATTAAACTCTGAAGTGGGTTATGCAACCTGTGTAATCTCATTACTCATTCACGTCTGATTAGTTTCCGTGACATTAACAATACGTTATTCCCTGACACCGACGTGGAAAAAGATAAGATAAGACACTTAGCAATACAAATACAAAAATAGGCAGTAACTCTCATTGCTGCAGAGACTGTAGGTGCTGGTGTATCACCCGTAATGTAAACACTAGTCACACCCAGCAGTGTGTGTGTGTGTGTGTGTGTGTGTGTGTATGGGTAGGCTCTGTAGCTCACGTCAGTGATAACAGGTGGGCAGGACTCTTTGACCCAGTGCCCTGAACACTCAGACTGCCAGGTGCAACGTCCCGAACACCAGCCACAAGCCATAAACCTTGGCGCTGTCAGACACGCAGCACAGGTGAGGAAGTGGAGACACCCTGGACCTCTCTGAGGCACCTGGATCATCTGCATGGAAATGTATCAAAGCTCATTTACACGCAGCCTAAAAATAATCCATTTAAAATAATTGTGAAGTTGGATGGGAAGTGGGATGGGCGTCAGAATAAATTCTGAGGCAGAAGTAGGACAGGAATTGACCTGTACCTGTATTCCAATGGACAATGTCTGCATTTTATTTTATTTTCACCAACCAGAGCGTCCTCGCTCCTGAATGTCAGGCAAATATGAAACTTTACCTAGGTCACAAACTCTTCTTCTCTCGATCTGTTTAAATTCACACTCGAGTGATGTTTTGCTGAGACTAATTTAAAAGCACATGCTGAACTTCAGACTCACGTGCTTCTCACTGTTATGCTAACACATAGATTTGGCCCGGATTAGGTGAAAACGCAGACTGTCTACAGAGCGTCTGAATCTGCAGTCGGAATAAATTTATTCAGATTTGGTGAAAATCTTCGCATGTAAACATGCAGCCGGTGATACACGGTTATGCGGAAAGGGTTATCATTACATTGTATCAGTCTCATTAAATGATAAAAAGTCAGTGAGATTTATACTGTCTCAAACAACAACGCAAGTCTTAAGGATAAAGTTATACAATAACCTGAGACAGGTGTGTCACGCTTAGAGAATTATTCCTCTGATGACTGAACGATAAAGCTCTAACCAAGCGTACTACCTCAGGCTGTGTTTCATTGACTCAAACACAAAGAACCTTTCAAATCCAACCAGCCAACCAAATATTTAATATTTGTCCAATCTCTTAGCTGTATATTATATCAGGCATTGTCTTGGATGTTTTCCAGCATTGAATAATGCAAAAGATATTAACCAGACAATCATAATTTAATTTCTGCAGTAATGTCTTTCTAATGTCAAGTCAGCGTTCATAAAGGTCATTTATATCGTGCATGCGAGATTTTGAGAAGTTGGCTATTGAACAAGACAACCCTTTGGTAATGCTTACAAGCACAAGGCTCTGCACTCACGGTGTAAAGACTATACTAATAGCTTATCTGCTAGCTGTGAAATCACAGTGATGCGTGTGGACGTTATGACGGCTGTAATAATAATAACGTCACGCCGTATCCGAGCTCGTACCTTATTCCCCACTACAAACAGGAGATGGTCTGGAGGAAGCACAGCAGCGATGGACGACACCTTCTGGTTCTGCGCTAGGGAATAGTTGGCGAAGATGATGGGACTGGATCTCCGCAAGACGAACTTCGACACGAGCAGAATGGACATCGCACATGTAACACGGTGAATAAAACACACACATGACGCACCAGTCACAACTTCTGCTTTCTACTTTCCATAACTGGACATATTTCATGTAAAGTAAGAATATGAGGGTTTTTTTTGTTGCATAATTTAGTATATAAAATTTCCTTTTATGGTCAAGAATGTCAAACTAGACGCTTCTTTTAACATTAATGAACAAACATTGTAGGGAACACAAGGAATAAAGTTTTTAAGCGTATTTTCCTCTTATTTTTTTTAAGATTTCAAACATGGCCATCGACATTTTTTCCTTGTTGTTTTCATTTTCTCTGTTAGAATAGCGTGTTGTCGTTCCACGCATGTTGTACCTGCAGCAGTCTGCCGTCGGCCGTGCCGATGTGAGCGAGGGTTTTGTTGTCGATGGTGGTGACGAGCAGAGAGGTGAGCAACGTGTCTCTCATCTGCCTGTTGAACAGATCCACTCTGTAACATGGCTGGGCCACCAGAGTGGGCTGATCTCTGCAGCTCACATTATGCTCCATGCTCTGCTCACACACACACACACACACACACACACACACACACAGGAAATACAGTCAGGATTGATTGAGCAATCATGTCTATATTTATTTTTCCACTCTATTTTTATATATTTCATTTAGACAACGCTATATTTTTTCCCGATATGAAATTTAGCAAAAATAAAAAAAAAAATCAGCAAAAAATATTTAAAAAAAAAACAGACTAACTGATAAATCAGACACTCAACTTTAGTTATATTTTGTTTTAAACATACATATATCTCCTATTTTGCATATAGAAGACCTAGTAAAGTATCTGAGTGCAGCGTTTCTTTCAGATTCAGACACCTTTTCTGCTTGCTGATAAATCAACTTTTCTATTTAATACAACTCAAATTCCTCCACTTGAAAAGGTGAAAAAAGAAACCTCTGTGGTTACACAGGTTACCTCTGTGGAAAATTACAGCAATTCCTCTTCCAGTCCAGCATCTGGAAGAATTGTTTCGAAATCATATTTGGCAAGATGCTATGACTGTAATCCTGGCCAAGGAAAACATGCCCACGTAAGTCACTGCCATGACACGAAGCATTCAGCACTAAACATGTGACGCATAATGGTCTGAATGCTCACTGAAGTAGAGCTGAGTGTTTGCAGAGGACGAGAAACAGAAAGGAAATCTCTGAGACTTGATGAAATGAGGGATTTTCTCTAAATCAGAGGTTCCTAACTCTTCACAACCCACACAACTGACCACAAAAGCTCTCGCAGCCCACAGCCGTCTGGAACGGAGCTGAAGTATGAAAAAATGCAATTACGCTTGTTGCACAGGAAAAAAAAAGGAAAAAAAAGATTTTCTGACACAATTATTCAACAGTGAAGACTGGTGGTGAAATTTCACAGGAGGCTAAAATCTAATAACTATCAATGGCTCAGTGAAGATATTCATGTTGCACAATGCGTTACATCGCAAGGTCTTGTCAATGGTGTAACAGGATTAAAATGGGGAAACTATCACACACACACACAAACACAAACACACACACACACACACACAAACATACACACTTAAACACAGATGATTTCTAGCTTTTTTAAGTGCTTCAAGTCCTTAATGCTTGACTGGGTTCATGCCGTTTTTCCACCAAATTCCAAACAACAGAAAAGTTTATAACCCTTTCCTTCAAACGGTTCTGTTCTGTGTCCTGTTGTGCATTTTGTACTTTGTTTAAACAATGCGTGTTTAGTCTATCTACTGCTCTACTTTTCTTCTTTCTCCTCCAAATGGATTTTAGATTAAAAAAATAAAGTATGATAGAGCAAATAATCCATCTCATTTGCAACTGTATTTCACACGTGCTCTCAAACACTGCTTATGACGTGTCACGTAAGGGTGTAAAAAATATCAGCCCAAATGGAGGTCAGATCTAGGGGGCGTGTCACTCTGTGTGATCACCTGACCCGACTGTCACGGATAGGCTGCGTGAATCTACAGCGAGAAAGAAATCAGCTGCAACCTCAATTCTCGCTTCTTCATCTTCGTTGTGTTTTTCTTACAACCGGTTTCACATAAGTCCAGGAAGAGGGTGAGCTCACTTGAACGCCACCTCGAACCTCGGACCTGGTATCTTTTTTGTTATGATTCCTCGTATCCTTTTCTGAACTCGCAAACTTCTGAGAAAGCAGCGTATCACGAACAGTAGTCCAAGCTGTAATTCTCAGAGCTCTCTGGTGCTTGTGATGTGAGTAAAACAACTCTACACACTTCCTCCTTTACATCTGAGCAAAGAGATTTCTCACACTTTTCACCAAGCTCATAGTACACGCTTCCAGTGTTAAATAACACTTTGTGTTACACTCAAGCATGAGCACATCTAATATAAATCAAGCATCAAATCAAATATTTTACTGAATCCTACTTCTTTGTTTTACTAGTGATGAACTATCTGTAATCCTGTAAAGCCGATTACTGTGTGTAAACACAACTGCCTAGAGTGTAAACACAACTGCCTGAGGCAAAGAGATGCTGCATTATGACTCATTACCTAATCGGCACATTGGCCAGCTGGTGCAGGAGTGGAGCGTACTTCAGCTCAGCAGCAGCTAGGAAAGAGAGAAGCACTGCTCGAGGTATCAGTCATGCTGATAGAACACACACTTTTAAATCAAAATCAGTGACGATCAGTGAGTTGGACGGCGTACTTCACAACTCAACATGTGCAGCAGGAAGCCACACACAGTCAGATTCCTGATTGTCTGTGTTAAACCAGACTAAGCTAAGTGGGAATGTTCAAAAAGCAGCGTAACTCACAGACAGGAGCTTGCAGTGGTGCTGATTATCCACTTCCAAATTCCTGATTATTCCTTTTTTTTCTTCATTAACCAAAAGTTCACAGTCCAGTCCAGCTGGGTTTTGCCAAGGAGCAACATCTGCTAACACAGCTGTGCTGTGTGTTATCACAGACAGGCCTTAGCATTTCACTACAGTCTGCTCTACTATATGTTTCAACTGATTGCCTAAATATCAAGCTGAATGTTTAGATGTCAAAAACTTTAAGGTGTCAAACTGAAGGCCCTGCCTCGTTCCATTCAGCCTGTGCGAATCCGTAGTACACTACTCAACATTTCCACAAACTTTCTAAAATTCACGGTAGCTTGTAGTGTGGAGATCTTTAGAGCTCACATCTCATAGGGCTGTAAAACATGGGTTCAAATGGACGCCTATCTGCTGCATTTGATGCAAGTCAAACCCATATTTAAACCTGTCAGGTGTTAGTATAGAGACCTACAAATATGCTGAAAAAAGAGAAGTTGATGGTGCTCAACAGAGACAACAGGGATGGAAGACTAAGAACATGTATATTTTTAGCATAGATAATACCATACGAGTTCCTCTGAAATCTCTTCTTTACAATGTATATTTTCACTAGCTGCAAAACAGATTAAAAAAACTTTTATCAGTTTAATAAATGTTATCACTTAGGCCGAATAGAGCATACAGTCGAATAGTTTCTGTTTGCTCTTATTTTCCGAGAATCGTCCTGTGCTAGGTTGCTGGTGTGAATCGATAGAATCGATAATGTGTTAAAAGCCTCACTTTTAGAGCAGGGGTGTCAAACTGAAATTCTGCCCAGGACACATGAGCATTTTTGTGTGTCTGTATATTTGGGAGAATGAGGTAAGAGGAGAGGCTAGGTAAGAAGAGCCACCCTTAGCAAATAACTCTAGCAGTACAATTTTATTCAGTTTCTGTTGGAATGACTTTAATTCAAAAAATTTTAAAAAGTCACTTTCACAGAAGCCGTGAGTCATTTCTTGCTGCTCTGCATGGTCCTACATAGACATCCTAAAGAACAGTTTATGTCCAAGTCTCTCCCTTGCTCCAGTGTTTAATCTCAGAGTTGTCCCTAAGAGCTGCTGCTGTAATCATAAAGACTGTCCTTTTCTCACAGACGCGATTCTACTGACCGTCGTGACCGTCATGGCCCCAGGCAGGAAAGCGAAAGAGGCTCTCCTGGTTTATATTATGCTTCAATAGGATGAGTCAGCAATAGCGTAACTGCCTGAAAGCTTTATCGTTATATTCTGCTTGCTAGATACAGCGCTAGCTCCTAACTAGCTAAACCATCATCACATCACGTAGACTACAACAGAGACTACACTTTTGGTACCGTGGTGGATTTTAAACTCTGTATATAGTTTAAACGAGCGAGCAATCATGTCAATTTGAGCAGAAAAAAGTTAGCTAAATAATTGTTTCAAGTCCTAGCTAGCTGCTTGCTTGCCAAAATTATGCTCAATTACTTTATGGCTTAGCCTTCGGTTGTCATCTTTAATTATTTCATTATTAGATTATCTCCACCACTTACCACAGCTCTGCTTCCTCTTTTCCTCTTCTTCTAGTTTTCTCTTTCTTGTTTTGGCTTCCAAACAGGTGGAGACAATTCAACATAAAGTCCCACTTTGACATTTTCATGGACTTACTGTGGGCCTTCAGGAGCTCCCAAGCAGTTGTCCTGTATCTCCACCTCTATGTGCTCATTCCAGGAATCTTATTCACAATCTGCTCCAACTGAACATCCTTTAAACACACTCAGTTCTGTTTGACGTTGCAGTATACAGTCGTGGAAGAGTAATGATTAATAGTCGCACTATCCGGTGTCACCCAGAAGAGACCCTTTCCTCTAAAGGGCGTCTCTGACTTGTTCATTAGGGATCTAAATCTATATTTGGATGTCTGTGAGGCTGCGTTGTGACACCATCTCTTGTTAAAAATGTTGTACAAATAAATTTTTATTCAATGAGATTAACCTGTCTCTGTCATTTGTGCTCTTGCTTTTGGGACACACAGTTCCTGACCTGCCAGAGAAGGAATTTACTGACTGCTCTTGCATCATTTCACCCTGCTTGGTCACAGATTTCCAGCTTCACATGCCAAACAACACAAACTCAAACCTCAAAGCAGATGGAGTAGACTAGCCTGCGCATATCAAAGTAAAATTATAGCAACCGTCACTTCCTGCTCTCCTTTGCGGCAAGTTATAAAGCATCGTTTCCGGAAAACTCATGCTATCCATTCACGAATTTGTCATCACTCATCACTCCCACCGCATTCCACTGGGAAGCTCAGAGAGAGACATGCAGCAAAAACACACACATGTTCAGTTCAGGTCTGTGTTTTAGAAAAGCTGTTTTAGTGGCATGTGCCACAAGTCGGTTTACTGTTTATGATCTATGTTATGGTTTATGGATTTGTGTAAATAAATACATCATGGACAGTCTGCATACATCTATCTGTCATGTCTATGTAAAGTAGCAGTAGCAGTCTTTAAGTCATGTTTTATGTTCTCACAGTAAAATATACATCAAAAATCACACAAAATATCCTTAATTTTTTTCAATGGCAGGAAAGTTCTCTTGTCTGTTTTTGTCAGTAATAATTTTTTAAAGGTTTGCATGAAAAGATAATTATTAACTTCTCATGGACTTAAAAATTAAACTTTAAGGACACCGAGTTTTCATGATAAGTGGGTCAAAACAACAAAATGTTGATTTTTGTGCTTTGAAGAACTCTTTACACAACAGTGATGCAGATGCTGCAGGCAGTATATTGATGTTTCCATCCAAATAGTTTGCATATTTTACAAGACTTTCGGCCAGGAAAAAGAGAGTGCAGAGCAAAACGCATCCATATTTAGTCACTGTCTTAATTTCCTGATTTTCCCCTTTAGACTTGAACCTGTTTAAACCACATTGCCTGATTGTCGGGTGTGTTGCACTGACCTCGTGTGGGCAGCTTTCGCAGGTCTGGAAGTGGCACAGACCACGGGAGAGCTGCTCAGGTCCAGATTTGCAGCAATCCTCCACTCCTTGATCGATGAACTTGTTCACCCAGTCCATGGGGAATGCGCAGAGAGCCGAGTCGTGCTCAGTAACGCCCGAGTCGTCCGTGACAGCGAAAACTCCGTACAGGATGTCGTCGTTTTCTTCTGCGCCGAGCTCATCGGCTAGCTCGCGCCCGGCCCTGCCGAAGTGCGCTGCCTGCACCACGTTGTACACGATGTCCTTGAAGGCCTCGCTTGCGCCGGCACTGCCCGCGTTCCTGCGTCTGCGCTTGGGTTCAAAACGGCACTCGAGCACAACCTCTCGGTAGCGGCGCATTTCCCATTCGTTGCGCGGCAGACGTCCGAGTCGCGTCTGATAAGGAGACGTGCCCTGCGGCTCCGCCTTCTCCCTCTGCACCGACAAGAAGTAGACAAAGTCATTAGTGTAGAAGCTGTAAACGTACTCAATGGGGTACACCCGCCTCAGCTCGGGCAGCACCGTCAGGCCCTGCACATCCGTGTGGAAGCCATCCTCGGTGGCTAAAGGACGCCGCACTGAGACGGACTTCCGGCCGTACCGCTGCGTCACGCTGTCATTGACCGTCGCAGCGACGTAAAAATACACCGTCTTTCCCTCCTCCACCATGCTGACCTTGGTGCCCAGTGGGCTGGCGATGCAGTCCGGGCAGAAAGCGGCAGAATTGGCTTCTTTGCGAAAAAGGCACTTGGAGGGCGCCGGCGCCTGTCCGTTTTCATTGAGCTGGTGGAAGTAACACACTCCGTACTGAGAGCTGCCGCACGTGTACAGGTACATGAGGAAGGTGTCGAGCAGCAGCACCTCGCTGTCCGTATCCTCCTCGAACGGATCGCTCTCAATGTCGCACAGTCGACACAACCGGCACTCCTTGCTACCCACAGGTCCAGTGCGCAGCTCCCACAGCTTACCCAGAGTGCTGTTCACCGCCTCGATGAGGTTCCGTGACCCCACGTAGACCTCATGGTAAAAAGGGTTGACGGCGATGTTTTGGATGGGGTTGGAGGTCTGAAAGGAGGGCATGGGGTAGGGCACGGAGAAGTTGATTGACGCAAGGGACGCAGAGGGGCAGGTGTCTGATGCCACCCACGTCGCAAGGGCCTGAATCCAGATACATGGCACCAGAACAGTGGTCCAGTGGACCATGTCGAATGAGGGAACGCAGATAATCCTCTGGTTACCTCCAGCTTTCGAATGGAGACATCCTGAGGACTGGAATGGGATCTCTGAATAAAACAAAACAAAAACAGGTTTTAGCATAAATTGAAGTCAGGGGTTACATCTCACATCACCATCATTTCGATCATATATCTGTGTTTTTTTAGGACGATCGTAATTAAATAATCTGTGGCTGTAAACAAGAGATGAATCAGATCCATGATTTGGTCTCTTCTGTCACTCATACTCAATAAAAAAAATTGTGAAACCGTATAAACAGATGACTCATCATAAATGCACGAAGGTCTTCATTTACGTTTTGACCAGTCATGGTTAACAGAGCGATGTGAAACAGACCTTGCCGACAGCACGACAGCATGAAAATGAGTGTGTGGCTGAGTAAGACAGGCCTGCCGTCATGTAGGGAAGGGAAACGTTTGCTTTGAGTCAGACGAGGAAGAAATGTGTCTAAAAAACATCACGAGGAAATCAAAAGGAAATTTGGCTATCTTGATTTTTTTACAGAATGGACAGAAGCATGTAGTATTCTGTGGCCTGTCCTCCACTGCTGCAGCAGGACGCTGTCGCTCATTAACAGAGGTGATTGCGGTGTGACCGGCGGGCCCCTCTACTTTACATTCCTGTCACAAACGCTACGTGCTTCCTGTGCGAAAACACGAGCACGGCCTGATGCTCGCGCAATGCTCGTCTGTTAAAGTAACGAGTGAACTAATGACTGGTTAAAGACGTGCTGGAGAATTTTCACCGCTGCATTAAACACACAAATGGACGCAATTAGCTGTATGTACCTTGTATCGACATTAGTACATTTTAACTTTCAGAGATTTCTCAAGCTCAGAAAGTTTCATAAGTCAAAACTGGACAAAAATACAGGATACACTCTATCCACGTCTCTCCTATATCCTATATCCTATATTCTATACTGTACAACGGTGTTAATCGCTGGAACATGAGTTCACATATTAATGTCGCTTTCTGACCAAGTTTATGCTCGAGGTTAACCGATCTGAGCGTTTTAATTGCGTTTCCGATGATTCATTAGAATCAAAATCTGTCCTGTTTGCTTTTCCACTGCTGCCAAGTGACCATACTTATAAAACTTATAAAGCACGAGCACAGGCCACTCAAGAATGCTGCAATTCCTCTTCAGTCCAAAGATGTTAAACGTCGCACATAAACTGCTTTGTGTTTCTGTCGACCTGGTCTTTGGAGGTAGTGGACGTTTCGTAAGCTTTATAGTAATATTTTGAACAGGGCAAATAGTAACCTACAGAAACAATAGCTCCACTTGAAACCTGTTAATGAGTGTCTTTTTTATTCTCTGCAGGCTGAGGGGATCGGTGCGCAGGCTGGCACTGACTGACAGGCCGCTTACACACTCCCTGATAAGGAGAAAAGAACAGGCGCAGTTTTCCAGTCATTTTTACAGCTCTTAAATTCCTCTAAAGTATGCTTGAATTTCAATTTCTGAAATTTAGTAGCTGGGCAAAGACATGAGCAGTAGCGTTGCACTTTACATTCGTGTTGCATAAACAACATCATGGGAAAATGCTGGAATATTTTATCACTTTCTTTAGCAAAGAAAAATATGAGGAGGAGATTTAATCAGATTTTTATTCATCAGTTTCCTGTCAGTAATATTTATTTATTTTATTACTCCAGCCAGGATCTACGTACAAATCTGCACAATACATAGGTAGATAAATGGATGGACACACACACACACACACACACACATATATATATATATATAGAGAGAGATAGATAGACAGATAGAAAGAAAGAAAGATGGCCAGACAGACAGATAGATATGGATAGAGATGGACAGACAGATAGCTAGATATATAGATAGAGCACTAAGTGCCCAATAAATGCCATTTGTATTAACTGAATAATTGGTAATTAATAAGTTCGTAATTAATTATTATTATTAGATGAGACCCTTCTTTCATAACAGCTGTAATAATGTCCATAAAAGTTAGCAGTTACAACTGAGCAAATGAACATGAGCCTGGCACGCCTACATACGACGGATATAAAAGTCTACACACCCCTGTTAAAATGGCAGGTTTTTGTGATGAAAAAAAATGAAACCAAGTTAAATCATGTCAGAACTTTTTCCAGCCTCAATGTGAAATTACAACTTATAAAAATTACATGAAAAACAATCAGAAACATTTTAGGGAAAAATAAAAAAGTTACAATAACCTGGATGCATAAGTGTACACACCCTTTTATAACTGGGGATGTAGCTGTGTTCAGAATGAACCAATCACATTCAATCTCATGTTCAAAAGTAATTACCAAACAGCTGTCCTCAATAAAATTATTCTGATTAACCCCAAATAAAGACCAGCTATTTCTGTAGGATTTTCTTCACATCTTCTTGGTCTCATCCAACTGCTGAAGCCATGGTCCATAAAGAGCACATAAAGCCTGTACAGCATCTCACTTGTTGAAAGAGATCAATCATGAGAGGAGTATAAAACAATTTCCAAAACATTAGAAGTACCATGGTACATCATGAAGGCCATCATCAACAAGTGGAAAAAATGGAGCACCACAGTGACATCACCAAGAACAGGACGTCCCTCCAAAAGGACAAGACAAAAACTTACCAGGGAGGCTGCCAAGAGACCAACAGCAACATTAAAGGAGCTGCAGGAACATCTGACACGTACTGATTACTCTCTGCATGTGACAAAAGTCTCTCATATTCTTCACATGTCTGGGCTATGGGGTAGGGTGGCTAGACGGAAGCCCTTTCTTACAAAAAAAAAAAACATACAAGATCAAATAAATTACCCCAAATTATGTGGCAAAATGTGTTATGGTCTGATGAGACCAATTCCGAAAGGTAGAGCACGACAGTGACCCACTGGAAACCTGTTAATGAGCGTCTTTTTTATTCTCTGCAGGCTGAGCTGGGCAAAGACATGAGCAGTAGCGCTGCACTTTACATTCGTGTTGCATAAACAACATCACGGAAAATGCTGGAATATTTTATCGCATTCTTTAGCAAAGAAAATTAGGAGGAAATATGGAAATATGGATTTTCTTCCTTCTGAATATTAAATATGATGAACATTTGAATCATCACTAAACTGGGAAAACTGAAACATCAAGCCAATAGGACTAGGTCTTAACCGAACAGAATAGGATATGCGCTCGATACGTATTCACCTTAGCATATTACAATATCTTACGTATTTTTTCTTAGCTCTTAAGCCTGATCCAGGACTCAAACACATGCTACACTGCATCAGTTTCCCACCAGGTCGGATCAAAATGAGCAAATTTATTTTCCAGGCATCAGAAATGATTTTATCATCGAGTAGGGTTTAGAGAGTTTAACGAGTGTGTGTGAGACGTGAATATTAATCAGGGGTAACTATGACATCGCTACACATTTGATTAAACCTTAGATGACTATACTTCTGTTGGAAATCTGACAGATGATCAGAGAAGTTTTTCTGAAGGTCTGAGAGGTTTTTAAGAAGTGAAATTCTCAGTTTTGCACTTTCTCAGAAATTAAAAGATAATTAATAAGGAATAAAATAAGGATGATGCTGAGAATAGAAAACTGAAAAGTTGTCATGGATGTGTGTGTGTTTTTTTTAATCCTACACAGACACTGTACAGGCTCGTGTGAGGAAAATGGATGGAACAAAATACCAACATGGTAAAAAAAAAAAAAAGGTTAATGTAGGAAATACAGAAGCGATGGTTAGGTGAAAAATTCTTGATATGAATTCTTCATGTTTACATGAGGTGAGGTATTGCACTCTTAACTTAACGCAGTGTGGAGATTAAAGTGTTACGTGACTTCAGCTGCGTCCTGTGAAGTCACGTAAATGCAAAAAACATCAGAAAGGCAAAAAAAAATTTAATCAGTCGCTTAAAGCGTTGGTTCTACAGGTGGGGTTCAGGGAAACCGGGTGGAGGGGGGGGGTATGAGGGGTATGGGGGAAGGGGGGTATGAGGGGTATGATGGGTAAGAGGGGTAAGAGGGAAGGGGGGTATGAGGGGTATGAGGGGTGGTCTGTGATTTTGCTTGTTATTTAACCAGAAACCACATTTATTAAAGTTACTATTCCTGTAAATAACGTATACGTAACGTCAGATGAAATGTAATGATGTAACTTTAGTAAACTGGATGGAAAGACTTCAATAAATAGCCAAAATATGAATGTGCATATTTAAACATTTTTTAAATAGATTGTTTGTTGAAAAAAATAAAAAAGTCTGCATATAGGGAAATCTGAGTTATTTATTTATTCATTCCTCCATTTCTTTCTTTCTTTCTTTCTTTCTTTCTGAAAATAAAAGGAATTTAAAGCAGCTGAACAATTTCCCTCCTACTGAATCTAAGCTATAAACTTCCTCAAAATTCATTATGAACAGGTTAAGGATGTGTTATTACACTAACAGTGACACTTATAACAGATTATAAACACATAATTAACACTTAATTAACTGAAGGGTTTAGACAGAACTGTAATGAAGTTGGGTTTCGAGATTAGTTTTAAGAACTTCTTGTTCAACTCTTCCTTTTGAGCTTTAAGACAAGTACAGTGTTGTAATGTTTGTTTTTACAGTCTTTCTTTCTTTCTTTCTTTCTTTCTTTCTCTTAGCACGAAGTCATGAAGTCTTACCTGTGTGAGGTAAACTGTCCTGAACAGGAGAGAACTTTCTTTTCTTCACTGCATCTTCAAAACAAATAACACAAAAGTGATAAACGAACAGCTCGGTTAACTTTTCCTCCGCTTTTCTTTTATCCTCCGCGTTGTTATCCTCCGTTCTCCGGGTTTAAAACGGTAAAAAAAAAAAAAAAGTGTCCTGTTAGCTAAAGGCTAACTTCACTTCACTGAACTCGGAGGTTCTAACGGCTCTGCTCAGAACGCAGGAGCGAGCGCGCGCTCCACCCCGCTCTCTGCGCGCAGCCCGGGGACCGAGGAGAGAGTCGCGCACGCGCGCTCGAGGGCAGAGACTCACTGCGCCGCCTCGCGCCTGGTCACGTGACCTTTTTTTTTTT
>CM040473.1:1752309-1796263 GCA_022758105.1 Pangasianodon gigas | reverse complement strand
ATGTCAGTAAAGAAAGCAGCAGATTCCATAAGAGACACTTTTCAGATAAAAACATAATGAAGGCTGCTGGGTTTCGCTGCAGAAATAAGAAGCGAGTCGACAGTCAAAGTCTCCAGAAGAACTGTGGCTGCTTCTGCAAGATGCTCAGTAACACTTACAGCTCATTTCCTTATAAAACTGCACACACTGCACCTGAGATTACTGATTTTATTCTTTTAAACCAAAACACTGTCACACCTAACACTGACTTTGTTTAGTTTATTACTGTTTACTGCTCTTTATAGCATTTTTATGTAGAACCATTTAATTTCATTATTCATGAAGGCATCTTTGCTCTACAGCATTTTTTTGCATGTGCCTAAGACTTTTGCACAGTAGTGTGTGCGTATATAATATAATATAATATATATGTGTGTGTATATATAGTGTAACTGACTCATTCATTGACATACCAAGAGATAACCAGTGTCAGTAATTCAGCACATGTCTAATAAATTCAGATCCCAGTGCAGCTAATCACAGCCCCATACACATTACGATGTTATGTTCAGCTCAGAAAAAGGCGAGATTGGACATCACTTCCTGTAAGATGATGAAATGCACTACCTGAGTATGCGCAATATATCGACTGCTAGCCGTTATCGCAATACTGATATACACAGAAGGCGGCGATGTGCGAATGTCTTAGTGTTCGCTGTGATCATGTACATGAGGAAATAAACATAATTTACAGAAGCTTGATTCCAAATTAACGCCAACATACCTTAACTTCTTATTGGAATTTTATCATTACTGGCAGACAAATGCAAAATAATAATAATAATAATAATAATAATAATAATAATTTGCATTGGAACAGTGCATAGATTTGACAGATAACTGATTTAAACGAATTTATTGCAGAACATTTATGCAATGCTACTTTAACCTAATCGTATCTTTGTAGGCTTCTAATCACAGTTCATTTAAATTAAGGAAAAATAAATCTGAACAGGAATGTTATTTAAGGAAGATTTAGCATTAAGGTCATAGCTAGTCCGTTAAAGGACGCACAATTTTATCCACTCAGATGTTGCAATTCTTTAATTGCTTAAAATCTTTAAACGTCTAAAAATATTTAAATTCTTCTGGTCTGAATCGTAATTTTATAATCGCACGTCTATCAACATCAGATATTTACACATCAAATATCAGCTAAGGTCCAGAATTCCCCCAACAGCAAGCTCTTTTAAGATCTTAATCATGTTCCATAAATTAAATTGAATAACATCAACCAGTATCGATTAAAAAAAACATACATGCTAACGCCTACCATCCTCAAGCTAGCGTTCAGATTAGCGCTTGTCAGTGCTGCTGGTCATTAAACCGGATCGAAGGATCCTAATAGTACATGCTTGGGAGGGAATGTTCATTTAAAGGGGCAGTAAGCCCGTTATTGAAACTGTTCTGGCTGGGGAGGGGCGGAGTTAATTTCCAGCCCAGAAAAAAAACGGAACTTGAACCCTGAAAGAAAGAAACTAGCCAGATCTGTTGCGAAACAATATCGCAATGACAGTTTTTCCAAAGTGTCTTTAGAAGCGGATGTTTATTAGAGGTCTAGAAACACGTTTAAACACTACAAACCCGCACCTTTAATATGAGGAACTCAAACATTTTATGGGTAAAGATCATTATTAAAGCAGCGCTGCAGTGTATATTAATATGCAATATGCAAACGAGCTCTCTTAGCAAGCCTTCGATGTGTTATTGTCGTTCACACCATCAAACAAAAATCATTTAGCAGCAGGTTCAAGTAAAGCAGGTTGATTTTTTTAACCGTTCGTTTCAGGCCTGCACCGGTTGCGTTTCAATAAACTGCAATATGAAGAAGTTTTTTCATCTTTATGTTGAGTGATTCAGTTATGGCGACGCACGAAAACGGAAAGATCTCTCAGAAATGTCATGTTATGTTCTAACGTTATGTCACGTTAAAAAACCGTTTTGATATGTCAGTGCAGGTCAGAACAGTGACAGGTCTTTAAAAAAAAAAAAGGCAAAGGTGAGATATTGAGTTTAGTTGTGGCGAGGCAGCGGCGTTACGCATCACTGTTAAACGAACAGCTTCATGAAAAATCCGATTTATAACAATTTCCCCACTTCCCTCAAACACAGTCAGCCGTGACTAAATGTCTAGATCAGATTTGCTTCACGTAATAATGTTGTTTTTTTAAATAAACTAAACACATATTTACATTTACAATCTGAAGTACAAATGGAACTATTTGATCAGTTTACAGGCAGAGAATAGAGAGGGGAAAAAAGACTGTTTTGTTCCTGTATATGTCCTAAACCACATCAGCACGTTATTAATGAACTGGATGTGGTTTGAGGTGGATAATTAATAATAATTAAAAAAAAAATAATAATAAAAAAAAAAAGTATGATTCGTTAGCTACATTAGCCTTAGCTCCAGTGCAAATCATCAAACATGTCGTGACTGATTGACGTCATTCTGCGTTCGGACGATTTTCTCCTTTAAAGCCACAATCAATTCTGTGAAATAAACCTGCAACAAAATAAATCTCTAAACACATCTTCAGTCTCTTTAGTAGCTAACAGTGTAAACTAGCGCTACCGTTAGCGAACAGCTCCATAGAGAACTGCTTGTTTCTTGTACTTTTTAAGAATCTCTAAATTTGAAGCACTAACTTCGCTCCGAGGCCACAGTATCCTGGCTCAGCTACTTTCCACTCTCAGAACATCCAAGACTTCTCCCAGAGGAGCAAATGAAAGAACCCTGGAAGCTTTTTTTTCTATGTAGAACCTTTCAGATAAGTTTCCAAACAGAAGCCATTCAGAAAGATTTCCACATAGAAATGTACTGATGCAACAAAACAATCATGGGATTCATAAAGTTTTGAGCTTACAAAAAACAAACAAAAAAAAACCTTTGGAGCCTGAAGGAACCTGTATATCGTTCCTGAAGTAAAGAAAGAAATGGCGCTACTTACACTCTTTAAAATAAAGGTGACAGAAAACATGATTTAAAGAAATGCTAGAGAAGATTGTTTTAAAGAACCTTTGGATCGATGGACCATTCATCATTTTTGTTGGTTCCACAGAGAACTAAAAAAAATTCCACCATTAATGTTAGCATTACGAGGAAAGATTTAGTGGTGGAAAAGGATTATCCTTTTCCTTATTTATGGCAACAAGAAAAGAAATGACAAAAGAATCAGAAGCTGAAAGGTTCTCTAAGGAACCAAAACGGTTCTTGCTCTAAAAAGCACCTTTATTTTTAAAAGTGTACAACTAGTAACCAACCGAGAACCCTTCCGTCAAAAGTGTAGCCCTATATTATGAGAAGTACTAAAATATTACACACGGCCCCTTTAATGGCATGTTAGTGTTTTTGTTTTTTTGGGTGGTTTTTTTTTTTTTTTTTTTTTTTTTTTGGGTTGTTTTTTTTTTTTTTTTTTTTTCTTTGAGGTGCTGTGTAGACAATATCCTGTTGTTGTGGGTTTTTTTTTTTTTAATACGGTCACTGAGGTTTGGTGATAAAGATCCGAGCCTCGTACAGCTCACTTTACTCTGTTCAGTGAAGCTCACTCTGAGCCTCTGTAGGAATTGAAATGGCTCCCGTGCATCCCTCCCCACGTGGGCCGGAAGATCCCGACAGCAGCTCCAGCACAGTGTCAGTGGTCTAGAGGTGTCAGGCGTGCCCTCTCCCGTCCTCCGGATCGGGAATCAGGGATCGGGTCTCAGTACGTGAGCGAGTTGAGGATAAAGAGACGGTCCTCCTCCTTCCTGATCCACTTCAGCAGTTTGGTGACGGCCGACATGGCCAGAGCTTTTGTGGCCAGAGGACTGAAGCAGAGGTAGAGCTCGAAGCCGCTGGTTGACTGAGGAGGAGGGGTTAAAAAAAAAAAAAAAAAATACATCCACTAAATGGATATCACAGCAGCTTACATAGAGTTTTCACCCCCCTTTAAACGTTTCCACATTTTGTAGAAACTCAAACTGACATAACTTGGATTATTTGTCATGAATGTACATGAAGCATGGTGGTGGTAGCATCATACTGAGAGTTACCCTTGCTCTGAAAAACTTTTCAGTTCAGTAATATTTTGTTCTAACAAAAACTTGTGGGCGGAGCATCCAAGGCTGAGACTATGATAATATAAAGAAAATACACAGTGAACCTTTAATGTGACATGTTTTAATGACTGACGTGCTGTGTTTGGATCTTGCCAACTTGGCTGCGCGTGTGTGAGGCGCCCGTGAGAGGTGTGTGCGTGTGTGTGTGAGGTGTGTGTGTGTGTGTGTGGGTGAGAGGCACCCATGTGTGTGTGTGGTGTGTATTCTCACCCAGGCGAGCAGGTTCTCGGTGTTCGTGCAGCGGTAGATGGAGCGCAGGGGTCGTGTCGGGTGGTGCAGGCGACTGTGGAGGTACTGGTACAACTCCATGAGCCTCTCCTGCTCCTCTTCAGTGCGATACGGCACCGGCAGCTCCGGGCTAACGGCAAGAACAGACACCGTCAGTGGACCAAATCTATATTTACTCTTTTTTTTTTTCTGTGCACATCATCAAGTATAACAACCGGCAAGTTTTTTTTGTTTTTTGTTTTTTTCCCCCAGACACCCACAAAACAACAGCCGTTTTAAAACACTAGCCAGTATTAACAAGCGGGCGTGAGCGCAGATTAGTGTGAGTGGGTGGGAATGTAAAAGCTGCTTCCTGCTGAAACCCAGCGTGACGTTGCAGCCTAACAGAGGTGCAATGAATTTTATTTATA
Organism: Pangasianodon gigas; assembly: GCA_022758105.1. Taxonomy (NCBI): domain Eukaryota; kingdom Metazoa; phylum Chordata; class Actinopteri; order Siluriformes; family Pangasiidae; genus Pangasianodon; species Pangasianodon gigas. Next base: position 1,791,488 of record CM040473.1, on the reverse strand, counting down.
ATGTGTAATTCTCACACCCAGTGTGTTAGCACACAAATCTAACAGCTATAAGAATAATCACTCAGTATCATTCAGGCCAAAACTAAAGCAGCCGCATGCGCTATTTCCTCTACACAGCTCCCTTCTATAAATATAAACATAAAAATATTTTATAAATCTAAGTTTTTCAAGCTGCAGTTTTTTCACATACACAGGTAATGACACCTGGTGTTATTCTGAATATTTATTCTACTAATGAAAACAATTATATTTAAGAAAAAATCTAAACAAAAGAATGATTTTGTTAACTCAATTTTTTTAGCTAAATTATTAGTTATTGTAGATCGTTTCACTAATGTGCTTTACCATATATGATGTTGAAATCTTTCATATGTAAACGTTCTTCAGGGTTTTGGACTCACAATGAAAAGTACTACATACTATAAATTATTATTATTAGCTAATTTTTGGCCTTTTGTTTGTTTGTTTGTTTGTTCACGTATTTGTACTTGTATCATATTGTAGAGTTTTTACTTCTGTGTAACAAATAAAAAAAAATTAAATAATAATGACCATCATAGCATTACAATCAGAATTTTATCGGAATAAATAAATGAAGAGATGAAATGAATGGTGTATGCTGGTGAACTCGTCCTCACCTGGTGTAAAGCCCGGAGCTTTTGGACTTGTAGACGAAGTGCCAGAGCTCGGGGATGCCCACCTGCGAGACGGGGTAGGTGGGCGAGTGCAGCGCCTCCTTCAGGGCCTGGTAGGCATTACGCTTCTTCAGCCGCTCCAGAAAGCGCTGCTTACAGTCGGACAGGTTAAAGAAGTCCTCTCGGTCCGTGGAGACCAGCATCAGACAGAGATCGGACGATGGCTCCAGGTACGAGATGTGTGCATGGAAGAAACCGGAGGCGTTGAACTTGGGCAGGCAGACGGGCGTCCAGCCTTCCCCCTGCCTGAACGATGAGGACGAGGAGGCGAGGTTGGACAGCAGGTGGAGGTCAGTGTGATGGAGATGCTGCTCCTTCTTCCTGATCAGAGCGACCAGTCGGTTCCCGGCGAGCAGGATGGAGAAGACGAGGTTCTTGGAGCTGGCCGCCTGCAGGCTGGTGCAGACGATGTTACGCGTGGTGCTGCAGAGCGGCAGGCTCATGGTGGCGTTGAGCATCAGCCCCGCGTCCGTCTCCAGCAGGCGCAGCAGCCCCGCGGTGACGCGCTCAGACCCGGCCAGCAGCCGGCGCAGGTCGAAGCTCTGACGCTGCTGGAAGACGCGCTGCAGCTGAGGCAGAGTGAGCAGACTCAGGATCTGATAGTAGACGTAGTGCAGCTCTCTCCACAGCTCACCATCCGACTGACCCGAGCGAGACACACACACCAACACCAGCGGACTCTTACGCAGGAACACCACGCGGAAACCGTCTGAGGGGAAAAAAAACACCAAACAGTCAATGTTAACGAGGGTGTTTAACTACATCCAGTTAATTTTTAAAACTCCATTAAGCAGTGAAACATGGCGATGACCTGCGTGAATGGAGAGTATGACGTTCTTATCAGCCTCTACGAACGACACGAGCGCCATCATGACCCCCATGGTGGTGGAGAGCGCCTCCTCAGAGCCGTAGCGCGTGTAAATGGGCTTCCCCGCCTCGCTGAGGACGAACACGTGCTTCTTGTGCGAGCGCCACGTCTCGCTCGTCACGTCTTCCTCCTTCTCCCGTACTATAGCCTGCACGTCCTGCCTCGGCTCGTCCACAGTGTCTGCTCCTCCTCCTCCTTCTCCTTCTCGCTGCTGTTCCTTCTCCTCCACCTCCTCGGTCTCAGAGGGGCGGCTTCCCGTCAGCTCCACATCAGCCGTCAAGTCCTCGAAAGACTGCGTGTGGACGAACATGGCGCGCTCCTGACCTGCACCTGAGGAACAAACAAACACACACAAAGCTTATAAAACTCAATCCACGTTTTCATCACATCTCCATCAATCACCAAGTCGAGACGGATTCCTGAGCATGTACAAAGCACCCGTCTCACCCGGCTCCGTCCCTTCCACCAGCCCCGGAGTCGGACTCTCCGATCTGCTGTTGGGAAGATGCTCGACCGGCGCCAGGTTTCCGTTCGGAGTGTCCCATGTCACCCCTTTACTGTGGACGTCCGCCGCCATGCTGGACAAGGTCGTGGAGAGAGAAGACGCGATGTGTCCCAACGGCGTGAAGGACCGAAACCACAAATCACTGTATTAGAAAAAAAAATTACACAGTTACACAATATTGCAGAAATATAACACAGCAAAGTGTAGAAATAAATGTGATGCAAAATCACAACTGTTTCACAGCAAAACATTAGAATCACAGATAGCAGGTAACCTTTATTTTAGCACACTTTTTAATTTGTTTAGTTAGTTAGAGCACATGAAGTGTAAGCACATGTATTCAGGTCAGATCCACATTACACATTACACATTACACCAAACCTTCATCCAGTCCAGTGCTCACTGGTGGAACATTTCTGGGTTAAACTCATAAAGTGAAAACTGTAAAATTAAGTAGTAAACTAAAAAGCACAAACTTTCAGCGATAGTAACTATTTTAAGAAAAAAGCAACTACAGATACACTTTAAATGAAAATGTAAATAAAAACTGAAAGCGTGATTGTGTTGCCTAGGCAAGTTAGCTAACTAGGAAATAAACAGACTAAACTCATTATATAACATCTGATATTTCTCTTCTAACGTGAACATTTTAGTTCAGATTGTACCGTGGAGAAAAGAACATTCAGCAAGCAGAAGCATTTTTTTACCTTTATTGACGCGGTGTCCATTTTAGCCCTCTGCCTCTGCAAACCGACTCGCTACCTGTCACACGGCCCTTATTATTACTTTTCCCCCCACACCCACATTCAGACAACTTCCGCCTTCTTCATGCTTCAAACGTCTCTCTGATTGGATAACTTTCCTACTAGCCAATAGTATTAGAGAAACCGAGACCGTATTAGCCAATCGTAGCGTAGAAAGGCGGGGCTTATTTGAATACGGGTGTGTATGGGAGGAAGGCATCACAGAGGTCGTCCAACAGCAATGCATTATGGGACACTGAGTCTTGAAAACAGCTTATGAAACCCTTTTTTCTTGTTTTTCCCGGACAATAGATTACCTCTAGAAATCTTTAACTGTTTCTTTAATAATACATTTAAAACCGTGTTAACTATGATTGCTATTTTAATTAAGATTTAGCACTTTTTCGGCACCAGTGATGTGGTGGTCTGAGAGTCGCGTTTTGATGACGTAAAGAAGCAGGAGGCGGAGCCGTTACGTTTGAACCGAACGCGCGACACGGAAGACTTTTTTTCCGCTAAAACAAAACAGAAAAATGACAAATAATTTTGAATAAAGTCGTTTTTTGTTCATCAACCTGATCCTCAAACACACATTCTGGGTAAGAGCAATGATGTTTAAGTGAAACAAACAGCGGGATTGACAAAACTGTGACACAATGTATGTTTATCTCAGTGCTGCTCAGAGACCCAGCTAGCTCTGTGTGTGTGTGTGTGTGTGTGTGTGTGTGTGTGTGTGTGTGTGAGAGAGAGAGAGAGAGAGAGAGAGAGAGAGACTCCTCAGATGTTGTGTTGTTGTTCATCACTGATCTTCATGTCAGCTTGTCTTGCTGTGGTGTTTATCTAAAGTTCAGGGGTGTGTGTGTGTGTGTGTGTGTGTGTGTGTGTTATTTACCCAATGCCTAAGACTCATCTGTGTGTGTGTGTGTGTGTGTGTGTGAGAGAGAGAGAGAGAGAGAGAGAGAGAGATTCCTCAGATGTTGTGTTGTTGCTCATCACTGATCTTCATGTCAGCTTGTCCTGCTGTGGTGTTTATCTAAAGTTCAGGTGTGTGTGTGTGTGTGTGTGTGTGTGTGTGGGTTCTCCTTCCTCCCAGCTGCTCCATCATGCCTATCCGGGCTTACTGCACCATCTGCTCGGATTTCTTTGACCACTCCAGAGATGTAGCAGCGATCCACTGTGGTCACACTTTCCACTACGCATGGTAACAGACCGATACATCATGAAGTCTCCTGTTACGATACAAACTCAGTACATCTTTATTATCTGTCTGTCCATCTTGTCTTTTTTTTCTCTTCCATTAAAGTCTTCTTCAGTGGTTCCAGTCAGCTCCAAACAAGACCTGTCCCCAGTGCAGGAAGCAGGTGTGTGTGTGTGTGTGTTTCTTTTCTCTTTACCAGACTATATGTAATATAAAATGTGATTTTATCAGGAGAAGTTTTCAGTATCACTTCCTGTGTGTAAACTTAAGCATGTGAGTTATTTTATTTTCCTACGGACTAATAATCACCAGGTCAGAATTCATCTCATCTCTCTCTCTCTCTCTCTCTCTCTCTCTCTCTCTCTCTCTCTCTCTCACTCACTCACACACACACACTTTATATACATATATAATATATACATAAAAATAGACCATACTGGATATGTGTATGTATATATCAGTATGGTAAATCTCAATCAGTACGTTTAATAAAAGTTTTTAAAAACAGTCACTTTCACCAAACCCAGGTTTGTTATAGCAGAGGAAAAGAAATGCTTAAAGTGTGTTTAAGATGCTTAATTTTCCCTTTAGAAGAGCTGTTAGATAATATACGGAAAGGAAGAGTCCTCTGTGTGTGAGTGTTCTTTTCCTGTTGCTGTTAAAGAAATCAAAAACGACATTTTTAAAACTTTTTTATTTACTTTGTTAGTAAATTCATGAAGTGACCTGAAGTGAAGGTTAAGTTCTTCAGTCCAAATGCAGAAACTCTTCCTGCCTTCGAACATCTTGTGAATCGTGACAGAAAACAATCCACAGTGTCACGCTGGCAGTCCAGTCTATGACTTATGGTTATGGGTCATTTCCGGGTTTTGTTCAGGAAATCAGAAGAAGTGTGACGTTTTGGAGAAAGAAGCGTTCCTTATCGTTCAGTAAAACATAGCATTTGCACTCTGAGCGTCTCTGACGTGTTCTCTGTGTCGGATCACCAGGTCAGCACGAGACACATCATCAACAAGCTGTTCTTCGATGTAGCGCCGGATGAAGAGGGATCTGCAGCCGACCCCGAGAGCTTACAGGTGAGAATTTCACCTACAGCACAGCTGGAGCACTTGTCATGTTCTTCACTAGTCTCAATATTATCTTTAAAGTAAAGTTTTGCATTTTTGGTTAATGTATAAAAAAAAGACACAATGTGTGTTTTAAATCTATTAAAGCAATATTTAAAAAAGAAAGAAAGAAAGCAATGAGCAAGCATGACATAATTCAAGAAATTGAATAAGTTAATTAATAATTTGCAGACATTTTATAATTATAATTAGGAAAAAGGAGGATTCAGATTATTTAAGTCACAGATTTGATATTTATTCATGTATTTGTTTGTAAAACGTGTGGGAACGCTGCATTACAGAAGTGAATATAAGCACTGATGCATTTTTACTCTCAGTAAATTACTGTGTTCATGTAAACGCACTTATCACTGGTCCAGTGCTCTGGATTTGTTTCACACATGAACCCTGATGTCTCACTTCTGCTTTTTTTTTTGTTTCCAGAACGAGCTGGACAGAATGAAAGTAGTTCTATGTGAAAAAGGTAAGTGTTTACTTCATCAGGAAGTGTTTCAGCACAGCGGTGATGAATGTATGATGTTTTGCTGATGCGTGTTTCAGAGAGAGACTGGAGAGACAAACAGAAAGCGGCCGAGGCTCTGAAGGAGACGATCGAGAAGCAGAGAGCCGACCTGGAGCGAGTGAGGAGAGAGATCGGAGAGAAAGAGATGCTCTGTACCACCCTGAGAGTAAGAGAGAGAGAGAGAGAGAGAGTGTGTGTGTGTGTGTGTGTGTGTGTGAGTGAGTGAGAGAATAAGAGGGATAGAGATAGATTGAGAGAGAGAGAGAGAGAGAAACACACACAATGAGGAAGGGGAGAGAGAGAGAGACACAATGAAAAGACGATAGAGAGAGAGGCGGATTGAGAGAGGGATAAACAGTGAGAGAGAGAGACAAAGAGAAGAGAGATGATGAGAGAGACTTGATGAGGGAGAGACAATGAAAGAGAGAGAGAGAGATTGGGAGATGGAGACAGAGAGAGATGGATAGACAGAAAGATCCATGTCTTGAAAGATGAGAAAAAAAATTCACTAAATCTAGCATAATTAAATGAGAAGCAGGTTACCTTGACAACCACATGGGAGAGGCAGTGTGTGTGTGTGTGTGTGTGTGTGTGTGTGTGTGTGTTTAACAAAATGGTATCATGATAATTATTGTTAGATATCGTCCAGCCCTAGTACAAATGCATCTTTACTGTTTTTTTTTTAGTTCTCATGCTTTTTTTTCAGCATATTTATTTATTATTCAGCATAAATTTGTTTTATTTTATTTTTACAATCAGAGGTGCTTTTACTCAGAGACACAGCTAACAGTTAGCTAAGCCTAAAAGTTGGCTATAACGTGTCTGTATCGATTAATCAGCACAGAGCCCCGGAATCACTGTGATTGTAATCCTGACATGACGTGAGCGCGCTGCTAGCTTTGCTTCACGGCTAGCGTCGGTGCAGGTGTGTGACGTGTCCCGTTTTAACCCCCGCAGAAGCAGATGCAGTATTTGGAGAGTCAGCAGAGAGAAAGCGAGGCGGCTAAAGAGGAGGCCAAGAGGCTGCGGGTCAAAATGAAAACCTACGAAAGGTGTGTATTTGGTATTTCTATTTACTTTTGTATGCGTGGACTTAATCCTGGAGCATATACACACATCTGTGAGCATTCTAATGATGTGTCAATTGCTCACGTGATGTGTGTGTGTGTGTGTGTGTGTGTGTTACAGCCTGGACGTGGTGCTGCAGGGTCAGAGGGCCGAGGTGGAGGCCATGATCTCGGATATGGGAGTGGGACAGTCGGCTGTGGAGCAGCTCTCCATCTACTGCATCTCTCTCAAAAAGTAACGTCACATCATTAAATATCACATCATCGTTTTTACGGTTGTTTACACCAGGGCTGGGCAACGTGGCGAACATTATGATATCTTTATTTATCTATCTATCTATCTATCTATCTATCTATCTATAAAACTTTTAATCTCAAATTCCAAAGCCGCTGATTTGATGCATTGAATTGCTGAAAATTGCAAAATGTTGTTTTTTTTTCAGAATTTTAGCTAAACTAAATATCGTGATACATCTTTCGCATGTCACGTATCATGACGTGATATTTTTGTCACATCGCTCACTCCTGATGAACACACAGAGCAGTGCACTGTCTGATAATAAAATAAATTAAATAAAATAAAAAAATCCTGATGTGCCTCCTGATCAAGACGAAACAAATAATGCTCAGATTTGGATGGATGGATAATAAATACGTGTCTGTTAATAAATAATAGAGTATTATTATGGTCTGTCCTGTACACTACAGCCACAGAGAGGTTTAAAGCGATATTTTAGCCAAAATAATAATTTTACACAAAATTCCAAGACGTGTGAAGCACCAGCGCTTCATAAGTAACGTAGCGAACAAATGAACCAAAACTCACACGTTCACAGCACTGGTTTAAAAATCCACTTTCACTTCTTCTTTAACCAGATTTAGTCACTTTCCCTGTTTTTTTTTTTCCACTGATGCATTCAGAGGGACTTTTTCTTTTCCTCTTACACATTTCTCTTTCTTCCGCTCTTCCAGAGAGTACGACAGTCTGAAAGGCAGCCTCCGGACCTCCAACGAGATGTGTGAGAAGCTGAAGAGGGAAGTGTTCTCCTCTAATAACAAGGTACGTCTGACCACTTTTACTCCTCACTTCCACTTCTCTTTGTTTTGTTTTTTTTTAATGGCTGGTGACTTAGATAGGTCAGTGTCTGGTAAAGAACCATATATGGCATCAATCCAAAGTTGAGTTCTGGACTCTGATTGGTCAGAAGGTGTTGATGAATTTTCTCTAACGGCAGCTCTGACCATAGCGCAGGTTGATATTAATGCATGTGTAAACGTTGATATGGTGCAGTTTGATGTAAAGAGATGTTTATGTGGCATTTATAGAAGGAGTCTCCAGTGTCAGGTGAGAACAGGAGCTGACTGGTTTTGTGGACATTCCAGAGCATGAAACGTAACTGTGAATGGATAAAAAGTCAGCTGTGTCTTTGTCGTTCTTTAATAAATTAAAAAACCTGTAATGGCAGATTGCCGTGGTCTAAGAGGAATAAAAACTGTTGTATTTGTTTATCTGTTTATTGTGCGTGTGTGCGTGTGTGTGTGTGTGTGTGAGCGCAGTTGCAGAAAGCCACGCTAGAGGCGAACCGAGTGAAGGAGGACATGAAAGCTCTTCAGAACGACCTCACCAACTCGGATAAAGAGATCACGGTGAGACACACACATCCGGTTTTAATCCAGTTATGACTCTACATGCACAGTGTGTGCTGTTACTGACCGTGTGTGTGTGTGTGTGTAGAGTCTGAAGAAGAAAGTGGAGATCCTGCAGAAGACCCTGAGCACTCCCACGCGCACCAACGAGGCCATCAGCCGTCTCGTGTTCGAGAGGTTTGCTTTCGGATTTCACTGAAACCCTAAAGATTTATAAACACACACACACACACACACACACACAAGTTTTATATAAAGCACCACTGAGTGATTTAAACCTGCCTGTCTGTGCTCGTCATGTCTCAGCCCCGCCCCTGTGGAGCTCAAGTCCCCGCGCCTGCACCGGCCCTCAGACAGCCAGGACATCGACCTCAACATGACCTTTGACATCAGCACACCTGAGCAGGTGGAGAAGAAGCCCGTGGCCATTCCCTCGAAGAAGATGCGTCTGGATCCGGCAGCGTGAGTGTCTCGTCTCCACGTGTCTCCTTTTAAAAATATTCGTGCTTTAAAGTGGTGTGGAGATTAATCTGGATTTTCACGTTCTGCTCCGTAGGACGTCGTCCAGACACTGCGAGAACACGTTCGGGAGTAAGGTGTGTGTGAGAACGAAATTAATAAACCTGCTTGCTTCAAAGTGACCAACAGATCCACGTCTCACCTTTTTCCAGTTTATGACTAGTGTGTGTGTGTGTGTGTGTGTGTGTGTGTGTGTGATCTCACAGATCTCACACCCTAAACATGACGAGGTTTCCATGGAGCCCATGTTCAGGAACTCTCTGCTGTTCAGGAAGAAGATGTTCGGCAGTATGCTGGACCCGCACAGCAAGCCTGGAGCTGTAAGACACACACACACACACACACACACACACACAAACTAATCACTAATATTTTTACACTAATATTTTATTGACACAGACCTGTAACGTGTGTGCGTGTGTGTGTGTGTGTGTGTGTTTTAGGTAAGAACGGGCTACGACGGACTCGGAGGAAGGACCAAATTCATCCAGCCTGTATCCTTTATCACGGACGACGTTGATTCATACAAAAGTTACTGGAGTAACAGCGTCGCTGCATGAAGAATATTAAGCCTGAGGAGCGTGAGTGAGTTACAGGAATAAATACATTCAAAACAAGGAAAGAAAGTACAAAGAAATAAAAAAATAAAAAAAAGGAAATGGGAGAAAAGAGAGAAGACAAAGAGTGAAATGGAAACTAAAGGAAAAGGAAGTGAAAGATTAAACAGGGGTGAGAAGCAAAAATAAATAAATAAAAGAGAGAAAGAATAAAACTGAAAAAAAGGAAATAGAAAAGCAGACAGAATATAACCAAAAAAGTAGAAGAGTAAAAAAAAGAATGGAAAATGAAAGAAAATAAAACAATGAGAGGAGAAGATGAAAAATAAAGATGGAAAGAGAAACATGGAAATAAGAGTAAAGTAGAAAATGAAAGAAATAAAAGGATAAAAAGCAGTAAAAGAAAGGGATAAAATTAAAGAATTAGAACAAGAAAGAAGAAAAGGAAAGAAAAACAGAATGGTAAAGGAATAACAGAAGAGTATAAGGGAAAAGAATTAAAGGTAATGAAGTTGGACACGAAAGGAAAAAGGGAATAAGTTTGAATAAGGAAAGAAAAATGAAAGTGATGGAGAAAAAGAAGCCACAGTTATGCTGCCACTCATCACTGTTTAATTTCTGAAGGTTTTTTTTGTTTAATTGTATTTAACGATGTTAGCGATGCTTTTCTTGACCCGAGTGCGTCAGTCTCCGCTGGCTGAGATCCGGCCGCTCGTCATGAAGGCCAAGCGGAAGAAAGTATCGAGGCCAGCGCCCAGCAAACTGACCCCCAACCTCACCACGCTGGACGGATTCCTGGAGTGACCTCTGACCTTTCAGCGCTCTGGCCAACCGAGAGAGAGGTGGGACTCATCGTCTGACGTCTCGTCTGAACTTTATCAGGACCAGGAAGCTGAAAGACGAGAGCAAGCTGCTGTTCAGGCTCGTGTCCGTTCGTATGGACTGGCTTGTGATAGAATTCTTTTTGAATTTTTTTTTTTTTTTTTGTCCAGGACCCAACATTAAAACTAACTCCACTGTTGATTGGAGTTTTTTTTAAAACACAAACAGTTCCTATTTATTTTTTCTTTTTTATTTTTTTATAATTGTGTAGATTTGCTGTCACTTCTTTTATTTGTGCATTTTTGGTCTCTGTTGAATGTGTGTACTCTTGTATATTTTTGTGTCCCAGTTATTCCAGTTGCAGAGTGAGACTTAATAAACTATAGTTTACTTGTTTTCTACGCTGTTTTAACAGTTTTCATGTTTTGTCAGGGGGCCAGGGATCATAAAGGTGTGCAGGTCTTGTGTTATTGTTGTGGTTCGTGCGTCATCTCATTATTATTATTACTTCTGCCTTTTTACATTATTACAACTAGCTCCCCCATTGTTAGCATTGCTGCTAAATGCAGTCAAATCACTGAAAAATCAACAAACTCTCCAGCACCACTTATTCGAATTAAGATTTTGTGCAAAAATATCTCCCGAGTCCAGACTATTGTACCTGCTCCAGTCCACAACACCACAAACGACCATAACATTATCACTGAGAATGAACCAGCACATGAACAATATCAGCTCCTGCTGGTACAGTGCTCTTTCCACTGATGAACAGTAGGGCTTCAGGACTAGATGTTTTCTATATTGACTTGCATTGAAATTATTGGCATTTGTACTTTGGCTTTGTCTCAGTCCTGGACATTGGTCTCACTAAATATGGTCTTGGTCTCAAGTGAGAGTTTGTAAAAAAAAAATATAATAATAATGTTCGTGTTTGTCTTTTCTTTTCGCATGCACAAAGTTTAACAAGAAGTAATTCCTTCTTTTAGAAAATATAGTGGAATCACTAGTACAGTGCACAAATAAAGCCAGCTAGTTGACAGAACTAGCATATTTATTTCAAGTTCATCTAATTATTTAAGAATAGGTTTTGACATTGGCTGCTAAAAAGATCTTATTTACCAGCGGCAGGGCAAGAAACTACATCGTCTTTAATGAACACACAATGTTATGGTGCAATTGCATATGTGTTTCCTCCTTGGAAGGAAAGCCTTGGCCTTGAAAAGGTTTTGATCGCGTTCAGTCTTGATCTTGAGTCGATCTTGCTTACATTTGGCCTCGACCCGACTTAAGACTCGGTCTTGAATTGATCTTGGCTTTTTTGGACTTGACAGTGGCGGTCCTGACTACAGCCCTACTGAACAAGACTGAAAGGTGCCAGTACTTTTTTTGCAAAGTATCAGAAGCGCTACAGTTTGTAATTGTACACTGGTGTCACAGTGTAAGTATTTAGTGATGAGTTAAATGTCTTCTCGGTGCTTGGCCCCCTGTCCTCGCTGTTTCCCCTTGTCAGGCGACTACTTGCACCTCACAGTTGTGGCCAGCAGAGGGCGCTGAGAGCCTGTGGAGTTACTGAGTGGGATTTTGGACATGCCAGAGAGGTGATTGACAGCTTCCTGTGTGTAAGAGCCTGCTGGAAGACGCACATGGAGATGTATCATCACTTTATCATTTCACATTTCCAGAATTATTTCCAGCATTCCTCCTCCACTTAGTGAGGAATCAGAAAAAAGCCCAGCAACACGAAATCTCAGGAAAGCAGCTCACACATGACTAGATTTATCCATGCACATCACCAGGTTTAGTAAACCTGTGGGTAAATCTCTAACTCATTGGGATTTCCCCTGTTTACATCATGCGCAGTAGTGAGTCGGCTCTTTGTATCGGCTCTTTCAGGTGAACCTTGCATATATGAATCATAATGAATCATAATCTTTCTTTCTTTCTTTCTTGTAAATGTAGGCAATGCCATCACTCATTCATTCATCCATTCAGGGAAACCTCTTTTCATCTGAGCTGATCGTTTTAAATGATTCGTGAGTCGAGTCGTGTGTTTGACTCAGTTGTGTGCACGAGACAGTCATTTATCAGTAAAAAAAATACAAATAAATCCAAACACAATGCAAAATAATGTTATTTTATTCGTTACAAGGTAGAGTAAGATTTCATGAAACAATTTCAGCCATTAGTACTCAAAGAAGAACAATCACTGATCATAAAAAAGCCAGGGAGTCGTTTAATAGCTGAGTCAATAAGAGTCGACTCATACTGGTGAGCTGAACCAAATGATCTGAGTCGGATTTCCCATGAATATCGTACAGATTAAACAGATTATATATATATATATATATATATATATATATATATATATATATATATATATATATATATATATATATTACTTCAAATAAATGTTTAAATGTGGATCTCCTCAATTTGATGTCACATTATAGGCTATAATTCATTAAAAACAAAAAATGATTCATTTGAGTTTTCAATTTGTTATACAGAAAAAAGAATTAATTAAATATATACAATTAATTAAATATATACAGGATAAACAGCTGCATATCCTTAAGAGACAAACACCCAAAATGTTTTATTATTACGCTCCAAGAGTTAGAGATGTGTTTTTATCTGTAGTATTTGGTTGCCTGGGATTGTTGTGTTGGCTGCCTCCTTGTGGGCTGCCACTTAAAATAAAAACCAAACATCATCTTTCATTTCTGACTGGTTTGACAATCTGTGCACAACCTTACTGCTGTAAATTGATATTTCCAAAATGATATCATGAGGACATCTGAGTGTGATTTGCTGCTGATACACACATAAAGGGAATCAATTACTCTTCAAAATGTGGATTTTTAAAACACAACGATAATAAAATAGCAAAAATGACACCACATTTACAAACTGCTCACATAGATCAAAATAAAAGCTGATCCATGTTATTGTCTTTTCTTTCTTGGTACATGGATAAAACAAATTCGGACCCTAAATTAACACTGCTCACTCTGAGACTCTTGATAAATGTGTGTTAATGAGCTTCACGCTGCATTATTCTCCCTCTGTAAAGCTGCTTCAGCGTACAGTATTGTATCCAAAATCCTATTACTTTTCTAATTTCCAGTCATCATCTGTGAAACACACACACACACACACACACACATCTCTAGCCATGAATGAGGTTCCATAATGGCTGTGTTCACATCTGTCCTGCACACACATCATCATTAATTATGTTTGGAGTGTCCATCTCATTCAGGAAGCTCTTAGAGAGAAAAGAGAGTGTTTCTTTTCTTTCACAGAGACATTAGAGAAAAAAATACATTACATTACAGACAAATATTTCTGGCTTTATACAACAGCGCTGTTAAAGTCTTCATTCTGATTGGTCAGAAGGGGTTGATTGATTTTCTACAACAGCAGCTCGGACAGTAGTACTTCGCAGTACTTTGCAGTAAAGCTGCTTTTTTTTTGTTTTAGTAACTTGAGAGAGAGAGAGAGAAAAAAAAGAGGCTGGTGAGGGAACGACTGTTCCTAGTGGCTATAACGTAAGCGAGAACAGGAACTAACTTATTTCACAGAACATTAAATGTAAGTATAAATGGATAAAAATGATCCCAGCATTTGGGAGAGTAAAACAGGCCGGGAGCTGAGCTAATGCCACTTCCTGCTCTCACATCTGGCTCTGGTTGCTGGTCTGTGGCTCTGCTCTGTGTAAAAAGCAGATCAGCGAGTGTTTACTCTCAGGCCGTGGGGAAATGGCAGCGTGCTGGGATGGAGCCAGGAGACCATGTGAACCGTGCAGAGGAAGAGGAGGAGGAGGAGGAGGAGGAGGAGGACGATGCAGGGCTTTCATTAGACCCAAGAATGGGGCACCGGAAATCATGTCAGTGGGAACAATGGAGCCTGACTTCCTGGTTTTTCAATGAGGCCAATGAGGATGGAGGTGGCAGTGGATGCTGATGCTGTTTGTACCTTCATCCAGTAACGGAGACGAGCAGTGAATCAGCATGAATCAGATTTCTGAAGAAGCTTCTGGAGGGCAGGGTGAGGTGCTTACAGCTCAGGTTCAGACAGATATTACATGCATTTTGCTCACACAGTAAACGCAACTGGACTGAACACAAAACAATTCTGTTGTCAACACAAAACTGACAGCAATGTGCTACGTAACAAACCTTTAGATCTTTAAAATATAGAATTGCTACAGAGACAAGGAGGAAGGAGTCAGCGTTTTAGTGTGTATCACTTTTTATCTGGTGTTGAATACACACTGCTACGCCATGGGTTTTTTTCCCTGAAAAAAAAAAAAAAAGGAGTAGCGGAAAATTACAAAACAAACTACAGAGCAAAAAAAAAAAATCACTATTTAAAGACTTGTATGAAATAGGTGAGTGTGTGTGCAATGAGGTGGTCAGATTTTAGTATTTTTAGGTCATTTTAGAGTGATGAAGTATCATTGTTAGAAAAAAGACACCAGTAATTTAATTAAAATTTGTGTGTGTGTGTGTGTGTGTGTGTGTGTGTGTTTAAATAATTTATGCATTGGGAATTTATTTAAAGTTTATTAATATCCTTTTAATATATAATTTCAATAAGATAAATGTTTTAAAACATCTAGTAAGTATATGCGAATATCCAAAAGTGTGTTTGCGTGTTTTCTTCTTGAGTTTTTTTTTTTTTTTTCTGTTTCTCAGTTGACAGAAATTCCTTCCTTAAAGCTCTGTTTGGGGCTGAAGTGTGTCTTTGTTTCTGTTAAACCAGAAAAGACAGAACGCACAGCAAAAAAAAAAAACACTTCAAATGGATAAAAGCTCTGAGTTTAAAAAAAAACAACACTTTTGCTCGATCAGCAAAACACCCGAGCTTCACTTGTGCTCTCTTTCAGAGAACCTCCCCATCTCCTGATTTATCTCCATCCCCTCAAGGTCGTTTCCAGGCCGCTCAGATGCTCACTTCCTGCCTCCAGTTTTATTTTTAACAAGAGAGGAGAGTGAAATGTGTTACGCTCAGGCACATCCAAACAGGAAGGAGCACGCGCTGAATGATAATCTGACTTTAAAATCTGCAGCCAAAACGCCAAAATGCTTTGTGAGGGTTCAGAGAGTGTGTGTGTGTGTGTGTGTGGGGTTTGGCCTACATGCAGTGCATTTCTGCAGAGCAGCTGCTCACTTTAGACTTGTGTTTGCGAGTCTTATTGGCTCTGATTCAGCTCTTTGCTCGGTCAACCAGGCGCAGAGCCAATTTCAGGGTTTGCGCAGCATCTTAGCAAAAAAAAAAACACCCTCTCTCTTTCTCTCTCTCTTTCCACTAAACACTTCTCTGTGTGCTGAACGTCCTTCGTGTTTTCACTAAAGCATTTATGACTCTTTTTGTTTACACTAGAACCAAGAAATGAGTTCATTTTAACTCCGGATTAAAACATTTTCTTGTTTCTACAGTCTCAGAAAAGTTGGAACAGTGTTTCCCTGTTAGAAAGAGAAGAACCAAGAGAACCAAGAGCTCCTGCTGAGTTTGAGGTGAAGCTGTAACTTGTAACTCCTCGCCTACAGCCAGTAAAATCCACAGAAAATGCCTCTTGAGGTAATCGTCTCAGCTACCAGTTCCTTCCCTGTTTATGGAGTGACATCAAATCAACATGGCCGCTCAGACTGTGAACAGTGTAAAGTTCCACTTCTCTACTTTTAAATGGGTTTATAGCAGCATTGGCTTTAGATCACCTCATATACAGACACAGTACTTGGTTAAATCTACAATACAGACCTAACTAATCACTGCTCTGAGAAGGTAATCATCAACATTAGAGTTATAACTAACATCACTAACATTAGCTGGCTAGCTTAGGCTAATGCTACTCACTAAGGGTTCTTCTAGGGTTCTTTAGGGGTTCTTTAGGGTTCTACTGAAATCCTTTCTGATAGGAAATCATTTTAACTGAAGAACCTTTAAGGAGCTCTTGAGCTCTTAGGAGGTGCACTTTTTTCTGCTGCATGTCATTTTATTTACAATAATTAAAATAAAAATTATTTGATAGTGATTGCTTTTCTTTTATTATTATTTTAAAAATTATTTTATTTTAAAATGTAATTATTTGTTTTCATTTTATTTTTGTCTTAATATTTATTTGATCTCAATTTGTCATTATTTTATCACAAAGCAATAAATTAATCAAAATAAATAATTGTTCCTTTATTATTCCTTTTTTATGATTACTTATTAGTAATTAAGAAATAAGTATTTAATTCAAAATGTAATTATTTTCTTCATTTTTCTCAATGTATTATTATTATTATTATTATTATTATTATTATTAGAGTTTATTATCATTTCTGTTTATGTAAAGCACTTTAAATTATCTCTGTGTATAAACTGTACTGGAGAAATGAAGCTGAGGATTGAGAAGCTTCCCTGAAATGGATGTATATTATACAGTATATTATATACGTTTATAACCCACATGTAACCTTTCTGATCCCGGAACAGCAGCACAGCTCAGCACATTATTCTGCTTTTCTGCTTCAGGGTTTAAACACTTCAGCAGGTCAGAAGACGGGTTCGTAAAACACACTCGCGTGTTTGATGTTTGATGGTGATTTCGACCCCTGTCACGTCTCATCTCTACACGTTTCTGTTCAGGGCTGACAGGCAGGAAGTGTGTGTGTGTGTGAGTTTGTAAAGGTCATGTCAAACACAGTTCTGACATCTAAAAACTAATTTTAGCAAAGAAAAAAACCCTTACAAATCTGATCTGAGATCAGCTCAGCAAAACCGTCAGCACCTGAACGTCAGCCTGAGGCTCTGTGACTCTGTGACTCTGTGACTCGTTGCTCTCCAGTCATCAGATCCAACAAAACCTTCAACCGTCACGAAACAAACATCAACTCTGTTAATTCCACTCAGCTCTGGATTTAAGTAAAGGTCAGCGTTAAGGCCTGATGTGTAAAAACACACCGTCTGATCTCTCCCTCCGTCCTGTAGTTTAAATTTACACTCAGATTTAAACGGCTAATGGAGATCAACACAGAGGGAAATGTCAAAGTTCAGGTGGCTCATGTGACAGACTTCTGTCATGCAATAAATATGTGGATTTCAAAACTAAACAGAATTTTACACACAAAGTCAACACTGCAAAAAAAAAAAAAACCAGTTCGAGCCTGATGAGTAAAAACTTCTCGAGTATCAGCAGATTGATCTCATATTTCTCATTGTGAGATTGTGATAAAGCAATTCCTACATTATTTAGACTATTCCTTAACATTTTACTCATTTATTCAAACTTGACTTGTATTCTATCCACAAACACTGTAACTCTTTGAAGTAAGCAACATTTTCTGCCAACATACATTGATTTTTTTTTCACATTAAAAATAATATTTGAAATATTTTCAAATCAAATGTGAGTGAGACTGAGTGGTGTAACAGGAAATAAAAAAAAAAATATGAAGATAACAGACAAAGAATATTTCACACTAACATTTCTTTCAAAAAAAAACTTATGGACTAATGTTAAAGTTTTTATTTTATTTAATTTTTTGCATTTTATATTTTTATGAAATAAGCAACTGCTGAAATCTAGTGCATATCTAGTTATATCTAGTGATATAATATCTAGATAATATCTAGTGCATGTCTCTAACACACACACACACACACACACACAAACACTAATATCTCTAATAAAGGATTTGTTGTGTGTTTACAGGATCTTGTGTACCATTCAAACACACACACATACACACACACACACACAATCAGACTCCACTCAGCAAGAGGCCTCTCCTTCCTTTATTTCTTGATGCTGTCTTTTCTATATCCTCAAATTAAAACCCCTATCGGCTCCTTGCCTGCTGGGTAGACACACACACACACACACACACACACACACACACAGAGTAATGGAGGTGTACAGGGGAACAGCGCAGCCATTATACCTGCTTCATGAAGCTGCTTGCTTACAAAGAGTCACTCAGCAGGTCACTAATGGGGAGCTGATGCACAGGTAGAGACCACTGACCCTCATCTCTCATCTCTCTCTCTCTCTCTCTCTCACACACACACACACACACACATACACAACCAACATGCTTTCTACTTTCTGTTGACTGTATGACTGTATGAAACTCCAGAGCCATCACTATCAGTGTTAAATATACTGTAATACTTTAATATTTATAAATAACATATAGGGATTAAAACACTCCGTGTTGTGCTGTTATAGGAAAATAATCAAGGACGGTGTGGTATGATGAAGCAGAGTTACTTCACCACTTCGTACACCACAGCAATTTACAAATGATTACTTTTTTATTTATTAAACAACAGCATGTCATACTTTATCCATTTAGAGTTACATTTAATGTTGCGAAACTTTTGCAAACATTATAGCACCTCTGACTGTTACCAAGTGCTGACACTGGAGACTCCTTCCATAAATGTTACTTTTAATAAACGTCTCCACACAGAAAACCATAATAGCGTAATGTGGAGCGTCCTCCGTACGAGTCCCTGTGAATGATCTGTTGCTATAGAAACGATAATGTATTAGAACGAGCGTATTAATATAAACCTGGGATTTACAGCTGCACTACTGTCAGAGCTGCTGTAACAGAAAATTAATCAGCACCTTCTGACCAATCACAATCCAGAATTCACCAGTACTGTGGTATAATTAACATTAAGATATTTATTTAGTGTAATTTAGTAAAAATACAGTCATCCATTCTGACTCAAAATCACATAACACACCAGTCCTTCAGTTAAAGCCCTATACACACACACACACACCTACACACACACACCAGCAACAGGGCTTTGACTGACGGCTCTATTGTCCTGCTTTCGCTTCCCCTCCCATTTACTGAGACAAAGAGTGAGGGACGAGTGAACAGAGATGAGTACAAAGTACCAGAGTGGGCGGAGCTTCATCTACCTGCTAAGGTAAATGGTGTGGAGGACTGACTGAGGGGTCAGAGGAGTCAAGTTTCTTTAAACAGACAGTCAAAAACAAGCTGCAACTTCACACACACACACACACGTCTAAATGGTGACCTCATAGCTAAAGATCCTGCAGTGTGGTGATCTCACATTTTGTCAAGTACCTGCGCAGAAAACAAAATGTGGAAAATGTCAAGGGGGTGAATACTTATGCGAGGCACTGTAATGACACTGTGTACTCTAGCTAGTGCAGCCCATGCCTAGCAGAATGTTTGCGATTTAGCCATGGAAAATCCACGACTTCTCGTTCCATATACAGTATGTCCATATATGGGCTTAAAGACACGCCCATTTTTATAACTCAAGGACACACTGCTTTGACATCTCCTTTATCACAAAGTGATGTTTCCTTGTCACTGATATCTACATTTATATTTTACATTTTATCATCTGTGATCCCTGTAAAATTTGCAGTTTGAACTATACACTGCTTTAAATAAGTATTCACCCCCCTGGAACTTTTACACATTTTGTTGTCTCACAACCTGGAACTGAAACAGACTTCACTGGGAAGTATTCTCTCCCACTGCTGTGAAATTAGCGAACTCACGCAATTTGTTGAATAGAGTTGACTTGTGTGCAATTTAAGTGTCACATGATCTCAATCTAAATACACCAGTCCTGGAAGAAGCAGCCAAGAGGCCAAAGGAAACGTTCAATGTGATGCCACCACCACCATGCTTCACTGCTAAGCAGAGATTTAGTGTGAATGGAAAGGCAAAACAGATACGAAAGCATGCTTTTTCAAATATAGCCATGTTATTGGGGGCTAGGCCTCAGACAGCTAGTGTGGCTAACTAGCCAAACCACGGTCACATTATCTTTAGCTAGCATTAAAGTGCACCTTTGTAACGTTAGCCCCTAAACTGATCCACACACAAATGTGCACATCTTTTAGCAACAGTAAACCTTCCAGCGCTCAAACCTTCCCTGTGATACTGTGATAAAAGCCGTGTTTTACGAAACCCTTCCCTGGAGTTTATTAGAAACTTGTTCTTGCTTGTTTCTGTGTTTTCTTTCAACTCATTCCTGAGCTTGTGTTTCTCCTGAAACATCGAAATCTGTGGCCTGAGGAACTGAGGCAGACTTTAATGGCTTAATGGATTTTAATGGTTATTAAGGAGTCTAGTTTTTTCTCTCTCTCCTTTTCTCTCTTCACATTTCTCTGACCTGAATGTGCATGTGTGTGTCCTATGTGAGGACCAAAAATGGTAAAATGTCCTCATGATCACCTGGTGCTCACAAAAATACAGTGTTTGTACAGCTTTAAAATGAAAAGAACCAAAAGATTTCCTTGTGTTAGGTTAGGATTTGGGTTAGGGATTGCATTAATCACCTACAGGAATCATTATATCAATGAAAGGTCCTTGCAAAGATAGAAAATTGAGCATGTGTGTGTGTGTGTGTGTGTGTGTGTGTTTACCTGTGCACACCTGGCATGCAGGTCTCTTCATCACAGGACCTACACGTCCATCATCTCATTCATTTTTAGGTGGGTTTTTTTTTTATCTATGCCGTGTGTATGTGTGTGTGTGTGTGTGTGTGTGTAGGCACTCGTGTGCCACCAGCAGGAAAAGAGCAGACAAGTGTGGAAAGGTCCGATGCGTCAGAGTTTCAGTGCGTTTGTCTCAGCTTGTCTAAACAACCAACACCTCCAGCTCCACCTCACTCTCTCCTTATTCGTCTACTCCTTTTGCTTTAGCTTATGCGGAGAATTATATTGTGCTAAAACTCACTCGCTACTTCCTGATCAATGCTTTAATGCTTTAGAATACGATTTGTTACATACACAGTTTTATTTCTGAGGTGTATGCTGTAATAAGGACAGTCTCAGCTAATAGCAATCTTAAAGTTAAAATAAGAGATGTAACGCTCAGAAAAGCATCCTCAAGTGATTTGGAAGTGCTTAGAGACTTAAATCTTTTTTTTGTTTGTTTGTTTGATGCTACAAGCTTGGATTTGAGGATCTTCTCCTGCTCCTCTCTGCAGAACCTCTTATATGAGGAGCGTCGCTGTACCGCTCGTGTGGACAGTACATATTAAAATATTAAAATACATATAAGAATAAGCAGTTATAGAGATGGAGAGAAAGTAGTAATAATGCACAACCCATTCAAATACTGCACATATGTGACTCAAACAGGTTCAGTTCAATTAAAGTTTTAATTGTCCAGCAGGTTTAACAATAGACTTCGTCACAAAGCAGCTTTACAGAAATCCGGGTGTAGATTTGGATGAACAAGCCAGAGGAGACAGTGATGAGGGAAAACTCCTTTAAGAAACCTTGAGAAGAACCGGACTCAAACTGGAGCCTGTCCTCTTCTGGGTGACGCCGGATAGTGGGATTATTAATCCAACATAAAACAACATAAATGTGTGAATCAAATTCCCGCCTCGTAGCCAGTATTCCCGGGATAGGCCCCTGATTCATTTCAACCCTGACCAGGATAAAGTGATTAGTGAAAGTGAATGAATGATTCACATAATCAGATATGTTTATCAGATGTGTAAATCACATAAATGAAATGACTAAGTGAATGTAATATCTGAATCAAATATGCAAATTAAATGTATGAATCCAATATCAAGTATCTTAACATGTGAATCGAATATTTATGTAAATCAAATATGTGAATATTTAAATCAAATAAGTGAATCTAATTCGGCAAAGACACAGGAATTATGAATGAATGTGCAATCAGAATTAACAAGCAAAGAAGTGTAACCCACTAACTGATGGAACACTGTGAGTGTGAGTGTGTGTGTGTTGCTCTGGCCTTTTGCCCAGTTTCTCTATTTTTCGCCAAAGGAGTGAAAAAGGGAGTCTCAGCCCATCTCTATACAGACAGACAAAGAGAGAGAAAGAGAGAGAGAGAGAGAGAGAGAGAGCGCAAGGACGATAACTTCCTCTCTACCTGACCTCCTCTTGCTCTAAGACAGAGGCGCATCTACAGAAAAACGAATAAATCCTGCAGTGTGTGTGTGAAGTTCATAGGCCTGGCACCCATCACACACACCGGATACAGGGCCGCAGATTGTGTGTGTGTGTGAGAAAGAGAATGAGAATAAGATCCAGACCCCCTGTCTCTCTCTCACTGTGTATGTTTTATTGTGCACTGTGTGGGACACACACACACACACACACACACACACACACACACACACACACAGATTTTTCTATCTTTGTGAGGACCTTCCATTGGCACAGTTATTACTGTAATTTTTTGTTTGTCCAAATAATCTTGCATTTTTAAAAAATATTTCTTTCATTTTGCACTCAAGCTATGAGTGTAATGTAGTTAAGGTTTCTTAAAAAATTTGCTGAACTTTTTCTTTAAATTGTTTCATTTATCAGAAGAAATCAGCAGTTTGTTGACAAAAACATTTTGAACTCATCGAGCCAGTAAAATGTTCCTGTAATAAAATAATATTTTTCTTGTAAAGAGAGCAAAAATCACTGACACACACACACACACACACACACACACACACACACACCCCTCAATCTAACTTACAAAGAGGAAAATCACAGACCAAACTCTGATCTGTGTGTGTGTGTGTGTGTGTGTATAAAGTCATCTGAAGTTCACTCAAGTCCCTTTGGCTTTATTTGGCTTCAGACACACAGATAATGAGCCAAACAAATGAACGGCCCTTCAGTAGGAAGTTGGCTGTTTGTTACCCACAATCCCACTGTGCACCAAGTACTTGTGCTGGCAGAGTTAATCCACATGTGTGTGTGTGTGTGTGTGTGTACATACATAAAGGTTTTTATCTCCATAATCACAGGAATACTTGACAAATGTAATCTTGTGGAAACAATTCACTGGTCCTCATGAGGAAGACAGTTTGCATTAAAAACTAAAAGAGCCAAAACACATGAAGGTGTTATATAAAAGTAACGCAAATTAATCAGCACCTCAGTGGCTGATTTCAGGTTTTTTTTTTAAACTAAATTAGGAAAAGATGAAGAGCATATCTTCATCATTCATCATCTTCTTTCCCCATGATAACTCATCATCATCATCATCACCACCATTGCTGTGGCACCGTCCACCATATGGACCCCAGATGTCTTCCTGTCTCACCGTCTGTTTTGAGCCTGTAATGCTTCTCGCACTTGACCGCATCAAAGTGTGATTATTAAACCAGGTGAGATGAAGGTCAGAGATACAGCGAGGGAAGAGTGTGTGTTGGAGAGTGTTTCAGAGTGTGTTGGTGTGTGTCAGAGTAGGTCTGAGAATAGAGGAGTGTGTAGAAGTGTGCTAGAGTGTGACAGAGTTTATCAGAGTGTGTCAGAATGTGTCAGAGAATATGTTGAAGTGTTTTAGTGTCTGAACGCGTTTCAGAGTGTGTTGGCATGTGTGCTGGTGTTTAAGAGTGTTTCAGAGTGTGCTGGAGTGTTCATCAGTGTGTGTTAGAGTTTATCAGAGTGTATCAGACTGTGTATCAGTGTGTGTTAGAGTATTGAATAGAGTGTTTATCAGAGTGTGTCGGGGTGTTTATCAGAGTGTTTAATGGAGTGTCTATGAGAGTGTATCAGAGTGTGTCGGAGCAGGACGAGTCTCAGGACTCTGACGCTGTCTGAGGAACAGAACCGAGCGGATCAGCGCTCTGTGGAGCCGAGACTTGCCGCTGACTCAGAAACCCGAGTGCATGTGTTTCATTCAGCTCTCACCTCCACAACCCTCAGGGTGCCACCCTGCTCTGTGACCTCTGACCTCTGACCTGGTGGCAGCCCCTGGGCCTGATGTTGGTCTGGGATTAATTACAGGCTGAGAGGCTCAGCGGGATGCAGAACAGCAGGAGGGAACATGAGAGAGAGAGAGATTACGAGATCAGTAGCTGCTATAACCAATAAACCAGCCATCATTAATCACCATCAGGGAAATCTGCAACGCTCGGTCAGGGGCTGTGTTCAAATCACATCATAATCACAGTCACTCATCCCTACTCAAGATAACTTTACATAACACCATCATCTGTCGAAGAAACAACCGGAATAAAAAATCTTTATTTTATTTTATCTTCTTTTGTTGGTCTTTTGTCATGAAACAAAGATTTCTCTATACACACAGGAGGAAAAAAAACCAAAACAATTTTCAACCAGATGATGTAAACGATCTTCTAATGAACACACATTTGATATTATATATACATAGTCTTCAAATTAAACAAAATATGACACAACTTCAGAAATATATTTTAAAAAAACTATAAATAGATTCATTTCACAAGTGTCTTCCATACATTTATTTTTCCATCACGATCAAAATGGAGGTCACACAAAAATAAATACTTAAAATAAAATAAGTAAACGATTCCAGGTTACAGATTTCACTTCCAAAAATGATCTCAGCAAGCAAAACTATCTTGAATAAATACTGAGGCAAATCTGCTGAAATAAGACAATTATCCACCAATACAGAGCACTTCAAATTAGTCCAAATGTCTAGAAATATGTTTATTAACCATTAAAATATCATAATGAGAACCTTTAGATAAATTTTCCTACAGAAAAGATATTTTTTTCTAGGAGATTTTTTATGAGATTTAAATAATAATTTTGAGGTTGTAACTTTAAGTCTCCAGCAGCAGGAATCTTAAATGAATGAACTTTTAGTTTTAACTAGCAAACTAGCAGACTTTAAGTGAAATAAAACTTGCAGTGATATAGTTATAATATAATCATGTTCTTTTTTTTTATCCAGGGAAGTGCATAGAGTGAGATTTGGGACAGAGCCGAAGTCTCCAGTGTGCTCATTATCTGGATCAGGGTTGTTTGGTGAATTAAAGGTCAGAAAGCAGGGTTATGACATCATCACACGGTTTGCGTAATGTTTAATACCAGCACCGAGACTGTGTTTTAATCTCGTGTGTAAGAAAAACGATTAAACGATTTAATGACACAAAATTCCACGTTTCTCTTTTTTCTTAAAACATTCATTCATTCACTCTTAACATGAGATTTTTGAACTGTAATATTACTGAGCAGATTTATTTTTCAATTCTAACCACATTATTAATGCGATTTTCTTTCAAAGAGAAAGCACACACACACACACACACACACACACACACACACACACACCGAGTGCTGCAGGTATTATAAGGAGATTTAAGGTCCATATGGAGCTCTGGCTGGCCCTGTATTTAGTTACGTGGCTCAGTATGTGTGTGTGTGTGTGTGTGTGTGTAATGGAGTCATACCTGAGCCTCACTACAGATGGAGGGGAAACAATATAAACATCTGCTCCACACCACCACTGACATCCTGAAGCAGAGCCAGACATAAATACTACATCATTATAAAATTAAATTTAATTCTAATTATTTTATTGATAGAATAAATGTGACAGTTAAGATTTACGGAAGATTTACATTTGAATCCATCCACTCCACCGGCCTGCAGTGTTGAACTTGAGGAGGATGAGTGCCTCTGGCCCTACCTCTGTAAAATGTTTCAGTACGCTGGAGTAAACAAAGACTCATATAAAAAAGGAGGCGTCTCCTTTGCCACCTCAGAAGGCATGGACTCGCTAAGTTTCGCTAATTTACTACCTTTAGCTGCACAGATTTTCCCTTTGCTAATGGCAGGTTAGACGAGCATCGATTCCAGTAGCTAAGATAACTGGCTAGACGGCAAGTCAGGTTCTAGCTAATGGTAAAGATTGCACGCTAACACAGATTAAATGATGTTTCCAGGCAAAATGACATGGTTGATACAGAATAAAGATCATCTTCTAACAGCTTTAGTTTCACATGATAACTTGACATTAACTTAATTTCATCAGTACTGTTTAATACGTGAGTACATTTAAAAATAGCGACTTTTTAGCTTTGACTTGAGTCCAGGTTTTGGCTGGATACTTCCACTTTAATCTGACACATTATTTATACTTTCACGTTAGTATAATGTCTCAGCACTTTGTCCATCCCTGGATTTCCATTTTTGTTTATGAAATTATGTTTCTAAGTTCAGTTGATTTTTATTTGTTTGTTGGTTGGTCACTGAAGCAATATACACATGGCCTTAAAGTTTCATCAACACATAGCTTTTAAATAAAATAAAGAAATTTCCTGAAACAGAACACACCTCTCACAAACCCAATGTCACTTCACGAAATACAGAATACTTAGGGGAAAAAAGCAGTAATTTGGAGGATGTGAAGTTGTTGTGAAAGTGGTTGGTTTAGTTGGATTTCATTATTGGGTTATTCTGGTAACAAGGGAACAGGTTAGGTTTTAATATTCTGGTCTCACAATTACTTTTTAAAGTCCAGATTTTTAATGGACAGAACTTGCAGAAGTGATATCCAGCCTGCTGCTTTCCCGAAGCTTGATCTCTCCAGTGTTGCTGGCTTTAATATCGTTATCTTTAATATTCATAAATTGCTAAACTGATCCCAGTCAATGAATAAAAAAAAAACTCAAGACCATCAAAGATCTAGAAACGTTAAAGCAAATCATCTGAAAATTTGGAAATTTCACACAACGCAACAGCAGCATGCTGCAAAGCAAGTGCATTCACACACACTGCTTAAGTAGATTAAAGGTAATTAGACACAGGTGTGTTAACGAGCTGGAGGAACAGGGAGCTGGAAAACACAGACTGAACTGACATGTTAACACGTTACTGCACTTTATTTCACACACACACACACACACACAATTAGAGATTAATTTCATCTTTTGTTCATGCACGGTGTGTGTTAATCATCCTCTAGCCTTCACCATCACTGCTGTAGCTCATCTACTCATACCAGCACACACACACACACACACACACACACACACACACACAAATATCAGTGTTGTCTCTGTACTGAGAATAAACATCACACAAATAATATCTGTTTAGAGGTGCTCCCTTTTGATGGGTGGACAGGGTAGAGGGTGCCAATACTTTCTTTTCTTTTCTTTTTTTTTTTGAGCACAACAGATGTGCTACACTTACAAAGTGACCTGTATGGTAGACGGATCTGAAAAACTGGTGATTCAGAGTGTGTGTGTGTGTGTATCTAGGGTGAAAAGTCATTAGCAGTAATGTGTAAATGTAACAGCTAAATTACACTCTGCTCTTTTCCTTGTTCATTTTAGGTGTGTGTGTGTGTGTGTGTGTTTTGTTTTGTGAACAGTCGGCGCAGCATTAGCACGCACTTGCCTAATGAAGCAGGAGAAAACACCATTTGGCACAAAGGAACACTGATTAATGTTCTCAGGTTACCTGATCCGCACTACTGACTCACACACACACACACACGGCTGCACTCAGCATGGTCCACAGCTCACACACACTAAACACCCCATAAACCCAGAACAAGGTTGTTTGAAAGGAGGAAAAAACTGACTGCATGTACACACACACACACACACCCCCCCCAGAACCTCCACACTTGATACACACGTCCTGGCAGCCTCACGTGTGGAGGTTCCGAGTGTGTGTGTGTGTGTGTGTTTGGCCAAACCCCCATGACAGACAGGCTAGAGAAGCAGACAAGGTTTAGGGTTCTTCAAACTTTCTCTTGCTCACAGACACACATACACACACCTGTGTGTGTGTGTGAGAGAGAGAGAGAGAGAGAGAGAGAGAGAGAGAATGACAGCTTCAGAGAAGAGACGTAAAAAACCATTATACAACCACTACAGGTACACACACTGCAGTTAAGTTTCTTGGGGGGGGGGGGGGATTAGGGGGGTATTAGGGGGGCTGGGCATCCTTAATACCCCTGGGGGACTTGACCCTGAGGTTAACTGCCCACAGACACTCAGAGAGAGAGAGAGAGTATAATTCATAATGACATAACATGCAGTGAAAGAAAGAACTAGCAAAGAAGCAAACAAAAATGGAAAAAAAAACAAGATAGAAAATGAACAAGTGAACAAGAAGAAAGAAAGAAAGAAAGATGTAATCTAAATTTGGACAAATGAACAAAATCACTTATTGAAATCACATGACATTTATCTAGGAACACGATTATCATGCAACACACACACACACAGAGGTGAAACCCGAACCTCAGAGCTTTCATTGCCATATTGGGACTGGAACTCTGAGAACTCTGGACATGGATCAGGAACAGAGAAAACACATAGTGCAGAAAGCTGGTGATCATGGAGGAACAGCTAGCATGGAAGAGGCAGAGGAGGTAGAGGAGGAAGATGAGGAAGTGGAGGAAAGAAAGAGGAGGAAGAGGAGCAAGAAGAGAAAGAGCTAGTGGAGGAAGAGGAGGAAGTGGAGGAAGAAGTCTTTGAACCTCAGCTCATCTCTCTCTTTATGAGTGGATCTGTTTTCTCCGAAGTTGAAGATGACATGGCTTTTCAAACATAAATACAGAAGGAGACGCTCTGCCATACACACACACACACACACACACTCAGATGGACCCCCATCAGCAGAGTAACATAAACATGGGCCGAGGCCTGAGACGATCTCACAGTGCAAACACACAGCGTATATAAAACTGTCAGAGCAGAACTAACTGACCTGCTCCTCAACCCAAACACACCACCACTGAGAGACAGAGAGAGAGACAGAGAGAGAGAGAGACAGACAGACAGATAAATTGTAGCAGACATACAGAGAGAGAGAGAGAGAGAGAGAGAGAGAGAGAGAGACAGATAAATTGTAGCAGACATACAGAGAGAGAGAGAGAGAGATAGAGACAGATAAATAGTGGCACACACAGAGAGAGGGGGAGAGAGAGACAGATTGAAAAAAGAGAGAAAGAGAGAGAGAAAGAGACAGACTGAAAAAAGAGAGATTGAAAAAAGAGAGAGAGAAATATAGTGGCACACATACAGAGAGAGAGAGAGATGGATAGACAGAGACAGACAGATATTAGAGATTCAGACAGGAAGTGAAAGAGACAGACAGAGTGGGTGCTGCGTCTGTATAACTGGAATCTATACACTAATTAATAATGGTATGACACCAACCCCTTAACACACACACACACACACACACACACACACACACACGCAAAAGAAGAGAAAGCTGTGCAGACAGGAAATGTTGGTTTAGATTTAAATATGAGCGCTCTTAAATCATTACACACACACACACACACACACACATACACACATACACACACACTTATTAGCACTAGCTAGTCCTTTTGATGGCACCTAAAATGAAGTTGCCATAGCGACGACCCCAGGGTCAGAGTAAGTGTGCCTGTGTGAGGACCCCCCATTCTGAGATGCAGCACCACAGAGCTACAGTGTGTGTGTGTGTGTGTGTGTGTGTGTGTGTGTGTGTACGATGGCTTTAAGATGAACTGTGCTTTCTTTCCTATGATAAAATACAGAGATTTTCAACAGTTAAAAAAATATTAAAAATGTAAATCAAAACACATTTTTGTCACGTAACATAATTGTGAACAAAATTCAAAGATAAAATTCAAGAAGTTCACAGCTGAAAATAAAACGTACACAGAAGTGCAGAGAGCCAATCAGATTGCATGAAGGTCCTGAAGGTTGTGGCCAGAAAAGTGAACAAAAGATATGAGACCGTGCGTATCCAGTGGGCGGAGCTTCTGGGTCTGAAACCTGGTTTTAAAGTGAGGATTACGTTCTCCTTCCTGAACACAAATCACGTTACATTTCGAAAATCTCCAGCCATTCTTCATTTATAAATCACTGTAAGCAGACACTCTGGCTCTGACTTGGGGAACATCTCACCTGGTCGCACTTAGCCTCTGTCTTTGTGCTAGCGTGTAGCGCCATTCTGGATGAATGCACTTCTTTCTCTCCGTGTCGTATCCTGTTACGCCTCCTCAAATCCTTAGCTATTTTTCGAACGCCATCACACTTGGAACCTGGAGTCCTTTTGTCCCCAGCTCTACCTGGACAGGTGTAACAAAACCACAGGCAGGTGGGGAAGACAAGCGAGGGAGAGTGAAAAGAAATCTTCCGCCCACATACACACTCTAACATAAACACATACACACATACAATTTCTGACTTATGTTTAGACGGAGGCCTGTTTACTGGGTTTAGGAAAAGATTCTGCTTTTGTATTTATGACGGAAGTCAAACTTTCCGGACAGCTCAGAATTTATAAGCTGTGACACCATGTTGTGTTTTCTCAGTATGCTAGAACACACTGAATCTCAGTATCAGTTTTGCTTAAGTTAAATTTTCCTTATAAAGACTAAAATTGCAACCTTTAAGATCCTGAAGCATGTGGCCAGAAAAGTGCACAAAAGATATCAGATGCTCTGTACCTCCATATCAGGCCATTCTTCATTCCACTTTTTTTATTCATGACTTAAGAAATCGAAATTTTCAAACAGTTCAGAGTTTATAAGCTATGACTCCATGTTAGCCTTCAAGAAAAATGTACAAATGATGTCTGGAGCCTCTGAGGCTGAGACGAAGTTTGACGTGAGGATTACGTTCACCGTCAGCAGCACAAATTGTATCAGGTGTGAAAATCTCCAGCCATTCTCCATTCCCCTTTAGTGCTCATGACTTCTGAAGTCAGAATTGGAAATTTGAAGTTCAGTCAGTGTATAAAGATTGCTAACTTCAAGAGTCTGAAGCTCGTGGCCAGAAAAGTGCACAAAAGATATCAGATGCTTCTTGAGTTCACTTTTGTATTAATTCCTTTGGAAATCTAAATTTTCCGACAGCTTAGAGTTTATAAGCTGTGACGCTATATTGATGTTTCTCAATTAGCTGGAACCCAGTGAAGTTTGGTTTCTAGTCGATGCGAAGTGGAATTACAGTACAATGCTAGCTATGTGGTTTTCTTAAGAATTTACCAACACATCTAGGGAAAATGCTGACAGTTTTGTATCATTTCTACTGTCAGAGTGCCTTTAAATTGCTGCATAAAGACTAAACAGCTGTGTTTTAGCTAGCATCAGCCATTAGCTAGCTTATACCCAGACTGTTGCCTAGCAACAGTGTTCTCAGGACTTTAACCTCTTGTAGAGTACGCATATCGCATGTTCACTTTCCCATGTCAAAAACACAAACACACAAATTGCATTTGTGTCAAATCCTCTGTATGCGTGCAGACACACACAGACACACACACACACACATACACACACACACATTTTTTCCGATCGTTATGGCTTTTCCTAATTACAGATGAACTGAACCCTACAAAGGATCAAACATTTGTTTCCCACAGAGAGACAACACCACCCTCCCATCATCTATCATGGTACACACACACACTCTCATACATACACACACACACACACACAGTTGTGCACACAGACACCACAACAAAAGTCTAATTATTGCTAGAGACTGCTGTGGTTGTCCCAACTATAGATGCTCATTCTTCTCCGTCTCTCTTCTCCCTCTCTCTCTCTCTCTCTCTCTCTCTCTCATACACACACACACACAAAAGGGTGAAATTAGCGGCCTCAAGCTCAGCCGCATTGTGTGACAAGCCTCTGGAATGACTAGCTGCTGGGAGAGCAGACGCCATGCTCTTGCCTATATTTGTCCCTCTAGAGGTCAGCAAGATGCATTCTGGGAGTTTAAAGAATCCAAATTGTGATGACGAGGCGGAGACTAAGGAGAAACCGGGCCTGGGACTTCTCAGCGTGACCAAACGCAGCACCACGAACACCACTGACACATGCCGAAGAGCCAGGAAAGCAGCGTGAATAAATAAAACACACAATAAACGCCACTGCCAAAGAGTGTGTCACAGCAGACGTTACGGCGTGATGAGGGAACATGCTTGTGAAGTGTTCTCAGTACAGCTGTGTAAAATTTGTTGTCTTCAAACGATATTTTGGTTCGATATTTGATAGCTCTGATCTCATTTTGATTATGCGTAATATACTGTATATACATTGATATTTAGGTTAATGTTGTTCTTGTGGTCATAATAAGAAGTCCAACTTATAAATAATGAGTGACTTTCTAAAGTCTACATGTATAATTAAGTGCAAAATTTTGTCCACTCCCATGGTTTTCGGCTTAAAAAGAGAAATCTACCTCTCGTAACTCTAAATTTATCTAAAACATAACTAATCTACTGTGAGGAAGAGGAAGAGAAAGCTTTCACACACACACACACACACACACAAAATCTCCAACTTATGCTGCTATGCATGCAAAGGCCTGTTCACCACGTTTAGTAGAAGATTACACTGTTGTGATGGAAGTAAAAATTTCTCAGAGTTTATAAGCTGTGACTTCATACTCATGTTTCTCAACATGCTACAGCCCAATGAAATTTGGTTTGTAGTCAATGTGAAATGAAATTAATGTTAGTTGACATGTTTTCTTAATAATTTACCAACATGTTTGAGGCAAATGTTGATGTTCCTGACAGTTTTGTCTGATTTCTACTTTCAGTGTGCCTTTAAATTGTCCATATAAAGAATAAAGAATGCAAACTTCGAGATCCTGAAGCTTGTGGCCAGAAAAGTGTCCAAAAGTTGGTGATAGAAGCCTCTGAAATCTACATAAATTTATAAAAATCTACATAAAATAGTTTGAAAAATAGTTTCACTATGACTTTCCTAGCTTAATAGATCCCAGGGCTCCATTTTAGGTCCGATCTTATTTTCTATTATATACATGATACTGTTGAATTAGGTTCATGTTGTCCTTGTGGTCACAGTATGCAGTCCACATTATAAATAATCAGTGACTTTTGAATGGCCACATGTATCTTTAAGTGCAAAAGTTTGTGCACTCCCCCATAATTTCTGGGTGAACAGAGGAAAATCTTTTGTAACTCTAAAGCTAAATTGCATCAACCTAAAACATTAAAAATTGACATAAAAATTGTTTGAAGAGAAGTTTTGCTTTGACTCTTGATTCTACGTCTCATCTGAACAAAGCAGTGAAAATTGTGAGTTATTATAGAATCTTTATGTCACATTGGGAAAGATACGAAAATAAAAAAGACAGGAATGAATCTGCATCTGGCCTCCAGATTACAACTCTCTCTTGTCTATTTCTAGCTGACAAACATTCCTAAACACTGATTACTGGGTTTACTGTGGTTTGCTTCTGGTCCATGTGTGTGTGTGTGTGTGTGTGTATGTGTGTGTGTGTGTGTTAGCTCTGGATGCTGATGTAGCCCAGAAAATGGTCCAGATGCTTCACCAATCTCCTTTGTTTATTGCCCTGCAAATAGAGACAAATTACAAGCCGACAGATTAAAGATACAATCAGCATTTTGGAAAGTTTCTTTTAGTCAAGACATTTTTATCAAAAGGAGAGCACATGTTGTTAATGACTGATCAGGTAGAGCAGGAGAGTTTACCCGTTTGTATTCAGCAGATAAACATCTTGCAAATTCCCTAAAATCTGACGAGCACTCTTAGATCATCATTAAATGGCCTGCTCCCTCCACAGCTCTGGAGTTAAGTCTCGATCTATTTCTAATGCTTACACAATCTCAACCACTTCCCATTTCCAGAAACTCAATTGGAAAAAAAAATAGTGTGATGTATTTATTCAGTTAAGATGTGATTATATTTGAGATAATACTGGAAAAACATCCTGGTCATTCTCTTCATTTGATCAAAACATGTGATTGAATCAGAACAGTGAATATAACCAGCCTGTGTGTGTCTCGTGTTGTCTCACCTCGCTCTCGGGCCCGAGTGTGATTGCTGTGTTCTCACCTAAAGAACCACCCCAAGGAGGAGAACACACCGGGGTTTTATTCAAACACACTAAACATGGCGTATGTGAAAGCATACTAAAATGTGTTTCCCAGGTGAGACTGAAGATTAAACCTCTGTGCGACTCTGTGTCAGGTGCTAACAAGCTGTGGGCTTGCACAGAGCCGCCGAGCACCTGAGGGAAACGTCAGAAAACACAACCTGCTCTTTAAATCAATTACAGACAGCAGGAACCGGACAACCGCTGAGATTAACCTACTGTAACGCTGCGGATTTGTTTCAAAGCAAATTGGATGGAAAACTTCTTCACAAAGGCTATCCAGATACACAGATAGACACACACTGTTCCCTTTTACTGCGACACACACACACACACACACGCAGGCATGTGTACATGCAGTGCGTCCTCACTGACCCGCAACATGCCAACGACTGAGACCGGAGTCCTGGGTCACGTCCGTGAGGTCGGAGGTCAAACGAGAGCGCCGCTTCCTGTCTCCACTAACAACACGTCTTTTTCATCTGGAGCATCAGCTTAATCCTAAAGTCTGAAGCCTCGTCTAATTTAAAGGCTGATTTATGATCGGGGACACATCAGAAGAGTCGCCAAAGTTATGAGCTCGTCTGCTGAGAGGAGACAGCGTCCTTCTAAAGACCAGAGGCGTCCGAAGTGAGATGCTGAACATCAGGAACAACTCAAACGATAGTTTATAGCTATAGGTGGAATTAAAATATAATCATTATAACGCTTTTGCATATAATGAGGCAGTGTGTGTGTGTACGTGTGTGTGTGTCGCATGAAAGAGGTTTTCAAACTGTCTCTCTCGTCTGTCTTTAATGAGGACCAGAAAAACGTCCAGCTGTTTTACAGAGCGTGCGGCAGGAAATGGAGAAGCTCCAGGAGACGGTTAGGTTTTAGTACGACCACAAAAGCCCGATGGAGGGAGTGTAAGGGAGAGGGACGAAGACAAAGACGACACTGTCCCATTCTGCATCGATCCCTTTCTCTGACTCTGATGCTACATCTACTTACAATTTTGCTTTGCTGTACATCATAAACAATTAAGGAGGCATGGCCCAATCTTTACAAAAAAAGATATCTTAAAATATCTGAATATATTTTTTAATTATTTTACGTATCAGCAATTTCAACTAATATTCCTCTTTATTAGATTTCCTCTTTATTTTAAACAAATGCAAGATTATTTAACCTATTTCTAGATATTTGAACTCAGTATAAGGTTGAAATTGTCTTCCAGCCTTGTTGGCAGAAAATTTTGCTAATTTCAGGTGTATATTTCTAGACAGAAGCAAAAAAAAAAAAAAAAAGCCAATAGAAGAAGGGACAATTTTAAGCTTGAATTTAGTAAATCTGCCTAGAAACAGGTTTAATGCTCTTATATTTATTATGTAATAATTTCACAATGAGAAATATTAGATGATCTTCACTTGGTAACTTGCTTTTTTCTCTTTTTCCTAAGAGTGTATGTATTTCATATAAGAATGTATGTGATTTAAAAAGAAAAAGGAATACTCCAAATCATGTTATCATGTTGTGTGTGTGACCACTGATGGTGTACGGAAGTGTCCTGACATGTTTAGAGAAGTCCCGAGGGACCGGAGTGTATTATCAGGTACCAGTGCTAATGCAATCCAGCAATCGACACCTTTAACACACACCTATAACACACACCTATAACACACACCTATAACACACACTTCAGGTAGATTAGAGAGTCTGAAAGTGTCAGCAAATTTAAACCTACAGGCTACAAATAATCCTATGATGATAAAAAAGAGATGAGTTTGGTTTAGTTAAAAGATCAGTAATGATATTTTAAAAAAGAAAGTCTCACAGAAGAGAAAAGCCACATCAAAAAACCTCAAGACTCTCCAGAGTGAATTCTTTATCACCGCACCATCAGATCATTTCCAAAATAGCCACGAGAGCATTTATGCACCACTGCTTAGCACACATCATGAATGTGTGTGTGTGTGTTGTGTGTGTGTGTGTGAAAACCCCTCAGCTGTATCAGTGTCACACTGCAGCTCTCTGTGTCTAAGTGTTAGATTAAGATCATAAATAACTGTAAACACTACTGTGGTACTGCATTACAAAGAATCCACTGCACATACAGTGTATGTGTGTGTGTGTGTGTGTTTGTGTCTTTGTGGGTCGGGGTGATACAGGGTTACTAGAGATGGTAGTGAGTGAGCGAGCGAGTGTGTGTGTGTGTATATATATATACACATGTGTTCCCCACAAGGACAGGAGCATGTGACAGTTTTTACATTTTGTTGGTCCCCACAAGGAAAACTATTTTTTACAAAAACTGCAGCTTTTCTATTAAAAATTAAAAGGGCCAAAACATTGTCTTTTAGTCACTGAGGTTAAGCTTAATTAGCTGCATTAATTATTACAGCAGTGGAAGCTCCTCACATAGTAACACAAACGTGTGTGTGTGTGTGTGTGTGTGTGTTAGCTGATCTTAAGACCCTATGCATGCTGATCTCCCTCCAGCTACACGTCAACAATTCATTTCACTCTTTCTGTTTAACGCTAAATCACATGACAAACTGAAAGCTAACAAGGAGGTGTGTGGTATTTTTTCTGATAAATCCATTTGCTTTGAGAGGAAACCAAGACTGAAGCTTTCCCAAAAAGGCCTGGAGAACGTGGGAAGCGATGGCCGCTGGTTATTATTCTGTGTGTAGGTCGAGTTTTACCAGTTCGTCTGCTGCAGCAGATTCGCACGAGTCACTGAGCCCTGTAGCGCTGCGTCACTGTCACAGAGGGGACACACACACACACACACACACACACACACAAACAGTCCGTTATACCGGTGGAGCAATCCCGTGTGAAAATCATTACTCATACACACACACACACACACACACACACACACACCCATGTAACACTGTGTCATTCAAATGATTAAATAATTAATATTTAATAATGTTTAATAATCCATCCAACAGCTCAGAGAAATTTCCAGTAAAAGCGTGATGTCCTGGATCCTCTGCTGTGCCTCAGGCTAGATGAGCTCGCTCTCAAAAGCTTGCTGTTTTTAGACGCATATCTAAAAATATACATCTGGCAGGAATAAGTGT
Organism: Pangasianodon gigas; assembly: GCA_022758105.1. Lineage (NCBI taxonomy): Eukaryota > Metazoa > Chordata > Actinopteri > Siluriformes > Pangasiidae > Pangasianodon > Pangasianodon gigas. The sequence goes on along the minus strand of CM040473.1, from coordinate 1,754,512 downwards.
GTAACACCTAGAGTTTCTTGTGTCTTATTACAGTTTACACCACAGCAATGTTGAATTCTGGATTGGTGTTGATTAATTTTTCTGCAAAATGCTACAGGTTTATATTAAAGTGGTGAAGTGGTGCAGTTTTCTGTAAGGAGACGTTTATGTAACATTTATGGAAGGAGTCTCCAGTGTCAGTGCTGTTAGAGGTAAAGCTGTACCTTTAAATCTTCCTTTAAAAACACTTTGTGATTTCTCAGTAACATGACAAGTTGCATGATTTGTTTTGTCTTTATTAATGTAAAGAGAGAGAAGAAAGAGAGGCTGGTGAGGGAATGACTGTTTATAGCTGCTATAACGTAAGGGAGAACAGGAACTTGTTTCATGGACGTTCTGCAACATTAAATGTAACTGTAAACAGATAAAAAAATTATTCATTGGCAAATTGCTGTAGTATAAGAGGAATAAAACACTTCAGGATGTGCTGTTATGGGAAAATAATCCACTTTAACTCTGCTTTAAATCCTGTGTATATATTACAGAAACTATCCTCTGTCTTATTTTGAACAGGGATAAAATAAAATCGTAATCTGAAATCAATCAGGGTGTAAAATTAAGTGTATTAGTTATTCTATTCCCACTGCTGCTTGCTATCAGGAGGCTCCCTAACCGAGGGAAGAGCTCCTGGGGCTCCTGCGTCAGCGTTGTTCGGGTCGATCATCACCCACACAAACATCGTGTGTTTAAAAATAAAGGGTACAACACAATAAAGTGTGTCAATGATTCAAGGTTAAGATGGCTTCCTGAAAATCCACGGCTCCATGAATAAACCACAAACTAGCGATTCCAGGAAAAACACTCAACAATCCGTTAAACCTGATTTGCAAAGCCTCCTCCTTAATGTCACTTGTTTTTATTATTATGTAATTAGACGATCGGGATAGAGCGGGCTGGTGTGAGGCGGATTACGTCTGCTGGCTTCAAATGGTTTAATCTGATAAATTATGATCAATTTCAGATTATTTTATACGCCATGCGGTTCTATATAAACTTCCAGAGTATACTTGTTAAGAGGCTTGTGCTTATTGTTTACAAGAGCAATTTACAATATAGAAGTATGCTGACTTTAAAACTTAGGGCATCCTGCTGCATGTGTCAGGGGACGTACCCAGAAATAACATTACTGTGACGTCATTATTTATAGCAGTAACATTATACAGTATAATAAATTCGTTTCTATTCATTTCACATTTATATTATGTAATGATATTATAAATATACTGATATTTCACCTAGGTTATTCTCAATCAGGAAGCTCAAATGAAAAGCAAAAAATATGTATATATTTTCAATCAGACTCAAGCCATATTTGCATCTGGCATCTTGCATCTGCTTAAAATTTCTGGAGTCAAATCAAGCAGGATTTTTTTTTTTTTATCTCCGTCCTTCATACGCAGATCAGCGAGGAGAGAACCCGGGCCTGGAGGAATGAAGAGTTGGCCTTTGTTTAAATAATATTACGTTCTGGTTGCTATTGTCTGTGATGATAAATGAGACCTTTTATGTTGAATGTATACCACACCGCTGTTGGAATCTGGATTGTGATTGGTCAGAAGGTGTTAATTAATTTTCTATAACAGCAGCTCTGACAGTAGTGCAGCTGCAAATCACAGGTTTATATTAATGCGCTCGTTCTGATACGTTATCATTCCTGTAATAACAGCTCATTCACAGAGACTTGTATGGCAGATACTCCAAATAAATGGATTAAAAAAACGTATATAATCGTTGATATGGTGACATTTTCCTTAATGAGTGAATGTGTGAAGGAGAGATGATGGTGAGGGAACGATTGCACCTATAATGTTAAGTAATAACAGGAACTAACTTTGTTCAGCAACATTAAATGTAACTATAAACTGATAAAAAGAATGACGTGTGGATCTTTCATACATGTTTAAATATTGGGTGCTATTATTAGTTTGTGTGTTTAGGATTTTACTAAATGAGCAGGGGTTTATCCCGTGAGTCATCCCCAAGACGCTAAGGCTCAGTAATGAACCTGTGTATGGGTGCTTGTTATGTTCTGTCTCAGGCGTGACATCTCATCATGCACGCTGTCACTAAACCAGTTCTCCGCTTACCGTTGACCAGCTCATCCACTGTCGATCGAACAGATTTTAGATCAGGACGAGTGAGGTGTCTCTACCTGCAATTCAGG